>SNQJ01S0007014.1:294672-316732 GCA_010110895.2 Picea sitchensis | reverse complement strand
GGAGGACTATGATGGAGTCTTAGAGTGTTCACGATTTCATCTACACATGAGGTGATATTGCTGCTTTGTTTTTGTTGTGTTCATTTGTAGTAGATATTGGGTAAGAGTGTTCTATTTGAGTGAGATAGCTAAGAGTTTTCTAGGTATCTTATGTGGCTATTGAACAATTTGAGATTTGTAAGTATTTCGTTTTGAACTTGTTCAATACAACTGTTTACTACATTGCTCACACCATTTGCCAAGTTTTGCAGGTCGCCCCAAGATGATCATTGGGAAAGTGTTCGAAGAGGAGCCTTCCCTTGCCCCTCTCTCAAACTTCTAATCTTTTCTTGATATGCATTTCATTTTCTGTTCACATTTCAACTTGATTTCAGCAAACTAACGTCCTTAGATAGGTCAATATTTCAAGCTTTTTCCCTAATTCGTTTTGTACATTTTGTAAGTTTTTCTTGTATCTTTGTAAAGCTTTTTTTTGTATTGCCGACACCTTGGGAGTGAGCTTGGCCCAGCCAACCCCCCAATATCGTCTAGGCTCATTCACTTGTTCATTGGTAACTTGAATCAATAAATCTTTCTTTTATTTTTTTTGATCAATATTGTTGAGATAGTTTCTGCCTGAGGGGTAGGCCAGGAGCCTGTCCTTAGTCCAATTCGTGGACTCTCTGGTTCATCAGAGCTATAAGGACTCAAAGCCCCCCTTTCCTGTGCAGTTATATCTCAAGGATATTGATCCGAATGTGCCGGCACCTTGGGGGACTCATCCCCAAAATCGCTTCGGCCTAAGGGAATAAACCTACATTTCAGTTTTGTATTGTTTTTGCCGGCACCTTGGGAGAGAAATCCCCAATATCGCCTGGGCTAAGGAAGAAATAACTTGTGAAGCTTTACACAAATTATCTTTGTTGATTATCTCTATCAAGTTATCTGTTTTGGGTCTATCCTATGCTCACGTCTTGCTTCTATTTTGCATGTTAAAGTTCTGATGAGTGAGGAAGTGATATGATGTAGTGATGGTTGATGTTTTGAGAATATTTTGAGCACTTGAAGTCACATAATAAGCTGCAATTTGGAGGTTTTGAGCCCACGGCCTAGCTATCCTTAGCTCACGGCCTAGTTCACTCTTGAGCATTCCAAACTCACGGCCTATTTCCTTAATGCCCACGGCCTTGGTCATTTAGCTCACGGCCTCATTGGTTGTTTAAGCATCACGCATTACACATCTTTGTCTTATGCTAGTGGTTGAAATTTTGCACATGTTTAAGCACCTAATGCTCACGGCCCACTACTTGGTTTAGCATCCATCTTAGTACTCACGGCCTGTTCTTGGTTTGAAAATTGCTTGTACATTTGTTCTCGTCCTAATCTCTTTGGCAGGCATGTTATAATCTTGATTTGGTGCAGGGTTGATGAGGAACAACCTTTGAGGCTCACGGCATGGTCATGTTTGCAGGTTTAGGCACCTAATCCTCACGTCCCTGTCCTTTCTTTTTGCTCACTGTCTAAGCCTTATTCACACACACATATCCTTGCATATATCAGATAACATACTTGTGATATAAGGTTTATGGCTTAGTGCTTCATGGTTTCTTTTGGATTGGATAAAGGTTGAACACTCATATGGTCCCATGTTCTACATATTCATGGTATAAGTACCAAGCCTTATGATTTGAAGCGTGCATTTTGCGTACATATGATAACCTTTTTTTGATTAATGCTATAGCCTAGATACTCTCGGCCTATTTCAAGTTTTTTGGGAGCTATCCTTAGCTCACGGTTTTGGGACATCTTGAGCCCTCTAAAGTCCTCGGCCTAGCCCTTATTGCAGCAACCTTTTGGCACAGTTAGGCTCACGGCCTAGTTCTGTTTTTGATCTCCCCTCAGCTCACGTTTTTGGCACCCTTGGAGGTCACCTTGCTCACGGCCAAATCCACCCTAAACCTCTCGGCCTAGGAACTTACTGCTGCCCCCTTTTGCTCTCGGCCTCATCTCCTAGCAGCCCCCTAAGTCCTCGGCCTACCCTTTTCCCTAAGCCCTCGGCCTACCCTTCTCTCTTGCTCTCGGCCTAGCCTCATTTGCTTCTCGGCCTGCTCATTGCTCTCGGCCTAAAGTGCCTTCAAGCCTGCTATCCTAAACCCTTAGCCCTCGCCCTGCTCACCTGCACACAATACAAAACAATTGGGTTAATGGTTTAAGAAAATTCAACTCACATGCTTTAGGCTACATTGCTGAAACATATTTGAATTCACATAACAATAATCTCCCTTAGTCTAGTTCAGGTGTGATAGTTTTCAATTGCTTCATATGCTGATCTCTCCTTAGTTGTTAAACTATCTTTTTGAAGTCTTCATTATATATGTTTTAAGTATTGCTGAAAGGTTCGTCGCTCATTGTTAGCTAGCTCACGTCCTTGGTTATTTTTATGCTCAAGATTTCTGCACACATGAAGTAAAGGATTAATGGTTAGTACTATGGTTTAAGACTCAATACTTCACAGCCCAATCTATCCTCAAAGTTCTCACACTCTTTAACAGTATTCAAACTTTTCTACATCGCTGTCACATGTTTATGAGTTCCATCGTTTAAATGTTTTTAAGTCAGATCCTTCTTCTTTACCTCATACAGTTCATATGTGATGTTTATGCGTTCATAGACCAACATTTCTCATTTCGTTTCAAGTAAATGCTGATGCCCATGGTTTAAATTTCTTAATGTTTCAAGTTACATCTCTATTTCCTTGCTAGCAATCTCACATGGTCTATGGTACATGATTACATGGTTCAATTATCTTGCAAAGTTTCCTCTCGCATGTTGCTGTTCTAAATGGTTTATACTGCTGTCATATTTATGCTATTTCATTACATATGAATGCTGGTACATGTGGTGATATCTATCTTTAAACGTTTCTGCTATAACAATTGATGATCTGATTACATTCTGCAAACACATATATTTCAGTTTCTGATTCAGTTTTTCTTGTGGAATGATATTATGTTGGTGGTGTAATCTGTTATTTACATTCTGCTATATCAATGATCATTTGATTACACTTCTGCAAGCAGCGATCTCATACACATACGCTCACGTCCTGCGCTAAACAAGATAAAATTTGGACACTTAAAATTAATCCAAAACGAACCCAACACACCTAAAGACCCACCCGAGGGTCCTAATAACACTTAGAAACATTTTAGGGGCTCTTGACAATTGTTTCTGCCATCTAAAACGGGCGAGAGGGACAGTCTTTGGGGGAAGTGGCGGGGGACCGTCCCGTGATTCCGTTGGGGGGATCCCTTCTCTGACTACCTCTAGCTGTGGTGAAATGACGGGCTGACCTTGGAAGCTAGGCTGTTAGCAACATTTAAGGGATCTCTAACAACTCAAGCTTCTGCCATCTAAAACTAAGGAGGGATACTCTTTGGGGGAAGTGGCTGGGACTGGCCCTGTGATCTCCATAGCTAGGGATCCTCCACTACCTCTTAGTCAGGGTTAAGTGACGGGCTGACCTTGGAATTTAGGCTGGGGGTAAAAGCCCAAGATCTTGAGCACCGGGCAGTTATTTGGCAGGATAAAGGAGTTGAGACACAAACATAGTTAGGGGGTGGGATCTAAAATATTTGACAAGAACACTAGCTGCATACAGGACCATGTGATGTTTTGGGGGAAGTCTAGATGTATGTATGGGCAAACACACTTGTGAAATATATCATTGTTTTATCTATACAACAGAAATTATATGTTCTATCTTTCTAATGTTTCATGAGCAATTGATCTAAGTGTTGAATATCTGATTATTTTCTTATCTTTGTGGTGTGGACAAGGCAACAGTGGAGTATCCCACTTGGGAGGCAACACTACTTGCCTTGATTATTGGATACTTGTGTACATCTTGTTTATATCTCTAGGTCCGATTACATAGTCATGCTTTCTTTGTATCTAATTGGTTTATCTTGTAATTACCTTGTATATCCAGGTATCGATCCGTATTCATGTATCCTCATGTATATGCTTCAGAACACTTGTTAATATTCAGACCCTTTGTGTGATTCATTGCAACAGGGTTTGGGGTGATTAGTCCTGACTGTTTGTTTTATTTTGTTGTACTTAACTACCTTTCAAGCCTTAGTCTAATCTCCATTGCTCCATCATCAGTAGGCACTAGTCTAGTCAATTTAGAAAAGGGTTGGATCCATTATATAGACTTAGACTTTGCACTTGCATTGCTGCTGATCATCATAGGCTAGTTTTCCCCTTAGCCTCATGAATAATAAATTAAAACTAACTCCTAAAACCTGTAATTAAAATTAACTTAGCAACTTAGGGGACTACCCCCTGGCTTCCCTAGGGAGTAAGCCTAGATCACAGTTCCACAAGGTGACACAGTGGGCAGGAACCTAGACATTAGGTCTCCGAGGGCACACTCAAGGAGCAGACTTCTAGGCCGGCCGTCTGTAAGTGTGTGCATTAGGACGGAAACAACCCCCTCAAACTTCAGATTTGGATTTGGACTGGTGCTCTGCAGCCTTTGGTACTTTTGTGCTCTAGTTTTTGTACTTTGTGAAACTTAGGGTTCTACTTTCCAGAGATCTAGCCACCTAAAAGGTGCTTCAAGGTGCCAAATGATCCTTGAGGGAGGGTGTAATTTTCTAGATGGTTTTAGGGTTAAAATACCTCACCAACAAAAAAGCCCTAATTTACATGTACGTCAACAAGTGATGTTTTTCACTTTTCCTTGTGAAAGATGCTCTCTCAAATTTTGGCTCCTGACATATCGCATGTTGACTGTTTGGGTTTGGCCATTATAGTTGTTTGCATTTCTATAGATAACAACAGTACAATCCAAGATCATCGAAATACACAATCACAAGAGACACAACATTTATCCTGGAAACCCTCTAGGGGAAGAAAACCCACAAACTTCCTTAATATAGATAGCCAACAATGCCAAGAGATCTCTTAAACCACAGTAAAGTCCTCCCGTGAGCATGCACCACTCTCTCCTTCTTCTCCGCCAGTTAGATCCGAAACTTGTCTCTCAATGAGCAAGTGAGTTGTATGTCTAAGTGAGGCGCTAGCCTCCTTATTTATATTAGACTGGCACATGTGAAGTGTCTCTTCACTGGCAGGGATGACTTCTCCAACTGGGTGGGTAAACCCAACTTTATTATATTTATGGGCCTTTTTAATATCTGCTAGGGCCGACTTCTTATTATGCCTATTACAATTGTCTTTTGACCAATCCACAAAAGGGGATTTGGTCCTATTACAATAACCAACATGATCAATCCACAATGGGGATTGATCCAATGAATAATATATCAAATAATAATAAGAATACTCTTTGCAGTTACATTATTTCAACATCATCTTAGGTAGGTGTTCACCTCACTTTAGAGGTGAAGTAGTCACCTCAAGGGGGGAATCCCAGTGACCCTAGGGGGGAATGAGATGAAAAGTGTGATGTATGAATGAATTCCCCTATAGGCCAAGTTTCTATGTGTGGAGAATAGCTTGAGTAAGGTCTTGATGGTAGCCAAGGGTTTCCATGAAGTAGTAGACCTTGCAAATGTTGATTGTACCTACCTGAGACACAAGAAAAACAATGATACAAGCCCAAGTATATGATGGACAAGCAAGTTAAGATTGTTGTCCCTAATTGTAGTAGTTAGTAAAAATATACCAGCAATAAAAATGATAATGGATGTTGCAAAATAATTTGCTAAAATTCTAGTTGAAAGAGAAAGAGATAAACTAGAAACAACTAGATCAACCCAGGTAAGATAGCATTAGACTTTAGCAAAGAAAGAAGGTTGTAATAAAAGATGTTTGCATAAATATTTTGTTTCCTTATGGATGTATAAAACTTGTTGTTAGAGAAGTAAATTTAACCCACCAAAACTCACAAAGAATCCACCCAAAAGTTGCACTAGACCAAGTAGATAAAAGTGGCAAACACTTAGCTAATTCTGATGGTTGAAAAGCAAGTTAAGAGTGAAAAAAAGTTAGGGTTTTTGTAGCCCTAGTGGATGAAGATGAAAGTTTATATCAACAAAAAACAATACCCCTTTAGAGGGGACGCCCTAGTGGCTATTAGGTGCTCTAGGCACAAGGATTAAAACCCAGATTGCAGAAAGTTAAAATGATCGAAAATTATGTTTCCCAATGCAACTATTTATTTCTCGAATGCAAAATATTCAGATTAATGCCTTCAAAATTGGGTAAATGGAGTCTTAAAATAAAGAGTTAGATCAGCAAATACCCGAGGGGTGTAAGCCCTTTTACTTCCTATGGTATGCCAATCAAACTTAGGATAAATGTAAGAGGGTATACACACTCGTATTCCTCTTAGAAACCGTTGAAAAATAACTTGTAAACTTTAGCAAATTAGTTGAAGCTTAATGGAGGGTGTATCCTGTTATCCCCCCACTTTCAGGGATAACTAGGAGATCATATCTCGAGGCCCACAGGTCCTAGACATGGAGTACCGAGAGCAGGATTGACTTCAGCATGGCCCTGGAGGGCCCACCCTTTTTCTCTTCCAGCTTCTTTATCCTGTCAACAACAACAGCCTCCACCATCATCGGCTTGGTCTTGTGTTAGAGAGGGTTCTTGCTTCATGAGGTAATTAGTTCAGGTATCATGGTATGTGTCACTTTGATCATCAAAACCATTGATTATATGCATCTGATTCCTTTTATTTCTAACAACTGCTTGGATCTTACACTTGCCCACTTAACCATGTTTTGGGGATTGGCAGGATCTCCTAGTAAGCTTGTGTCTGTTGGTTTTGGTTAGACACCATGGGTCATCTTTGAGAAGCCATCGTTCACTCCCTTCACAGTTTCACTTTTCCATCTTATTTCCCGCTCACATGTTCTAATCCACTTGTTCGAGCACTGGGTTGACCTATTTAGGGTTGCACCTTATCTAGTGGGAAGAAGGGGCTTAAGGTCCAGAAGGTAAAAACAATCTGGTAAAAGTTAAAATCCTAAAAATAAAACCTCAAGATGCTTCGCCCAGGGATCCCTGAGAAAGAAATAAAAGGCTTCTCGACAAGAAACAAAAGGGACCCTAAAAATAATAAAACAAGACCTAACTAGAGGATAGGGGGTCTCATCACGAGCCAGCCTATTAGGTCCATGGGTACCTAGTAGTATGACATTTCCATCCGCTGGTTACCACGCCAGGGCAGTGACCTTTGGTTGCATGGCCAAGGGAAAGGGGGTCTCATCACGAGCCAACCTTCTCATTTCTGTGAAAGTACTTGTGGGTAATGTTGTCACCATTGGCCACCACACTAGGACAATGTCCCCTGATTATCTCTTGAGAAAAAAAAGAAAAGAAAAAAGTAATAAAAGATAAAATAACAAAAAAAAACAAAGGCATGAATGGGCTTGGAAAGAATTGCATCCATGACAGGTACAACTCGCCTTCTACAAAGGCACCCACAGTTAACATCTTGCTTCCTTGACCTGCGTTGCACCCACCTACTTGGACATCCCTTGACCACTTCATCCACTTACATGGCTTGGAAGAGGTCTCTTTCGGGAACTTCCCTTTATTCAGTGGACACTAGCCCAATAGGATGCCTTGCCCTTTTCCCAGACTTGTATTGTAGGTTTGTGTAACATCTTTGAGCTATTGATTGATCTATCAGGGGTTTTATGCATATGTTTAATAATATTGATGATGAAATGTGATTGACATTTCTATGATCCTTGTGACTGATGAGCCCATGGAGGGCGTAGCTTTTGATGTGCAGGACCATGCCCGACGGATAGGTACCACCTTGGACTGGTACACATGGGGAGATGATCAGTTCAGACCTCCACGGGGCTGAAGAGCCCATCAGGTGGATGTTGAGACCCCATCAGGGGGCAGATACAGGACATAGATGGATCAGGGGCTTTACACCAGAGAAGAGGAGGACATTCCACCAGAGGCACCCTGGCATAGCTTGACCTAGGGGGGTTGACCCCTTTTCAGTGGAACGTTGGCCTTGGAAGGCCTAGGACGTCACCCATGAGGTCCATGAAGTCATCCCTACGTCATGGACGTTTTGGCAGATGGACAGGGCATTTGGCACGTGTGGCAGGTTGGAGAAGCCCAAAGGGGGCTAACGTTTTTCTCCAAGACGCCCCATTTGCCCAAAAAGGGGCTAATGTCTCACTTTGAGGGGCATTTACTCTCTTTCCAACTTGATTTAGGATTTAATTTGACAATTTAATGTAAAACAATATGATTTTGATAATTTGGCCTTGTTAGCCTTTTACCTGACCTAAAATGTAAAATTAGGTCAAGGTTTTGTATAAATGAGAGATTTTCACTCTCATTTTTTGATCACAACTTACTCACTCATTAGTGAGGTCTGATTTTGGCGCCCTATCTTGGGTCTTTGGCTAAATTAAGTGATGCACACTTATTGAAGGAAGAGATTTTTTGCATTTATGGTGTTTCTCTTGAAGGAAGGTGTTACAACTAGGGTTTGCATGGTCATTTCTTGGTGATTTGTAAGTATTTTTTCTGCAAAACTTATTAAATGAATGGTTGTAGTTCAATTTCTCGCATTTGTTTATAAATATTGCATAATCAAAACCCTAGGGGACAAGCACACAAGTAGGTCATTGTCTCATGTCCCATGATAGAGAAACCTTAAGTCATTATTGAGGAAAGAAAGAGCCTAGCCTTAGCTACACTCCTATTTCCTCTCTCTATTGCTAGTCGTACTGTTCTAAAGCCAAGAAGAGTGAGACGTCCCTAGCCTAGGTCTACTACACTAAGGCCATACTCTTTCTAAGGTTTGCTGAAAAGCCTTGCTTTAGCAACACCTCCCTCATCAAACCCTCTTGTTTTGGTTATATTTTGTTATTATTGAGCTAGCCGTTTGTTGGGAAGGAGGAGAGATCACGAGGCCTTTCTTTAGCAACACCAGAGTGAGCCTCTCTCCCTTAGGGTTCCGATTTTGAGGCCCTGCTTTAGCAACACTTCAAAACTTTTCCCTCTAGTCCTTGAAATCTTGTCTCCTTCAACCTGTGTGTCATTCACTTATGACTCCATTAAACCCTAATGCACTGATCTAAGACCTCAAACGTTGAAGTAGAACTTGATCTAAACTCTCTCAAAGATTTGGAATTGAAACCATAACTACACTAACCCTACTAACCCTAAGTTGTTGACATCATTATTGGATATTTCATCTTTATTGCAACAATGTTTCATCTTGTGAGCAATTGAATGTGGTTTTAGGCATAAATTGAGTAAAGTGTTGGTTTATTACATTGAATGCCATATCGTTCTAGTATTTATTGGTGAAGTGACATTATTTTATTGCTATTTTGTAAACATTGACTTCGTCAACATTTACTTTCAAATTGCTTACATTGAATATCAGATTGTCTTTGATATCTATGAAGTACTAACCAAAGCCTACATATATCAGTTTATTGTTGCTTTGTTCTTGGGCAGGGATTCTACTTGGTTATCTTTGTTGGCTATAAGCCAAACTATTTGTTTCTGGTGGTGATCTGTGAAGGGGGAAACTTGTCATTGTCTGATTATCCTTTAGCCTCTTCAAAACCCTAGGTCACTGGTGACGTCTCCCCTGGGCTTTACCTCCCTAAAGAGAAAGAACCTCCCCATCGTGGTGACATTGGGTGGGATAGGTCCCTGTTACGCCAGTTTGGCCTCCTACTTTATAGCCTTTCTTCCCAGCTACAAACTGTGCGATAACATATCCAACATACTCGTCCTAGGGTTTAAAACAACCATAACCAAGAAATAACAAGAAATAACCAACAATGCATATTTTTCCTTACCAATTCCAAGAGAAAGAGATCAAACCCTAGTTTCACCAAGCAAATTCACCATAAGCATCAAGAGAACGATCATCCAAGGGGTGCGCATCACTCCTCCTCATCCATTGATCAAAAGATAGCACCATAAAACATTTTCACAAGAGAGAAACACCATAATGCCCAAGAATAGCAAAAATTTCAGCCAAGTACGTCTCATAATGGAAGAGTTATGTTTCAAAATGAGATTTCATGATCTCTATTTATACTAAATGACTATCACATAGTTTGTCCACTTAGTAAGGGTAAAACATAAGATAAGGGGCCAAAAACCCTTATCTTACCCCTTGCATCAAAATAATATTAAACAATTAATCTTAAAATTCACTTTTACACAAAAGAAACCCTAGAACAAGGTGATGTCACCCGTTTAGGGGATGTTTTGGCACTTGAGCAAGTTATTGGAGAATATGTGGAAGTCATTGGGGCTCTTTGAGCCTCCTCACTATGTGCTAAGTCTTTTCCATGCCTCATCCTGTTAAAATATTTGTTGGCACAGGGACAGACCCAAGGTTCAACGCTTCAACGACGCACCAACAAAACCCTAACTACCGGCCCTTTCGGCAACAGCTACGAAGCAGATGAAGTCTCACCTGAGGTAGAGGTAGGGGTGCTTGCAAGACTCAAGTGTTTACAACCTAGCTGAGACACATAGATGTGATCATAGTACTTTAACAAAGCACTTAGCAGTTATCATTCATTAGTATTTAACCCTTATTCACATCGCAGGAAGAAACCCTAATTACATAGCAACACAATACTCACTAAGAGCTAACACATTCAAGCACTTAGCACATAGAAATAGATCAAATCTAGCATTCATTTATATTACTAAGCACTAAACTATTATATCAGATGCATATAACATACATAAAGATCACAACACTAAACATAAATCACATCAATCACACAAAGCAATCATAACACAAGATATGCGTGGTTCACCCCCAGCGTGGGGCTACGTCCACCAACTCTTTGTCTTTATTATCTTCTTTCAATCTCCTTACAAGCACAAAGAATCAAAACCCACTCCACATAGGATAGGAGATCTGCGCGCATAGGTCACAGCACAAAGCCTTCTTACACAGTATGCACACAAAGCCTCTTACAATGGCTTGCACTTAGCTCTGCAAGTCTTAACACACAATATGCACACAACCTCTAGATTCGCACTAAGCCAATCTTACTAGGTCTAGTGTCTAGTAAATTATTCTTACATTTCCTAGATATCTATTTATACATTACAAAGGGGGCCTCAACATGGGTAAAACCCATGGGCCGACATCCCATACCCATTACATAAACCCTAACCCAAAAAGTCCACAAAAGGTGGCGATATATCGTGATCTCCGCTTTGCTTGGCGCTCCGCCTTCGACCAGCCTGTCGAAGTCCCAAAAAGTGGTCAAACACAACCAAGGTTCTCCAAAACATGGTCGAGGG
This sequence comes from Picea sitchensis, assembly GCA_010110895.2. Lineage (NCBI taxonomy): Eukaryota > Viridiplantae > Streptophyta > Pinopsida > Pinales > Pinaceae > Picea > Picea sitchensis. Next base: position 305,443 of record SNQJ01S0007014.1, on the reverse strand, counting down.
CCAACAATATTCCAAGTGTCAATGTGTAATCACTCCATCACCATCAAACCCCCTCATGCATGACGTCAACCCTCAAAAGATGACATTTTCCCTCTCCTAGGCAAATTGTTTGGGTGCTAGGGGCTAGATAATATCCTCCATGATGTCAACTAAGCCTCCAAAGGCATATCTCTATTGTCCGGTGTGCGGGCCTACTACATCCAACCTATGGGATCCTTGCACCATGGAATCCCAAGCTAGGCTTGTTCTCCCAAAACTGGCCACCAAGCGAGGTCCTGCAAAACAAAAGGGTACTCCCTCTAACGATATCAAGTCAAAGATATCATGACAAGTATAAACCACGTTTAATAAGCAATAAACATGTGCATCAAAACTATCTCATCAAATCAAACAAATCCTTAAAGACCCTATACAATTGACCAAGTTTAAGTATGAGAGGGTTGTCATAAAGGTCCTATTGGGTAGACCAAAACCCTCAAGTAGGGGATGCTCCCAAGGATGGCCTTTCAAGGTTATGTAGTGGATGATGAGGTGGAATGCGTTTAGACTTCATAGGTCGTTGAGTTTCATGATATACAAGGGCTCATATTATCTCATTCATGGGTGCCCTGTGTGGCACCTTTGTTTGCAATGCATTTTTTACAAGCCCATCTTCTTGCCATTCATTATTTCTTCCATGTTTTAAGGAACGAGTTGAAGGCCACTGTCCTGGTGTGGTGTTCAGATAATGACAATGTCATTCACAAATACCTTGCGGAAATGGGAAGGTTGGCTCGTGATGAGACCCCCTTTCTCTCAATTGTGTAACTGAGAGCCACTACCCTGGCTTGGTGACCAGAATATGGCAATACCATACCGCTAAATACCCATGATCATGATAGGTCGGCTCGTGATGAGACCTCCTATCCTTGAACTAACCCCCTAAGCATTCATTATCATTTGTTCTTGTTGGTCCCCCTTATCTTACAGAGAAGCATTTCATTGCTTTCTCGGGGATCTGTAGGCGAAACATTTGGAAGGTTAATATCTAGGATTTTATCTTTTTAGCCAACAAAAATCCCTCTAGGCCTTCAGTCCCTTCTTCCCATGAAATGAGGTACATGCCCTTCTTGGGTCACTAAAGTCAAAGGGCCTAGAAGAGGTCAATACGATGGGAATATAATGAGCGGAAAGTGGCATGGATGATCGGGAATGGTACGATAACCCCTCAAGAGACCCTTCCCCAAAGGTTGGCCACTTAATATGCAATTTATGACACTAACCAAGGTGAAACAAGTCAAATGCATAATGTCCAAGCAGGCGTTCTATAATCAAAAGTAACTTAAATACAACATGTTCAAATGCCTCAAATATTTGGGTTATTACCTGCCACAATACCTGGATTGTACAACCATAAGGCTGATAATATCACTGATAATTTCTTGTGGCTGGTTTTTCTGTTGTTAAGATTGGTTTGCTACAACCATAAGGCTGGCAATATCATTGCAACAACCTTTTATTTCAGCCTACCTCTTTGTGCTAAAGTTATAGCTTAATCATTATTGAGTTGAGCTAGCTTTCACTAGCTTGCCTCTTATTTATTCTATCATATGTTGAGCACTTATATTGCAACCTTTGCTATCTTTATTGAGATGATATATATCATTTACTTTTGCTGCAATTAGGTACAACAAGCTTAACTTGCTTGTTCGACTAACATTACACATTATATGCTTTGTTTTCCTTGTGTATCGAGCATGTATTCACACTTGGCAAGTCACTCAACTCATTTGGAAACCCTTGAACCTTCCCAAGACTCCTTTCAAATCTCTTCCTATCATATAGAATTGACCTCTAGGGACATGCACTCATACTTATCACTTTCTGTCTCAATGCCCTCTAGGGTCACCGGGATTCTCCCCTTGAGGTGACCACTTCACCTCTAAAGTGAAGCGAACACCTACCTAAGGTGACAGTGGGCAGGTGCTCTCAAAGTTGTCACCATTTGGTGGTTGGGTAGGGATTTTCCCAACCTACAACTTGTTTGATAACATTTTGGCATTGTTGTCGGGGAGGATTTTGAATCCTCTACCTGATTTGTAGCAAGACCCTTCTGCTTTCCAGATGTTAGCTAGTGTGGTGGATGCACTGACAATGGATCAAATGTGGTGACAGAGTGGGATTTTGTATGTACAAGTGGAAACTACTAGTCATGTAGTCTTTCGACACTCCATATCTGCAACTTGAGGGCCTTGAGACATGATCTCCTTAGTTATCCCACAAAATGGGGATAACATCTTGCTCCTACTTGGGACATGTGTTTTCTGTAGAGTGCATGAGAACCGCAACATCTCCTGGTAGACATGTGCTTACACTGAAACATAAACCATCAAATCTAGGGTGGTTCTATCACCCTTTGTCCATATATAAAAAATTCCAAATGAAAACTAATCTAGAAAATAAAATTTTAGCATTTTTTCAAAAATTTCTAAACTAAGCATGAAATCAATATGCAAGTAGAGCAAAATGAAATATGAAATGCATCTAAACTAGTATGATCAATCAAGATGAAAATGAAAGGAAATCAAGATGACCTACCTACTTACCTAGGGCCTGGGCCTTGAAGAAGTCATGTGACCTAAACATAAGGTTGGAGAAGAGACTCGTCCACTGATAATGACATCTTTCTCCCATCCAAGGCTGTCAAATAATACCTTTCTTTATCAGACTTCTTCTTGACGATGTAACAGCCAAGCCACGAGTTGTCATTTATTTAGTTATACCTGGGTTTTCCCTTTCTCTTGTCCCACATGAGCGCAAGAATTCCTTCATTGAAATTGATGCAAGTTATATCCTCAATGTATGGATAGGAAGGAGGCTCTGTGTTGAACATTCCTTTGATGGCTTCTTCACATTCTTCATCTTCTTATTTCAAAATTTGGATAGACCCTGGCTCTTTCCCTTGGTACTTTGTAATTTTCTCCTTGTATTCATCTATCCTCGGGAGGAGCATGTCTATGGAGTCTTCCTGCATGAAGGGTAACTCAGATGGATCATACTCAATAATATGTGGAGGAACATCATAATCACATTCACTGACATAATCGGGACCATTAGGATCCATCACATGCTTATCCGCTCTCTCTCGACTGTATAATATCACAAAGGTGCCATCTCCCACGGGGATGTGTGCATGAGTAAGGTCCATGCTAAGGAAACCCCCAACGACAACAGACCAACTCCTCGAGAAGAGCATCCCCTTGGGGTCTGGAACATCGATCACTACTATGTCCAAGAGGAGTTTGATATGCGGAAAATCAATCAGAAAGACCTCAATGTCATCACATAACCGATAAACCTTGACCCTTTTAAACTCAATACCACATACATTACCATAGGGTCGGGCTGTCTTCAAACCAAGTTGTCCCATCACCTTCAATGACATGACATTTGTTGAGGCCCCATAATCAAGCATACAGTTTTTCAAGCAGAGGTCATTCTTGCCTAATGAAAGATAGAAGGGAGGATTCTTGTCCCTTTTTCGATTGATATACATAGTGTTAAAAATGATAGGAGGGTATTCCTTCTCGGTCGATACCTATATTATCTTCAAGATTTCCCTTTTCATATAAGGGATCTTTCACATCTCTGTCATTGGGACCATCATATTCAATTTTCCAAACATGGCTGCAACATCTATATTCAATTGAATTTCATCTTTGGGAGTTGGCTTAGGAAGCAACTCATGAACCAGAGGTGGAAGTGGTGGGGCCACCTTCTCTACTGATGGAAGAGGAGTGTCTGGCTGTGATGGAGGGGCTGAAGCTTTATTTTTTCTGGTGTAGGTAAATATTCCCTCTTTCTTAACTCCTCCTTTTGATCATCTATTAACCGATTCAACGCCCAAAGTCTCCCCTCTCTTTCCCCTCGTCTTCTGGCTTCATTGATTTTCTCTTGTGTGACTTGTTCCTCTTGGAAAACACAGATTATATCCATGAAATTCATATTGTCGGGAGAATCTTCATCTCATCGGGGACATTCATCTTCTCTTTGAGGTTTTTGGCATGGAAGGCAACAAGCTTGTGCGTTAACCATCCCAACTGGTTTCAAAGTATCTGGCGCCCTTTCCCCCTGTTGAGGCCTTGGTTTCCAACCTGTGGCATCTCTCTGTTGTCTGGCAAACTGAGGTCTGGGAGAATATTGATTCCTCTCTACAGTAGTCAAACAACCCATAATCTAATTTTGCACCTGGGTAAATTGAGTACTCATCTTATCTATCTTCTGAGTCAAGAGGGAAATCAGATGAGGAGCACTGTTGTTGGAAACCTTAGTCTTTGCTTCTGCCTTGACTAAGGGTACTGAAAATGATCCACCCTTGAATCCAGAAGATTCTCTACATTGTCAACATTTTATTCTTTGGCCTGTGCCAACGATGTGGGCTTCTTGTCCTTTAGAATGAAGCATAATTTCCCTTCAAAAGCATTCATATAGAGGAGACAGATTGATGCGGTTGTAGGACAAAATTCTATCAGAATTTGGCTATACATCCTATCAAATCTTGTATTGAATTCATTCACTGTCTCATTCTCTCTTTTTTTATCTAATTGAATTGAGCTATAAGTATCCCACCATCAATGATTAAGTGAATAACCTCATGTCCACGTCCTCATTCTCAATGCTTGCATTGTCCATGTCTCGACCCATGATGTAAAGATGATCTTCAACAATCACTACATTATTTCCTAGGAACTTTGGCAACCACTTGTTTGACTCGTTTGGCATTGCATTGGGGTATGCCTGGATATTGGACATGTTAAGGGGTCTGTAGAGGTCCTTTTCCCAAGGTTAAGCCATTGGAGCAAGGATAAGGGTATCGTGGAAAAGGGTTTTGACAACGAGAGACTTGAGGGGAGGCCTTCTTTGGTAGACCTTAGAAGGTTTAAACCACCCAGGGGGAAAAGGCTTAGAAAAGGAAGGGTTTTGGGAAAGTGGAGTCGCCATATGAGATTTAAGGAGAGCTCATCAAGAAAGGTGAAAAGGGAACGTCCCTTGGGTGGAGTCGTCGGGCAAGCTACGATAAAGGATTTGGGATAATTTGCCAAAGTGTCGTTAGGGTTCATAAGAGGATTCAAAATCCTCCTTGACAATGGCGCCAAAATGTTATCGCACAAGTTGTAGGTTGGGAAAATCCCGACCCAACCACCAAATGACGACAACTTTAAGAGCACCTACCCACTGTCAGCTTAGGCAGGTGTTCCTGTCACTTTAGAGGTGAAGTGGTCACCTCAAGGGGAGAATACCGATGACCCTAGGGGGGGAATGAGATGGAAAGTGTGATGTATGAATGAATGTACCTATAGGTCAAGTTTCTATGTGTGGAGAAGGGCTTGAGTAAGGTCATGATAGTATCCAAGGGTTGCAAAGTAGTAGACCTTGCAAATGTTGGTTGTACCTGCCCGGGACACAAGGAAAACAACGATACAAGCCCAAGTATATGATGGAAATGCAAGTTAATCTTGTTGTCCCTAATTTCAACAGTTAGTAACAACATATATTAACAATAAAAATGATAATGAATGTCATAAAATAAGTTGCTAAAAGTCTAGTTGAAAGAGCAAGAGATAAACTAGAAACAACTAGATCATCCCAAGTAAGATAACATTATAATTTAGCAAAGAAAGAAGGCTGTAATAAAATATGTTTGTAGAAATATTTTTCAACCTTATGGCCGTAGCAAACTTGTTGTTACAACAGTAAATTCAACCACCAAAACTCACAAAGAATCCACCCAAAAGTTGCGCTAGACCAAGTAGATAATAGTGGCAAACCGTTAGCTAATTATGATGGTTGAAAAATAAGTTATGAGTGAAAGAAAGTTGGGGTTTCTATAGCCCTAGTGGCTGAAGATGAATGTTTATAATAACATAAATCAATACCCTTTTTGAGAGGATTTCCTAGTGGCTAAGAGGTGCTCTAGGCACAAGGAACAAAACCCAGATTGCAGAAAGTTGAAATGATCGAAAATCACATTTCCCAATGCAACTATTTATTTCTCCAATGCAAAATATTCAGATTAGTGCCCTTTAAAATTGGGTAAATAGAGTCTTATAATTAAGATTTAGATCAACAAAGACCCTAGGGGTGTAATCCCTTTTACTTTCTAGGGTATGTGAATCAAACTTAGGGTAAATCTAAGTGGGTATACACACTCGTATTCCTCCTAGCAACCATTGAAAAATAACTTGTAAACTTTAGCAAATTAGTTGAAGCTTAATGGAGGGTGTATCCAGCATACTCCTCCTAGGGTTTCAAACAACCATAACCAAGAAATAGGAAGAAATAACTAAGAATGCGGATTTTTCCTTATCGATTCCAAGAGAGAGAGATCAAACCCTAGTTTCACCAAGCAAATTCACCATAAGCATCAAGAGAACAATCATCCAAGAGGTTCACATCACTCCTCCTCATCCATTCACCAAAATATAGCACCATAAAACATATTCACAAGAGAGAAACACCATAATGCCCAAGAATAGCGAAAATTTCAGCCAAGTACTTCTCACAATGGGAGAGTTATGTTTCAAAATGAGATTTCATGATCTCTATTTATACAAAATGTTTAGCACATGGTTTGTCCACTTAGAAAGGGTAAAACATAAGATAAGGGGTCAAAAACCCTTATCTTACCCCTTGCATAAAAATAATATTAAACAATTAATCTTAAGATTCACTTTTACACAAAAGAAACCCTAGAACAAGGTGACGTCACCCCTTTAGGGGACGTTTTGGCACTTGAGCAAGTTATTGGAGAAGATGTGGAAGTCATTGGGGTTCTTTGAGCCTCCTCATCATGTGCTAATCCTTCTCCATGCCTGATCCGGGCAAAATATGCCAAGTGTCAATGTTAAATCACTCCATCCCCATCAAACCCCCTCATGCATGACGTCAACCCTCAAAAGATGATGTTTTCCCTCTCCAAAGCAAATCGTTTGGGTGCTACGAAATGGATAATATCCTCCATGATGTTAAGTAATCCTCCAAAGGAATCTCTCTGTGATCCGATGTGCATGTCTACTACATCCAACCCGTGGGCTCCTTGCCCCATGGAAGCCCAAGCTAGGATTGTTCTCCCAAAACTGGCCACCAAGCAAGGTCCTCGAAAACAAAAGGGTATGTCGTCTAAAGATCTCAAGTCAAAGATATCATGACAAGTATAAACCACGTCTAATAAGAAAGGAACCTAAACAAGTGCATCAAAACTACCTCATCAAATCAAACAAATGCGCAAAGACGCTATACAATTGACCAGGTTTAAGTATGGGAGGGGTGTCATAAAGGTCCTATTGGGTTGACCAAAACCCTCAAGTAGGAGATGCTTCCAAGGATGGCCTTTCAAGGTTATGTAGTGGATGATGAGGTGGAAGGGGTTTAGACTTCATAGGTCATTGAGTTTCATGACATACAAGGGCTCATATTATCTCATTCATGGGTGCCTTTGTTGAGGGTGTGTGGCACCTTCATTTGCAATGCATTTTTTCCAAGCCCATATTCTTGCCATTCATTATTTCTTTCATGTTTTAAGGAACGAGTTGAAGGCCATTGTCTCGGCATGGTGTCCAGATAATGAAAATGTCAGTCACAAATACCTTGCGAAAATGAAAAGGTTGGCTCATGATGAAACCTCATTTCTCTCAGTTGTGTAAATGAGCTCCACTACCTTGGCTTGGTGACCAAATGATGATAATGTCATATCGCTAAATATCCATGATCATGATAGGTCAGCTCGTGATGAGACCTCCTATCCTACAACTAACCCCCTAAGTATTCATTATCATTTATTCTTGTAGGTCCCCCTTTTCTTACAAAGAAGCATTTCATTGCTTTCTCAAGGATCCCTGGGAGAAGCATATGGAAGGTTAATATCTAAGATTTTATATTTTTATCCAACAACAATCCCTCTGGGCCTTCAACCCCTTCTTCCCATGAAATGATGTACATGCCCTTCTTGGGTCACTAAATTCAAAGGGCCTAGAAGAGGGCAATATGATGGTGATGTAGGAGCAACATTGGCAATCACACAGAGCAGGAGCACTCAGCCGTGGGAATCTTCACGACACCTCAATGCTAGCAGCTACAACGTCGAAAATATCTTAGGAGGCACGCTTGAACTCAGCAAAAAAATCACGGAGGCATGCTTGAACGATTTCAAGTGAAGCGAAAGCTATCCACTCCAATTCTGTGTTAATGTTTAAGCTATTATTGAGTTTCTTTTCATTTCACTAGATAACAATAGCATAGATAGGATCACTGAGAAATACACAATCACAAGAGACACATCATTTATCCTGGGAAACCTCATGGGGGATAAAACCCAACAAAAACTTCCTTAATATAGATAGCCAATACAATGCCAATAGATAACTCAAACAAATACAGAAATTCCTTTCCCAAGAATGCGCCTCTCTCTCTCTCTCTCTCTCTCTCTCTCTCTCTCTCTCTCTCTCTTCTCCAATTGCACCTCCGAACTTGTGCTCTGATGAACAATTGAGTGTGTGTCCAAATGAGGCGCTAGCCTCTTTATTTATACAATTTGATAGATGACTTTTCACTGGTAGGGCCGACTTCTCAATTTGGGTGGTTATAACCACCTTTAATTAATCTAGGGGCCGACTTCTCATTCTGCCTATTACAATTAGGGTTTTACCAATCCGCAAAAGGGGATTTGGTTATTTACAATACCCGACATGATCAATCCACAAAAGGGGATTGATATAATGAATAATACATCAATAATGGATAGAATACTTTGCAGTTACATTATTTTAACACCCCCCCTTAACAAGAAGGGTATTCTATAACAACATCAGGGAAGAGAGAGGACAACATCATCAATAACATCTTGGAACACTGACTGGCGTATTTATAAATCATTGGAAGTTTTTCTCATCAACAACATCATCTTTCACAATGGAATGAAATCATCATCTGCATCAATATGGATTAGTATAAAACTAATACATGATCATCACAACACAAGGCTGGCCACATCATCACAGCACGAGGTTGGCACATCATCATAGCATGAGCCTAAGACATCATCACAACACGAGGCTGGCACATCATCACAACAATTAAGATGTAATCACAACACAACAATTAAGCTGGAATCTCAACACAACAATTAAGCTGGCAACAACAATTTAGCTGGAATCTCAACACAACAATTAAGTTGGCAACAATAATTAAGCTGGAATCTTAACACAACGATTAAGTTGGAAAAAACAATTAAGCTGGAATCTCAACACAACAATTAAGTTGGCAACAACAATTAAGCTGGAATCTCAACACAACAATTAAGTTGGAAGTACAACACTAGGCTGACATCACCACACAACAATTAAGCTGGAAGCACAACACTAGGCTGACATCACCACACAACAAATAAGCTAGAAGCACAACACTAGGCTGGCATCACCACACAACAATTAAGATGGAAGCACAACACTAGGCTGGCATATCAACACAACACTACTCCCCCTATCGAGGGAGGTCATTTTGGACTATACCAAGCTTATCTCGAAAGTGCTCAAACTTTACACGAGATAGAGGCTTGATCAACACATCGACAACCTGTTCATCCGTGCTAACATATTGGAGATTTATTGCTCCTCTTTGCACCATGTGAGAGATGTAATGGTATCATATCTCTATATGCTTCGACTTGTCATGAAATACATGATTCTCTGTCATCTTTATACAACTCTGGTTATCACATAGGATCGTGGTTGCTTCCATCTCTTGGTTGAATAGATCAGTCAACAACTTACAAAGCCATATGGATTCACAACTGGAAGAACACACATCAATGTATTCTGCTTCCGCTGTACTGAGAACAATACTTGATTGCTTCCTACTCTGCCATGAGATCATGGCTGATCCCAAACTGAAACAACATCCCAAAGTGCTCTTCCTTTCAGAGACACTTCCAGCCCAATCTGAATTAGTGTACCCACTCAGTGTGAAATCATGATCTCCATCATACCTGAGACCACAATCTAATGTACCCTTAAGGTACCTCATCACATGTTTTGCAACAACTAGGTGAACATGTCTGGGTTCTACCATAAACTGACTCAAAGTGTTCACGAAAAAATAGATATCTGGTCTGGTGTTCGTCAGATACATCAACGATCCAATGATCTGTCTATACAGCGTGGAATCAATCAATTCTGACGAAGTGTCGACCATAAGATTCAGCTTCGTTTCCATGGTTGTATTCATGGACTTTCACTCCAACATATCAAATCTTTTCAGGATTTCAACTACATACTTCCCTTGCTTAAGGAATATTCTCTTCGGGCTCTGCCATACCTCAAGATTTAAAAATAATGCATTAGGCCAAGGTATTTCATCTCAAATTCTGCACGAGCTTCTTCTTACATTTGATGATGAGCTTTTCTTCTCCAGTTAAGAATAAGTCATGTACATACAACAACAATATCACCAGCTCATCATTCATAACCTTGAAGTAGAGGTTAGAATCAACATTACTCTTGGTAAAGCCCAAGCTCGTCAGAAAACTGTGTATTCTTCCATACCAAGCTCTAGGAGCTTGCTTCAACCCGTATAGAGCCTTCTTCAACTTGCAGACATGAGTCTTCCTGTCTTCAACTTCAAATCCTTGAGGTTGTTCTATATACACTTCTTCTTCGATGACACCATTTAGGAAGGTTGTCTTTACGTCCATCTGGTGTAACTTCCACTTCATCTTAGCTGCAAGGGCTATGATGGT
>SNQJ01S0007014.1:258139-292006 GCA_010110895.2 Picea sitchensis | reverse complement strand
TCCAATACTACAAACCCTGTGATTAATCCTAATCCTGTTATCAATCAAAGACAATGGTCATCAAATTTGTTCAAACCCTTAGACATGTCAGCCATACCCGGTTACCCTAGGCAAATGCCACCCAAGTATGAAAAGTGGTTGCCTAAGTTCACTGGGATTTGATGCTATTGGTGCCAAAGAACACATGAGCAGCTTCTGGGCGTTTTTCCAGCTACACCCTATTGCCGATGATGCAGAAGACTTGGTCATGAAACTTTTTTCAGCCACACTTTATGATGCTGCAAGACGTTGGTCCATAGAATACTCTTTGCAATTACATTGTTTCAACATTCTGAAGTGCGATTGATCCAAGATAGTCGTTAGGCTAGGTTGTAGAGTAGACAAGTAGCTAGGGGGAAGCCCTAAGAGCCCTCTGATAAATAGAGGTTTTGTAAGTACGAATGAGGCTAATCATAAAAATCAGAAAATTAGAAAGTTGGATGCGTGGCTGTAGAGCTGCAAGTTGGTAGGAGATTTTCCGAGGTTTTCAGTTTTTGTTTTGAATCACAGTTGTAACCATTTTTGCTTATGAATAGAACAAAGGAAAATTGATCCAATGTATGGTGTGAACATTGTTTGCAATTCTCTGTATTTTTGTTTCATGGGTGAATGGATGAATCTCATACGAGTAGGATGAGACCATGAATGTTAAGATAAGTTTCAATTGTTTCTCTCCCGAGAAGTAGTGCAAGGTGTGCACACAAAAATGCAAGGAGTGCGTTAACAGGATCTGTGTTGATCCTGAAGCTGAGAAGAGATAACGCAAACTTTTCCCTTTGCAAGGAGTGGAAAGAGACTAGTGCAAAGTGTGCACAGTCGCCCGCAAGAATTCGAGCCTTGTGTAAAGATCTAGTGCAAGGAGTGAACAGATCCAAGATCTGACTAAAGGTCGAAGAGGCTTGCAAGAAGTCGGAGAATCAGAGAAGGAGAACGCCAAGAAGGTGGGAAGAATTTCTCTTCGAGAAATCCTTAGGAGTATGAGTGATCAAAATCCTAGAGACGCAAGGAGTGCGCGGGAAATCGAAGTCCTCACAGACCAAGCTCAGGAGGATAACACTTCTCATAAGTGTTAACGAAGTCTAGGATTCAGACTCATTGGAAGAACAAAGGTTTGAAACCTTCGAACACATAGAAGTCTTCTAAGTCTGGAGAAAGCGCAAGCACAAAGGGGGAGAATTCCCAGTCGTTCGATCTGAATGCTAGAGAATCAAAACCGTCCATCAGGAGGGGCGTGTGGCGAACGCCTAGCATTTCGCTGACTCACGCTTGGAGGAAGTCAAAGGTCGAGCCGCAAGAACTTGCGAGGCATGAAGTCGCGACTCGATCTGAGTCGTTGGATCCAGGGAAGATCTGGACCGTTGACTGTCTCGAGTGAAATATCAGAATTTTGGGGATCGCGAGGTTTGAGGTGACAAGCCTTTTGACTTCGTGAGTCGCGAAGTCTCAAAATCATCATGATCGTTGGATCAAGGGAGGATCTGGACCATCGAACCTGAAGCATTGTCATTTCGGCTATTGGGAAAACGAAGGTAGTGGCGCTCCCATAGTCGCGAAACACGAAATGTCGACTTGATTGGAGCCATCGATCAAGGGAAGATCTGGACTGTAGATCCCAGACCAACGTGATTTCGACTATCAGGGAAATGAAGGTAGTGGCTTTCCCATAGTCGCGAAACGTGAAACACCGACTTAGTCGTAGTCGTCGATCAAGGGAAGATTTGGATCGTAGATCCCAGACCAGCGCGATTTCGGCTATCGGGGAAACGAAGGTAGTGGCACTCCCATAGTCGCAAAACGCAAAATGTCGACTTGATCATAGTCGTCGATCAAGGGAAGATCTAGACTGTAGATCCCATACCATCACGATTTCGGCTATCGGGAAAACGAAGGTAGTGGCGCTCCCATAGTCGCGAAACGCGAAATGTCGACTCGATCGTAGTCGTCGATCAGGGGAAGATCTGGACCATAGATCCAGATCATCACGATTTCGGCTATTAGGGTAATGGAGGTTGTAACACTCCCATAGTCGCGTGTAGATACCCAACTCATAAAATCACGTCGCGCTTTTTGAACAAGTGGGTGGTCACAACCATGGTCACGTGAAGGAAGGAGCTTAGCCGGAGATGATCTAGCACCAGTGCGACGTTGAGATTTGTACAACGCTCAGAAGAAGGTCGCGAGTCTCATGCGACCTGCGCGTTTTGGAGGAAGGACCTGTGTAAGTGGGTTTGGGGGTCTAGCAGAGACCCGAAGAGTCGATCTGACTTAGTTCTTGATTGATCCTAGAACGGGAGGTCGTGCAACCCTTAGGAGAGAAGGGGGGGGGTTGCGTCAAGTGGTATCAGAGCTGCTTTTTGTGTGTGGATAGTGGGCATAAGAGAAGGAGATAGTTCGATACCATCAAGGGGTGTCAGAGGCTGAATTTCTGCTTGCAGACAGTAGGAAAAAGGGACAAAGAGAACTCGAAGTTGTACTTTGTGTGTGACAGACAGTCAACACAATGTCGTCGAGGAGACGAGCAGAGAAACCTATAGCCAATCGAGTTGTAGAGAGGGAGATGCGAGAACTCCATGCGAGATTAGAAGTGATGGAGGCAGTGCAAAGAAGAGTGCCTGACATTGGAGACGTCAGCAATGCAGAGAGTGAAGAAGTAGTGGGTGAGAATGTCATCGAAGAAGCTGCAGGAGAGGATGTTGGCGAAGAACGCTTGCTGAGAGCAGTTGCCAGATTGGGAGGTAGAGCCAAGATAAAGGTCCCAATGTATGAAGGCAACCTAGATGCAAAGGAGCTGCTGGATTGGATAAGATCCATGGACAGACACTTCGACTATGAAGATGTTGATGAAGGGAGAAAGGTGAAACAGGCTGTCACTAGACTAAAAGGACATGCAACGCTGTGGTGGGATGAACTACAGGCTGAGAGGAGAAGCAAAGGCAAGTAGAAGATAAAGAGTTGGGACAAAATGGTAACCAAGTTGAAGGCCAAATTCATGCCCAAGGATTATCAGATCAATCTATTCAGGAAGATGTTGAACTTGAGATAAAAAGGGATGACTGTTAAGGAGTACACAAAGGAATTCTATAGGCTAAGACAAAGGGAGAGAGATGAATAAAAAGTCACTCGATATATAAATGGCCTGAGGTATGAAATCTAGGATGAGCTCAACATGATGTCAGTAAGGAAAGTGGAGGATGCTTATCAGTTTGCGCTCAAGGCAGAGGAGAAGTTGGCCAGAAAACAAAGCCAGTGAGGAAGAGGTAAAAGCCCAGCCCCAAACAGAGGTAAGGGATTTACCCGTGATAGAACACAACAGTCTAAGGACGAGACTGAGAAACCACACAGTCACTCAGAGAGAGGAGGAAGTCCCTGAGAAAGATAGGGTGGTGGAAGAAATTCTTCCAGAGGAAGAGGAAGAAGAGGAGGAGGAGGAGAAGTACGATGCTATGCCTATGGAAAGACAGGGCATATGTCTTGGGACTGCCTCGAGAAAAAGAAGGAAGGAAGAGAAGCTCACATTTCAGAAGCACAATGAAGAGATGTTGAAGCAGAAGGAGCAGAGGATGGAAGATCCTTGATGTTGAGGAAGGTTCTCTTAAAACCAAAGGTAGAAGTTGAAAAGCCGGTGTAGAGGAACGATCTCCTCAGATCATCTTGCAAGACTAAAGACATAGTATGGAAGGTTATAATTGATAGTGGGAGCACTAATAGCCTAGTATCCACAAAGATGGTGGAGAAATTCGAGCTGGAGACAACTGCACATTCGAGGCCATACAAAATCTCATGGTTGCAAAAAGGACACCGGGTAACAGTTACTAAACAATGCTTGGTTAATTTTAAGATAGGAGGATATAGAGATGAAATTCTATGTGATGTAATTCCCATGGATGTATGCCATATTTTGTTGGGGAGACCGTGGCAGTTTGATAGGAGTGTCATTCATGTTGGGAGGAAGAATACATACACCTTAGAGAAGAGTGGTAGAACACGCATGTTGTTGCCAATAGAGGAGAAGAAAGTGAAAGAGGAAGACAACACAAACATACTTCTCATGAGTGGGAAGGAACTCCTAAAAGAAGTCAAGGAGAAACAGAAGATGCAGTTCGCTATGGTGAGGAAACCCAGAGTTGTCCTTACAAGCACATCGATGGATGAGTTGCCTGAAGAAGATAAGGAATTGTTGGAAAATTTCGTTGACATAGTGGTGGATGAGCTTCCTAACTCATTGCCACCCATCAGAAGTATCAGTTACCATATTGACCTGATACCAGGAGCAAGTCTGCCAAACAAAGCATCATACAGATTGATGCCTCGAGAGAATGAGGAAGTGAAGAACCAAGTCCATGAATTTTTAGAAAAGGGTTTGGTCAGAGAGAGCTTGAGTCCATGCATAGTACCAACTGTGTTGAGTCTAAAGAAGGATGGAGGATGGAGAATGTGTATTGACTCAAGAGCCATTAACAAGATCACCATCAGGTATAGATTTCCTTTGCCAAGAATGGATGATTTAATGGATTGTTTAAGTGGAGCAAATTTCTTTTCTAAGATAGATTTGAAAAGTGGATATCACCAGATTAGGATGAGAGAAAGTGATGAGTGGAAAACAACCTTTAAGACAAGCGAAGGTTTGTATGAGTGGCTTGTTATGCCATTTGGCTTAACAAATGCCCCGAGTAATTTTATGAGGCTAATGAATGAGATACTGAAAGATTTCATTGGCAAGTTTGTGGTTGTGTATCTGGATGATATACTGGTCTTTAGTAGGAGTAAAGAGGATCATTTGAGACATATGACATTAGTGATGAGGAGGCTACATCAGAAGAAGCTGCTGATAAATCTGAAGAAGTCCTCTTTTATGAAGACATAACTCATTTACTTGGGTTTTGTGATCTCTTCAAATGAACTGAAGATGGATTTGATGTTCTTCATTTTCATTATTCTCATCATCTTCTTCATCTGACTTGGTGCTTATTCTCTGTTGATATTTTTCAGGATCTTCTTCATCAATACAACCTACTAATTTTTGCATTCTTTTGTCAAAGCATCTGTATCCTTTATTGTTCGTTGCATATCCTAAGAAGATACCTTCATCAACTCTACCATCAAATTTTCCCAGATGATCATTATTTTTGATGTAGCATTTACTTCCAAATACTTTGAAGTGCTTGATTGATGCAAGTCAACCAAACCACAACTCATATGGAGTTTTATCACTGTTCGGACTTAGATGCGCTCTGTTCAGAATATGAACAGCCGTGTGAATAGCCTCCACCTAGAAGGTTTGTGAAATGTCCCTTTCACTCATCATAGCCCTTGCCATCTACTGAACTAATCTATTTTGGCGTTCTACAACTCCATTTTGTTAGGGAGTACCTGGAATAATATATTCTCTTTTAATTCCATGTTTGTCACATAATTCTTTGAAATCTCTTGACAGAAATTCTCCCCCTCTGTCTAAGCGAATTGCCTTTAACTTCCTTCCTGTCTGATTCTCAGCTAATGCCTTAAACATTTTGAACTTCTCAAACGCATCAGATTTTTCTCTCAGAAAGGCAACCCACGTAAGTCTGTAGAATTCATCAATGACCAACACAAAGTAACGTTCTCCTCTAGTTCCTTCCTTTCACGATGGTCCACACAGATCCATATGAATAATTTGAAGCGGTTTCTTTGAAGATGTGAAACTCTTCAATTTGAATTGAGCATGAGTCAGCTTCCCCATTTGACAAGAATCACATACAGAGCTATGTGGCTTATATATTCTTGGAAAATCTTTCACATCACCTTCATTATTCCATTTGACAATACGATCAAAATTCAGGTGTCCAAGGCTTTTGTGCCATAACCAAGTTTCATCAAATTTGCTTAAATGACATTCCTCCTTATCTTCCTTCAGAACATAGACATTGTTTTCAGTTCTAACCCCTTTTGCAATCAACTCTCCTGTGTTAACTGTTTTTATTTTACAATCCTTGGCAGTGAAAATGACTTCACATCCTATGTCACACACTTGACTGACACTAAGAATATTATGCTTTAATCCATCCACAAATAATACATCTTCAGCTTTTCCTCTTCCATTACTTAAGCTTACTAGACCTTTACCTATGATCTTTCCTGGAGCATCATTTCCAAAAGTCACATTTACTGATTTAATTTCTTTGAGTGTTAGGAACTTACTTTTGTCACCTGTCATATGCCTGGAGCATCCACTGCCAATATACCAGGGGTTCTTTTGTATTTGAACTGACAACACTAATCCACACTTGTTATTTTCTTTCTTCTTCCAAACCTTGACATTTTCAGCTTTGTGATTTGAATCTGGCTTATAATTCTTTAAGCGACAATCTGCAACTTTATGTCCATAATTATGGTAGATGTAACATTATGGATCATTGAATAAAGGATCATAACGATTGCTATGCTTAATATGTGCCTTTTTCCCAGCCATCACATTATTTGCAGTCTGTGGTTGTTTGTTACTTGGTTGTCTCATTCTTTGTTGTGGAAGATATTTATTACTTGGGTGTCTTGATTGCTCATGCCTAAATCTTAAAGAACAATTTACAACGTTGTGGCCAAAGTTAGAGCAGAAAAAAAAAAATCCATAGAACAAATCTTTGTACCTGGAAAATGGATGTCTTCTTTGAGCAGGTCAATTTCCATGCTAATGATTTCCTTGAGAAGAGGGTGTATTATTTCTTTGTTCTACCGATTCAGTTCTGGTACTTTTTCCTTCACTCCTCCTTGGCGATTGATTATCTTCCTTTGTTTCTGCAGGTTTGTTGTTGTCAATGGTTGTAGTTTTGTCAAACTTGATGGATTCTTTGTTGCTTGGCTGACCACTACTTGATCCCTCTTCATAATCCAAACCAATTTTCAACTTTGGATTCCTTTGTTGATTCAGAATGGTGGGTAATCCTTTTGAGGCTTTAATACTTGTCAGATTCTAATGATATAAGGCCTGAAATTTCTCTAGATCTTTTCTGAAAGTCACTACTTTAGCTTCCAGTTTTTCACATTTTGTTTTGGCTTCCTTCAATTGTTGTTTGAGGATGTCTTCAATCTTCTTAGCTTCTTCTAACTTAACCTTCAACAGAGCAATTTCTTCAGATGGTTCATTGCATGTTTTCTCATACCTGAGCAATAACTATTTTTCTTTTCTTTTCTTTTCTTTGAGTCTATCAATCTCTTCCACGACATTGACAAGTTCTCCTTCAAGATCTACTACTACTTCACCATCAACGAACTCACCTCCTGTATCTTCAGTGTTTGTCTTCTACAGATATTAGCATGAAATCATTTATTTTACTTTCAATAGAAGAGTCACTGTTTTCATCATCTGAAGGACCATCATCATTGTTTACACACAGGATTTTCTTCTTAAAATTATTCTCTTTATAGACCTTCTTGTGTTTTTGCTTCTCTTCATTGTCATATGTCTAATCCTTTCTTTTGTGAGGACACTTAGATGCAAAATGACCTATCTTACCACAGTTGAAACATTTGAAGGGCAGTTTACCTTTGTATTTGCTCGATCCTTTCGTCAGTCTTCTCACAAAATTTGCTTCAGTCTCATCTATATCAGAGTCTGTGTTTTTCTTTACTTTAAAGGATGCCTCTCTTGTAGTGGATTTACCTTTGGTGATTCTCATTTCATAAGCAGTTAGGGTTCCAAGAAGTTGATGTAGTGTCAACGTTTTGAGATTAGTTATTTACTCTATAGCAGAGATCGTTGAGTTAAATCTATCAGGAAGAGATCTTAATATTTTATGGACTAGAAAGGATTCATCTATCATTTCACTTAGACCTTTCATAGTGTTGACAAGTTCTTCTATACATAAGAAGTACTTACTAATAGTTTCGTCTTCATCCATCTTTAACTGCTCAAGTTTCAGTCTGTGAGTCTGAAGTGTTACGTCTTTCACCTTTTCATTACCTTCATAACTACTTATCAGCTTGTCCCATATGACTTTTGTTGAATCACAGTGCATGACTTTGACAAACTCGGCTTCTGCAAGTCCACTGAGGATGACATTCATTGCTTTTGCATTAAAGCTAAACTCCAACTTATCATCTTTTGAGGCCAAGACTACAAGCTTCACATATCCAGTTTCAACAGCATTCCAAACATCAACACCCAAATACATTAAATATGTTCTCATTCTTATTTTCCAAAAGGCAAAGTTTGTTCCATCAAACGGAGGGGCTTTATTAGTTGAACTTCCTTCATGACTAGTCATGTTCAAGCTTATGGATCTACCTTTGATCAAAGGCACCGACTTTGATACCAATTGATGGAAATATAACTGAGAGGGGGGGTGAATCAATTATATATATAAGCTTGAAACTTTTCTTGTTCTTTTCTGAATCATTCTAGATTATTATTAAATGTGTTGGATAGATATATAATATTTGATCAATCACACAGAATACACAGAGACACTGATTTTCATGAGGAAACCCATAAAGGGAGAAAACCTCTTCTTCTTTGGATGTCAATCAAGCTCCAAATTTCATGTACATCATAGTCTTTGAGAACTAACTCAAATATGAGGCTACAACCTCTAATAAAAAGCTACAACTTGTAGAGAGCACCAACTCTCATGTTTTTCTAGCACCTACTAGATGGAAGCACCAACTCCTAGAATATCTTCTAGCACCAACTAGAATTTAGAGGACTACAATCCTCCCTACCACCACCCTACCACCCTTATTGAATCTTACAAATCTTACTTACTGATCCCTCTCTGATCTGATCTGTTACAACTCAATGTCTCCTCGACCTTCTTCAACTTCTATGTTCTGTTCCACTTCTGAATATTTCTTCTTCTATTCTCTGCGACTCCACCGCACTCTTCTTCGTCTATGATCCACTCTTTCTCCTTCTGTGCACCACTGCATCTATGCGCATCTTATGCTCCACGTTTTATGCTCGGTGATCCATCTCCATTCTATGTGCTACGCCTCTTCTATGATTTTCAACACCTACACACCCACTTCTAAGCACATGAATAACTATATATGAAAGAACACTCATGTCTCTCCTCTGTTCTGCGTTTTTCCTTTTCTTTACACGCCCAATCCTCTGCCTGATAAAAAATGCGATCCTTCCAAGTCCTCTGTCGAGAAAAAATGTGACCCTTCCCAGTCCTCTGCCAAGCAAAAATGTGACCCTTCCAAGTGCTCTGTCAGACAAAAGAACGTGACCCTTCCAAGTGCTTTGCCAGACAAAAGAACGTTACCCTTCTATGTAAGAATGTGACCCTTCTGTGTAGAAAGGAAAAATGCGACCCTTCTGTGTGAGCATGCGACCCTTCTATGTAATAGAGGAAAAATGCGACCCTTCTGTGTAAGCATGCGACCCTTCTATGTAAGAGAGGAAAAATGTGACCCTTATGTGTGAACATGCAACCCTTATGTGTAAGAGAGGAAAAATGCGACCCTTCTGTGTGAGCATGCGACCCTTCTGTGTAAGAGAGGAATAATGCGACCCTTTTGTGTAAGAGAGGAAAAATGTGACCCCTTTGTAAAACGGTGCGCCCGTTCTGTGACTCTTCGGAGAGACAGTGCGACCCTTCTGAGAAACAACGCGACCCCTCGTAGAAACAGTGCAACCCTTCTGAAAACAATGAATTCGACCCTTCTGAGTCCACCCTAGATCTAAAAATCGTGCCCCATCTATGTCCTCTGTCAGATAAAAATATTGCTACTCCTCCAAGTCTTATGCCCCATGAAAAACACGATCCTTCCAAGACCTTTGCCACCTAAAAAAAAAATCGTGACCCTTCATCTTCTCTGGTGGTTATCCTGAGTCTTTTTGGCTTCCCTGATAGTTACAGTCAGTGTAATGTCCCCAAGGCCGAGCCCTGTTGTAAATTATTTCTATGAAGTATAAATCTTGTTTATGAACTGTAATTCAATTTTATAAGGCTGGTGAGCCAAGTTATATAAGATAGTGGGCTTATGTGTTATTAGGCCAGGGAGCCTAAGTATTGAAGGCCAGGAGCTTGATTTTTGTACATATAATTATGCACAGTATTAATACAAAACATCTCTGCGTGTGGACCGACCACGATGAATGAGTGATGGGGGACTAAGCTTCCACAAAACTTGGGTAAGGGATTGGGGGCTGGAAGGTTGGAAAGAGAGGCTAAGTGTGGAGCCTAGGGGCTTAAGTCCTTGGGCATAATATTTTAATATTATCCCAAAATCCATGGGAAATCTATGTTTTGTCCTAAGTTCTTGGGGGGGGACGCATGCAGCTTCATGGGTGACATGTGTCGACCCAGGCGCATGCAATTTAACCTAGGAAATGAGTCGTGTTGTGCTCTCCTTCCATTTCCGTAGACTGTTGCGTAGGAGTGGGGTGGGCATTCCTCCAACCATCCCCTGAATCCGGGGTTCTACCTTCCAATTCCTCCATCCTCCGTCTGTACACGTTTGGCCTCTGTGATTGAACCTCTGTACACCTTATGCAACTCTGAAACCAGAGCGGTGAGTCTGTTCCTTATTGTTGGTTGGGAGAACCGAATGTCCCGTAATTGTTGAGTCGTGCATCCGGTGTTGCTTGTTGGAAAGCTCAACGCATCCTGTAATCGCAGAGCCGCGCTATGCTTTAGAGCTGATCGTTTCCGTTTCGGGTGTTGTGGCCACGCAATGCTGGATTATGTGTGGCTTGCTAGCCAGTCTGAGGGAGGTGATTGTTGTTGAAGAGGCAGGTTACCCAGTCTGTGAGCGACTCTCTCCAGGTGAGAGAGTGCGTAGAGGAAGTGAGAACTCCTGGAAGGAGTCTTGTAGTTGCCACAGAGCTCGGAGACTTCCGGTCCGGTCTGATACTAAAGCCCAAGGCAAGGGAGGTTAGCAGCCGATGGACTGTCTTGGTGACAATGAAAGTGTATACTCCTGGGGTGGGACATACATGTGGGGAATGAGAGTCTGTGGGCAGTGGGCATAAGTGGCTCCTGGGAGAGAATCCTTCTTCTGTGACTGTGTGTCTTCCTGTATTCCCTGCCTAGCCTAGGAATCCCTACCCGATGGAGCTTAGTCCCAGCTCGGGGGTGACATATTGCTGAGAGTGATGAGCAGCGCGGTCTAAGGCTGGGAGGTTTGTGGGAGGTCTACACGCAGTTGGTGAATTACATCCAGTCTAAAATATAGGTATATACATGTGTATAATTTCAATTAAATATGCATGTTTGTGATTCTAGCAATGTTTACATGTGTTCCGTTGTATTCGTGAATTATTGTTAATGCCGTGGATTATGTATGCTAACGGTATTAATGTGCTTACGTTGTGTTTAACTGTTATTAAGTAATTGTATTTCATAAGAATGCATAATATGTTATAGTAGTGTTTTTTCGCGTAGTAATGTTGGCTCGACAGTGGCGTTGATGGTCGGGGACGTTATAGTTAGTCTTTTTTATTCATTGATGGTAAATCCGTCCTGGCAGTTACAGTCAGTTGTTTTTATTCATTGATGCTAAGTTCGTCCTGTCAGTTATAGGCAGACGTTTTTCTTCNATTAATGTGCTTACGTTGTGTTTAACTGTTATTAAGTAATTGTATTTCATAAGAATGCATAATATGTTATAGTAGTGTTTTTTCGCGTAGTAATGTTGGCCCGACAGTGGCGTTGATGGTCGGGGACGTTATAGTTAGTCTTTTTTATTCATTGATGGTAAATCCGTCCTGGCAGTTACAGTCAGTTGTTTTTATTCATTGATGCTAAGTTCGTCCTGTCAGTTATAGGCAGACGTTTTTCTTCATTGATGGTAAATCAGTCCTGGCAGTTACAGTCAATCGTTTTTATTCATTGATGGTAAGTTCGTCCTGGCAGTTATAGGCAGTTGTTTTTCTTCATTGATGGTAAATCCGTCCCGATAGTTATAGTCAGTCATTTTTAGTATTGGAGTTAGATGTGCAACGCAGAGTGGAGTTAGGCGTACAATAGACACTCCAAGATATAGGGTGCTCCATCACAAGATTCCAATAACACATCATCACGAAAATCGCCATCAAACCCCCAAGTTGCTCCAAAGTATGCCAAGGAGATGACCGCCTATTATTTTTAATATCATTATCAAAGTATAATACACATGCAGAACCTCAGGGCTCCCTCACCAAGAGTGTATGATTCCCTGAATCATGTTAATGTTGCTTGACGGCCTAGGTAGCTCCACCAAAACAACAAGTAATATGCAAGAAGTCCAAGAGAGGTAGGTTCTCTACAAAATCCATTGTATAGGTTTGATCAGTCACACGGACATGTATTTCATATTTCATTAATGGCAAAGTTTTCAATAGACTGTTTTGTTCATACTCCGCATATTTCTGTAGAAATTAACATTGATTTGATTCCATTTGAATTGGCTATTGTGTTGATATGTGATTGTGATATAATTCGCCATCGTAGACACTAGCATCATACTTAGATATTATCGTGATATAACTCGCCATTGTAGATATAGATAGATGATGTTGTTTTCTTCTTCAACAAGATAGTGTGAACTAGATAATATTGTTTTCCTTTTTCAATAAGATTTGTGTATGTAGTTTATTTCCCTTATTGTAGAAGTAAATATGATTTCTTCGTTTAGGTTTAAAAGTCATTTTAAAGTAGAATTCACTTAAAGCAATTATTTTTGGAAAAGACAACTTGTTCTCATTGCATATTCACAGTTTTTTGTTTATAAGTAGTTTTACATATTTGGTTTGCTTGAAGGTCTTTTACATCATCTTTTGAAAACATAATTGTAGGTTGAAGCATAGTTCTGATCCCTAGGGTAGGTTACTCTCATTTTCCAAACTTCATCCCAGTACTAGGATTTAGTCATAGAATACAATGATAGGAATGTACAAGTAGTTAGTTTCCTTTCTATCTTGACACATACTGTGTTACAACTCAAAGTTTACTTGCCTCGGTCGATAATTTAATCAAGGTAAATTAGGCATATAGTTTACCCAACAACCATCGTACCATTCTCGACCATACTTACCACTTTTCATCACTTAAACCCCTCATTTCCTTATCTCTTGGGATTTTAGGGTGTATTGACCCAAGAAGTGGTTGTCCCTCATTCTATGGGAAGAAGGGGATGAAAGCCTAGAGGGATCGTTGTTGGGTAAAATAAAATCCTATGTATAAACCTTCCAAATGCTTCGTCCAAGGATCCTCCAAAAAAGCAATGAAACACTTATCTGTAAGAAAAGGGGGACCCACAAGAGTAAAAGAGTGCTAAGGGGGTTAGTTGGAGGATAGGAGGTATCATCACACGCTGGCCTATCATGATCCTGGATATCTAGCGGTATGACACTACCATCATCTGGCCACCAAGATGGGGTAGTGGCTCTCAATTGCACAGTTGAGAGAAAGGGGGTCTCATCATGAGCCAACCTTCTCATTTTTGCAAAAGTATTTGTGAGTGACACTATCATTATCTGGACACCACGCTAGGACAATGGCCTTCAACTTATCCTTAAAACATGAAAGAAACAAATAATGGCAAAACGATGGGCTTGGAAAAAATTGCATTGCAAACGAGGGTGTCACACACCCTCTACAAAGGCACCCATGAATGAGACACTACAACCCCTTGTAAGTTAGGAACCCCATGCCCATTGATTCTTGATGCTTAATGCCTTCATCCACTTTACAATTCTTAGAGAGGGATCTCTTGGAAACACTCTTTGACTTAGGGCAAGATCTACCCAATAGGATGCCTTGTCAACCTTCCCATATCCAAGCTTGGCAAGTCACATAATCTCTTTAAGCACTTAATTTTTTGACAGGGTAATCTTTGATGCACATTCTTAGGTGGCTCATTTATTGATTTGATTTACTTATCATGATATTTTGTCCTGAGATCCTTGGAGGGCGTGCTTATTTGTCTTTGCAAGACTTAGTTGGTGGACAGTTTTGGAGGAACAAGCCTAGCTTGGGCCTCCGTGGGGCTTGAATCACATAGGTGGATGCCAAGGGCCCGCGCACTGAATGAGAGAGACATACCTTTGGAGGCCTATAAGACATTGTGGACGACATAACCTTGCCCTCACATGTCAAACATTTTTCCTAGGAGAGGCAAAACGTCACTTTTGGAGGCCTAGAAGACATTGTGGATGACATAACCTTGCCCTCACATGTCAAACATTTTTCCTATGAGAAGCAAAACGTCACCTTTTGAGGCATGATGTCATCTAAGAGGGATAGGGTTTGGTGGTGAGGTTATCATTCATTGACAGAAGGACGTTTTGAGGAGAATGAGTCTTAGACCAGGAAGAAATGACTTGGGTGATTTACATGTGGCTTTGGGAAGACTAACTGCACTCCTCCAACACCAACGACTTGCTCCTAGTGTCAAAACGTCCCCTAAAGGGGTGACGTCACCTTAAGTTAGGGTTTCTTTTTGTGTAAAAGTAAATTTTAAGTGAATTGTTTAATATTGTTTTTGTAAAGGGGAAAGATTAGGGCTGTTGACCCCTAGTCTTGTGGTTTACCCTAAAATTATGTGGACAAACTATTTTGGAGACATTTTGTATAAATAGAGATCATAAGATCTAATTTCATAATATAACTCTCCCATTGTGAGAAGTATTGGATTGAAATTTTCGCTACCTTTGGCTAGTTCTCTCTCTTGTGCTCTTATATATGGTTATCTCTTTCGTTATTGGTTGATGGAAGTGGCGTGCTAGCCTTGGAAGGCTTTTCTTTGCTATTTTGGTGGTTTGTCTTAATTGTTTTCCTTGAATTGGTAAGATTTTTACATTGTGTTATCATTTGTTATTCAAGTCAAGGTTATTTGCTAGAGCTAGGTGGGAAGTATAAGGGCATACACCCTCACCTTAGTCTCCATCATTTTATGCTTACATGTTATTGGTTTAACAAGGTCTTGCTATGAGAAGTATAAGGGCATACACCCTCTTAGCCTAAACCCTAGTTAGAGATACTTTCCTTGGGGAGTAAGAGGATTTACACCCCCAAGGAGGTAGTACCTCTAACTCTTTCTTTGCTTGACTCCATTAACCCAATTATCAAAGGCACTAGTCATTTACTTGTTGCATTGGAGAAATAAATTGTTGCCTTGGTAAATGTGATTTTCTCAAGTTTTAAAGTTGTCTCTTTTGGAAAGTGTTCCTTGAGCCTTTGGCTCCCTTGCCTCATTGAGGCGTCCCCTTTCAACCACAAACTCTTGCTTCTGTTAAAAAACTAACCTACAATCAATAGGGCTGCTTAATAACTCCTAAACTAATCCTCGGGTTTAGCCTTAAATGTTTCCTAACTCTCTACTAAGCGTAGCACACCTATTGGGCTAGTTAGAGGTGGTTTCTTGTGGCTGATTTTTCTACTGTTAAGCTTGCTTTGCTATAGCCACAAGGCTAATAATAACACTGCAACAACCTTTTGTTTCAGCCTCCCTCTTTGTGCTAAAGTTATTACTTAATCATTGGTGAGTTGAGCTAGCTTTCACTAGCTTTCCTCTTGTTTATTTTATTATATGCTTAGCGCTTATATTGCAGCCTTTGCTATATTTATTGAACTGATATATATCGTTTACTTTTGCTGAAATTAGGGACAACACACTTAACTTGCTTTTCCAACTAACATATTACATTATATGCTTTGTTTTCCTTGTGTCTAGGGCATGTATTCACACTTGGTAGGTCACTCAACTCATTTGGAAAACCTTGAACCTTCCCAAGACTCCTTTCCAAGATCTTTCTATAATATAGAATTGACCTCTAGGGACATCCACTCATAATTATCACTTTCTATCTCAATCCCCCCTAGGGTCACCGAGATTCCCCCCTTGAGGTGACTACCTCACCTCTAAATTGACAGGAACGCCTGAGGTGCTAGTAGGTCGGTTCTCTCCTAGTTGTCGCCAATTGGTGGTTGGGTCGGGCTTTTTCCAACCTACAACTTGTGAGATAATAGGACCTTAATGAAAGACAACAAAAATGGGTGAGTAAGATTCATGCATATAACTTTGACATAGAATATGTCAAGGGAAATAACAATGTTGTAGCAGATGCCTTGTCCATAAGACCTTCAACCTACTCCATGTCAAATATCTCAGTTGATTGGAAATCCGATCTATTGGTGGAATACTCTAAAAACAAATTTGCATGTGAATTGATGGATGGACAACTACAGGATGACAGGTATAAGATCATAGATGACATCATTTATTATAAGGGAAGGATCTATCTAGTTCCAGAATCCTCGTTCAAGAAGAGAGTGCTTCAAGCATTTCATGACTCATCATTAACAGGGCATCGGGGTTTCCTTAAAGCATACAAACAGATAAGGGAAATGTTCGCTTGGAAGAGCCTCAAGGGAGATGTCATGCACCACATCAAGGAGTGTGCCACTTTCCCCATTGCAGAGCACAAGTGGGAGAGTGTATCTATGGATTTCATTACAGGTCTCCCCAAGGCTAGGAGAAGGATTGCATATTTGTGATAGTAGATTGCATGACTAAATTTGCTCACTTTTTTGCCATCTCCATGGACATTAGTGCATCTCAGGTGACAGAGTTGTTTTTCAGGTTGAATGGATTGCCCAAGACGATTGTGAGTGACAAGGACAACAAATTCATGAGTATCTTTTGGCATGAGTTTTTTAGGCTAGTGGGCACTAGGTTAATTCCCAACACTAGCTATCATCCACAAACAGATGGACAAACTGAGATAGTAAACAAGTGGGTGGAGGGTTACCTTCGCAATTATGTAGTTGGGCAACATAAAGCGTGGGTCAAGTGACTTTATCTGGGTGAATATTTCTACAACACCACACACCACAGGTCTATTGGTATGTCTCCCTTCAAAGCTTTATACAATTATGATCCCCTTACTTTTGTTGAGATTGTGTTTGGAGATAGCAAGGCCTCTATGGATAAAGAATGGATACAAGAAAGTCAAGACATTCTCAAAGAGCTCAAAGACCATTTTCAAAGGGCTCAAAAAGAGAAGAAGTTATATGATGACATGCATAGAGTGGAGCACACTTTTGAGGTAGGGGACTTGGTGTATTTGAGGCTACAACCATACAAACAGACATGCATTAATAAAAATGTTATTGAAAAGCTCAAACTACGTTTCTATGAGCCTTACAGGGTGCAAAGGAAAGTTGGGGATGTTGCATATGAATTAGAATTACCATAGGGAAGCAAAATCCACAATGTGTTCCATGTATCGTGCCTAAAGAGGGCATTGGGGCAGCATATTGTAGTTAATGAAGAGCTACCACCAGTTGATGAAGAAGGGCACTTGATCTCAATTCTAGACGAGATTTTGGAGGCGGGGACGAAAAAACTAAAAAACGGGGACATTAAGGAATACTTGGTCAAATGGAAAACTTTGCCTATAACACTTGGGAGGATGAATAGGTGCTACAACAAATATGTTCAGGATTGCTTGTGAGAAGCAGTTTCCAGTAGGGGAGATTGTAATGTTCCCCTCTCCTTGACAATAACATTAGAGGACTTAGTAGTCTAGTCACCCCTCTAGACTATAGTCTCRTGGGTAAAAGGGGTTAGGAGGCTCCAAAGTTTCAATGAGGAACCTGATGTTATTTCATTAAAGTGACTTTGATAAAGAAGAAAAAGGGTTATTTGACTTGGGGAGAAAATAAAGTAATAACCTTAGAAAAAGCAATAAAGTAACTCAACTGAAAATTAGAAGATGGAGGTATAAAAGAGAGAGGAGGGTGCCTCACTCCTCATTCAAGTCATTTTTCTCTGATTGCTTCTTGAGCTATGCAGCTTCCATTTTGAGGGTTTTGAGTAAACAAACCCTAGATATCAACAAGGAGGTGAAAGATTCCTTCGTTCCTGATCCAAGCTTGGTCAAGGTGGTAAAATATTCCACCCTCACCATTCTATTTAGGTATAGGTTGATTTATACAGTGGATTGAAGAGACATGGCACAGATTTGGAGGTTTTCTGGAGGTGGGGCACACTGTTGGAAGAAGATCAGTTCGATTTGGGTAGAAGAAGGGAGATCTAAGTCGAAGCTCTTTCCTGGAGGGTTTGCCAAGCCTGGAGTGCCTTTCTCACTTATTATTGAAGGGTTTCTTCTGCATATTAATTTATTGTGGTTTTGGGCTGAATTTTTGAAGAGCTATGCACTGTCCATTGAGGATTAAGTGGGTTGGAGAGCTAGATCTGAGATTTTGGTTGACAGATCTCTTCATATGCACTATACATGCCCCAATATACGGTTTGGAAACATGTTTCAAGGGTTTGAGAACCTTCTTCAAGGAGGCCAAATTTGTTATCTTGCTATAGCCAGTTGGAGTGCATCTTAGCCAGATCTGGAGGTGCCAAGTCTCACATCTTAGACTTGTATGTTGTTACTGAAGGCCTAGGAGGTCTCACATCTCTCTATCATTGTATCTTGCTGGCATATTTATCCCATACATATTTATCTTTTCTATATCATTCCAGATTCTTTTCTATATCATTCCAGATTTGCAAATCTTATGTATGGAGGTAAGCTTATTATCTAAATAAAGGTCAGATATGAAGTTACTGGGCATTTTCTTGTGTTATTTATCTTGTATCTTGTTATTTCCATATGTTGTTGTTTTACATTCATCCTTCACATGCTATAAAACTCAACCAAGCACTCCCAACACAACTTTCAGAAGTAGATCTGCAAAAACATTCAAAAAAAAAATACACACCAATCAGAGAGTAAACCCTAAGTTCCTAGTGAATCAAATTGGGAACATTACACCCACCAATAAAGAAGATGAGTCCAAAGTACACAGTTTTCTAACCCAGACTCCTAAAATACAGGCGTTGAAGTCAATAGGGTAAAGCTTGGTGAAATCAAGGCAATGCGGAGTCCTTGAATTGAACATGATGTAAAAAGTAAGGTGTGACTAACAAACATTGACACCAATGAGGTATGGGAAGGAAATGAGAGTTGGACTCAAGACATCCCTTTTTCCAAGCATAAATGCAAGGCAAACCTAGCAGCGTCTGAAAACATTCCACGTGGAATGGTGGATTACTGAGCACATGGATTTTCAATGACATGTTAGTAAATCATTGGGACAACTGGAGGTCAAAATTAGGCAACACGGGATGGGTGCTATTATCGCACAAACTGTAGGTTTGGCAAAGCCCAACCCAATCCAAAATATGGTGATAACTGTGGGAGATTCCAGCCACTGTCACCTTAGATAAACCCTACCCTCGCTTTAGTAAAGGATACATCCTACTCAAGGGGGAAATCATGGGTGACCCTAGGGGGAAATGAGACGTAAAATGAAGTTGTGGAAGTGATTCCCCTATAGGTCAGGTTGCTAAGTGGAAAGTGGCTTGATAACGAGTCTCGAAGATGGTTAATAGTTTCCAAGTGCTTGAGTACCTAGGGAAGATAGTTGTACCTTCCTAAGACACAAGGGAGAGAAGTATACAAGATCAAATGTTAAGTAGACAAGTAAATGAAGCTTTCTGTCCCAAACTACATTAGTAAACAAGAGTATATATCAGCAAGGAATGAAGCTAGTTACTGCAGATTTAGTCATTCAAAACATCAAAGATTTATTGATAAATGAAGCACAAAACATGTAGATTAATCCCCAATACTTAGGCACAACCTTTAGTGGTTGAAGAGGGTTGTTATATGACGTTTTTCGAGTATATTTTTAATAGCCAAGTGGCTCTAGAAAATATTTTCTATAACAAGAAGTTTTAACCATGAAAAACAAGCAAGTAATCCAACAAAAAGTTCACCAATTAACAATAGAATGATAATAATGGCTTACTAGCAAATTTCCACGGTTAAAATGCAAGTTAAAATCAAATATATAAAACGATTTGCTACAGACCTAATGTTTGTAGTTTTTAGTTATCGATAGCTCAAGATACAATATGCCAATCAAGATGCCCTAGAGGCTTTAGGGAACTTAAAGCATTAAGAAAATATTCCAACTTGAACAAGATCAATATCTCTCAAAATCACATTTACCAATGCAAACAATTTATTTCTCCAATGCAATAAATGATTAGTTCCTTGCCAAAATGGTTATGGAGTCTTCTTTTATTAGGTTACACCTACATAATCTCAAGGGTTGTAAGCCCTTTTACTTCCTTGAGATAGTAACCCTAACAAGGCAACGTCTACGAGGGTGTAAACCCTTTTACTCCTCTTAGCAACCTTTGCAATATCCTTTTCAAGAAACAATAATGATAAAACTTGGTGGAGGGTGTATGCCCTTATACTCCTTCAAGAATCTAGCAAAAAACAACAATGGAACAAGAAAAAAACCTAACAAAGTGCAGAATTTTCTTACCAATTCCAAGAAATGTCAAGAAAATACCCCAGTTACCAAGCAATTTTCATCACGAAAGCAAGAGAAAGAGCCTCCAAGAGTAGCACACCACTTCACGTCATTAGTTAACAGACAAACCATATCACAACAGAGAGAGAGAGAGAGAGAGAGAGAGAGAGAGAGAGAGAGAGAATGATTTTGCCAAAGAGGGGCACAAATTTCAGCCACATAGTCTTCTCACAATGGGAGAGCTATAATAAAATGACAAGAATTTGATCTCTATTTATACAAATCTTATAAAAAAAGTGTTTGTCCACTTAACTTAGGGTAAACCACAAAACAAAGGAGACGTTTCCCTTTATTTTTCCCCTTTACATCATAAATTAAAATTTAACTTTAAAAATTGCACATAAGAAACCCTAAAGATGGCATCAACCCTCTCTAAGGTGACGTTTTGACACTTATAGCAAGTCGTTGAGAAAATGGAGGAGGTCGTTGGGCCTCCTAAGGATTCTCCTTCATGCGCTAGGCTCATGAAAGGGTCATCCTCTTCTAAATTTCCAAGTGTCCATCAAAACACATCATCACCACCAAAACCCTACCCCTAGGGTGACGTCAAGCCCTTCAAAGTGACGTTTTGGCCTCCAAAGATAGATCGTTGGGCTTGTAGGGGCTATGTGAGATACTCCATGGTGTCTCTCAAGCCTCCAAACGCTATCATCATCATCCGATGTGCAAGCGATTATGTCCAACCTGTGTGCTTCATGCCCCAAGGAAGCCCAAGTTAGGCTTGTTCTTACAAAACTGTCCACCAAGCAAAGTCCTGCAAAGACAATGAATGCACCCTCCAAGGATCTCAAGTCAAGTGCATCATGATAAGTAAATCAAGTCAATAAAATATATGTCGAAGCATGTGCACCAAAAGCCACCTCATCAAACTAAATAAGTGCTCAAAGACGTTATGCAATTGGCCTAGTTTAGGTATGGAAGGGTTGACAAAGTGACCTATTGGGTGAGTCATTCCTCAAGTCAAGGAGTGTTTCCCAGGTGGACCCCCCTCTAAGTCATGTGGAGAAAATGAAGTGGATGGGGGAAAGACTTTTAGGCATGGGGTTCATGACATATAAGGGACTGTAGTGTCTCATTTATGGGTGCCTTTGTAGAGGGTGTGTTGCACCTTCATTTTCAATGCATCTTTTTTCCAAGCCCATTTAATGCCATCAATTAATTAAGCTCCAAAACGATTGGGTACTCCCTATGGGGCAACATATAGCTTGGGGGGCAGTACCACAATGCCATTTGAAGGGAGAAGTACACAAAGTACCATGGGGGTATAGTCTAGGTTGTAACGTACTTGTGTAAATACCTCAAGAAGTGGAACATTTATATGTATGTGTTTGATTTTGCAAGTCTTTGATTTTTTATAAGAAACATTTAATTGTTCTCAAGACCTCTTTGGGAGAGAATTTGGAAGGTTCATAATATGGATTTTATCTCTTGCCAGTTACATTCCCTCTGGGCCTTCAGCCCCTTCTTCCCATGAAATGAGGGACAATCCTATCTTGACTTAGTACACCCGAAAATACCAAAAGATAAGGAGATGATGGGATGAAGTGTGAAAAGTGAGAAGTATGGTTAGGAATGGCATGATGACTCATCAAGGGGACCTCCTAGTAGCAAATCCATCCCTAGGGGTGACCACTTACTAGGGCGCAATGTCAACCACCAAGGTGAAACAAGGTAAAGAGCATAATTTCCAAGCATACATTACGTAATCCATAGAAGCTTTAAATGCAACATAATTAAAATGCTTCAAATATTGAAATGACACTCACCATAATGCGTGCATTGTACCTCATGGAATAAGACCCAATGTATTCTTGGAGAAAGCTGATGTGGTGGATACCATCGTGATGAATGGTGGTGAGGTGGGCCTTTGTCTATGCAAGTGGACACTGTTAGCCATCTGTCTCTTGGTACTCCATGTCTGGAACCTAGGGACTTGAGACATCATCTCCTTAGTTATCCCTAGAAATTGGGGATAATAGGTATGACTCACAGAGGCACTGAAAATCTGTAATAGGTCTTAATGTGGAACTGAACAGACTCCATGGGACATAAAGGTGACTCACCTCAGATGCTCTGAACAAGGGGAACACAGGGATGCTGCCAAAAACTGAATCAAGAACTGTAAAAGCACGAGGCCCTCTTGTAATTTCCAAAGGGTCGCCACGAGGAGTGGAAAGATATGTAGTACCAAAACGATAAATAACATGCTTGATATTTCAAAAGGTGTTTGAGGAGGATACAATAGATCTAAACGTTGTATTGAAATATACAATATCCAATTAGAATCCCACAGGGGAAACTAAATAGGGACTTGAAGGGGTAATGAGGACATAAATCCCTGAGAAAACAACCAGATAGAGATATGGCAAAATGTGAAAAATGCAAATGGAAGTAATTAAGGGTAGGGCCATTATTGACAATCTCCTCGACGGTGGGTGAATGGTGGCATAAAAACTGAAGAATTTTCATTGTATGGATGACGTAGAGGGTTTATGATATGTGGAAACCCAACATATACCAACCATAAATGCAAGAGTTTGGGGGTAAAGGTTGTCAACAGGATGAGAAGAAATTCATATAGCTTCAACTCTGGGATGTAGACTAACGAGACTCCTAATCCTAAGGGGATTGAACGGCATGGGCATCAAAATGAAATACAAGTCACTATTTTAGGGCACCCATGGAAGGAAGGCTCTATCACCAGGTAGATGGAAAATGCAAAAGATGGAGGGGTTGGTCCATCTACCCAAGTGAGGGGGGTCTTATTGGCAATTTTCATGGAATGAAAGGCAACTGCTATGAACTTAAGGGATTTAAACTATGCTAAATGCCAAGGAAATTGAGGCCCGGAGGAGACTCATATCCATAAATAAAAGAGGTTATCCATGGTGAAATATGAATCATAAGTTAATAAAGACCAAAGCATAAAGGTGCTCAATTAATTGAGATAGACGTGTGGGAATTAGTAGGAAAACAAGCATGCTTTAATGCTTCTTGGAAAAATGGCTTCATGGTGAAGTATCAAAGCAAGAAATTTCAAAAATACTCTTTTGAAGAGCTCATAAACCCGATTCCAACAGTGAAAACAGTGTGTCAATCGAAGTTCGTATGAGCCCATATGAGGTAAGAGAAAAATGAGGGATTTTTCCATAAAAAGGGTTTGCCCTCCTTTAAATAAGAATGACCAATTCTTAGAGGGGAATACTTCTTGACCCCATAAGAATTATTGGAAAAGACACTTGTCTTCTTCCAACAACCAACCAAAAAACCCTAAAAATCCAAACTCCTTATTTTTGTTTGTTTAGAAAGAAATCTAACGGTCAAAAATCAAAGAAAATTTTAATTTGGATTTCTTTCCTAATGCATAGATTATTGATTATATCATTTCCTAGACTAGTTTGTTTAAGGGTTTGTGCTTAATTGTGTATCTTTAACCCTAACAAGGCAAAAAGACCCTATAAAATTGTTCTTCAAGGTTTTATCTTAATGTTTTATGGGTTGATTTAAGGCTTTCTCAAATCTGGAAAATATACAACAAAAAAAATCAGGTTTGGAAAAAACCTAAAGCTAGGGCTTGGTGCCTAAAGGTTCATATTTATACCTAGATTATATTTCATTTCTATATTGTTAATACAGTTTTATATTACACATCTAGAGGTGAAATTGATCTCTTAAGTGCTTATAATTGCTTATCATTCATTTGGAGACATTATTAGTGAATTTTAGTGCTAACATTGAGTATACTAGGGGATTCACCATATATTTTTCAAGTTCTTACTTAGTTCATTGTTACATATCTTTTGAACTTGATCCTAACGTTTATTGGGCTGTTATTTCCTAGCATATATCTTTCCTTGGTGAGGTCATTCAAGGCGTTTTGTTTTCAAATGAATTTTTCTCTCTTGGATGGTCTTTTCATCACACCCTAAATATGAAATTTTTGCGTTATTTTATCATAAAACATGTTTAGAAGTTGTGGACAATCAAAAGCTTGTCTTTATTCTAGCATATAAATCAATTGCACACATTGCACCATTGATTGAGGTTAGTTGATTGCACCCTTGTTCCCTAAAGTAGCTTAAAAGTGGTTTTCACCTCTTTGAGGTTTCATTTGTCCAGTGATAGTCATTTTATTGCAAATCTGAAATTGTTTACATTGTTTATGTTTCATATTAGATTTGACACACACATCCACTAGCTCCTAATCCTCTTTTTCAAGTGAATATATTGGTGGTTTATGCTATTATTTATAATTGGTTATATTTAAAGTATTTAATCACTTATTGGAATCCTTGTGCATTTAATTATTATACATTTTGTGGATTCTCTAAAGTAAATCATAAAATTGCATGGAAATTAATTTACTAAGAGGTTTACTTAATCAATTAGGGATACCCCCCTTGGCTTATAGTAGTCGACCTAAAGTGAAGGGGAAAGTGTACTTTGGTGACAATGGTGCACTTCTCATCTTGTTTCTCCAAGTTAGCACCTGTGTTGGGACTTTTCACAAGGGTGCTAGTTTAGGCGGTAATAATGAGTATAGTAACATCAGGTTGTTTATATATTTTAATTGCTTAAAGTAGATTATTTGAATATATGGAACTAATAATCTCCAATATGCAATGTGTATATATTGCATCGGCGAGTCCGACTGAACAAACAACTCGGATGGTGAGAGATGGGTTTGTCGACCTTGGGTCGTCGAGACCTAAGGAGATAATAGAACTTGAGGGATTGCTAGAGGATCTTCGAGGTATGTTTGAGAACCTATTGACTGGGGTACCAGAGAAAGGATGGCACAAGCTTGATGATAGATATGCAGTATCATGCACAGGGGCACCATCCAAGTGGCGCCCACTATTGCGGAGGGCAGCGATGGCTGGTCAGGCTACCAGAGATCTTAGCCAGGGTATCATAGATCTTTCATTCAAAGATATGGTTCCATTGACACGTGTCCGTGATCCTCCATCTGAGGAGGATAAGTAGCACGGGTGGCTTTCATACTCACAATTTTGGATGTATGTAGCATGGGTGGCTTGCATACTCACAGTTTTGGATGTATGTAGCATGCTGTGGGCATGTCGGATTTAGTCAGATAGTAGATTCTAAACATATGGAAAACTTGATGACGTTTTGATTTTTATATACATGATGGATGTAGATTTTATATACATATGCACTATGGATGTAATTTTTAATAAGCAAATGTGGATTGTCAATAAGTTATTTGCATATCCTTATGCACACTAAATTAGAAATGAATGCAAAATATTATCTTCTTATGTATGCATGTGTTAAATGTCAATATAGAATATTATTTGCAATGTTATCTACAAAGTTGTTTTGTTTTATGGGATCATGGATAAATGAAATTGATTCAAATGAACACACCAAAAGTTTAACTTGTAGATACTTTCTAAAATAGCTATGGTTACGCACATGATAGACGTCATTCAACTACATGATAAGAAATTGGGAATCGAGACAAACATGAAGGTGACAAATGCGATGGTCAAGGACATCAACTAACAAATCGATCATGGCATCATATTCGACCTAGTTAATGGTGGCAGGTCCAATGCAAATGCCACTAGAGTGGACAAGGGAATGCACAACGGTAAAAATGGCCCAAGTTGTCGAGGCAAGTTTCCTCGAATGACAACTCGCACCATTAGCATAACCAATGTAGCAATAGGACAAAGGGTTCATCTGAAAGACGTAAGAAGGCAAG
The DNA here is from genome assembly GCA_010110895.2 of Picea sitchensis. Lineage (NCBI taxonomy): Eukaryota > Viridiplantae > Streptophyta > Pinopsida > Pinales > Pinaceae > Picea > Picea sitchensis. The sequence goes on along the minus strand of SNQJ01S0007014.1, from coordinate 265,885 downwards.
GAGATGCAAACTTTAGAAAAGGGATGCAAAATACTATATAATCTATGTATAGGATGCAAAGGCGCTCTAGAGAAACTATCAAGGGTAACATTTCTTTAGGTAGAGCGCATTAGGAGGGTTAGGGAGAAGCTCCCTTTTAGGACCCTCGAGAATGTATGCCCACTTAGAAACATTGTTTGAAGACGTAAGGGGCCCTCTATAATGGTTCAAACTTGCCTTGACCCAAGATGTCATGGGCTTGGTCATACAAGAGAATTAGATCACTCATGAAAGATGTGAGGGTGGACCTTGCGATCATATTGGGATTTAGTGCATTTTTTGGTTGCTTCTATGGTTTTCAAAGCAATACAGTGGTCTTCGTTGGTACGCTCCAATGCCACTAGTCTTTGCTCTAAGGGAGTGGTATCAGGGAGAAGTTGTATGGACAAATGAAGGGAGGGGATTTGACATTCAATTTGTAAGACTGCCTCCTCACAATGGACGAGATAAAAGGGTGTAAACATAGTGGCAATTTTGGTAGTTGTCTTATAGGATCATAAGGTGGGGAGGAGCATGTGGTGCCAATTGGTTTTGTGCTTATCCATCATCTGTTGGAGCAAGGTTGTAAGGATTTTATTGACGTATTCAACTTGGCCATTCTCTTGCAGGTTGTACAAAGATGGGAATTGGTGCTCAATACCCAACAATGAAGCTAGCTCATGCTAGATTTCATTTTCAAAATGCCGACCATGGTCTCAGACCAATTGTTTCAGGACATCAAATCGACTGATAACATGGTTGAAAAAGAAACAAGCTATAGTAGCCATGGTTTTATTGAATGTTGGCATGGGTTCAACCCATTTACTGAAATAGTCAATGGCCACAATAAAAATGGGTGCTACACTCCATAAGTCAATGGACCTGTAGTGATAACAGGGTGCAACAGGGTCAGTGGGGCCCGTGCCTTAGGGGTGTAAAGTTGATAGTTAGTACAATGCTTAGCTGCATGTATACATTATGTGAATAGAGTAGGCCAAAAATAACATGCGTGCATGATTTTTTTGGGGGTGGCCATCCTCAAAAGGTGACCACTGCAAGCAACGCTATGGAAAGCATTTAGAACCTACTTCGCCTCCTCATGGGTCAAACAACCACGCAACGAGGTATCAACTCTTCGACGCTAAAGATCATCTCCAATGAGGAGATAACTACAGGCTTGATCAAATGAGGACTACATTTTTGGGTTCACAAGTGAGGGTGTTTCCATACCAAGGACCAACAATGGAAAAGGCGAAGAAACACTCATCAAGAATATTATCATTCAAGGGTGGGTTGGACGCACCAGTTGGGAGGTCGTAAATAAACTCAACAAGTGTTAAGACTTTCTTTCTCTTAGATGTAACAAACTCTAAGTCAAACTCCTGAAAGATAATGATACAATGGGCATATTTCCCATTGAAAAGACAGAGGGTTAGAGTTGGTAACCACCTTGGTTATGCACATCAAGATGTAATGATGCAACTTCTAGATTGAGATAACACAGGCAAAAGCTAATTTATCCTCATGGGTATAGGACAAAGGGAGTCTTGATAGGTTCTTACTCATGTAATAGATGATGTGTTCACATCCATCAAGTCAATATTGAACTAAGACTCCAACAACAATGAAGGGTGAAACTGAAATGTGAAGGACAAAATCCGTATCAAAGTTAGGGGAAATAATCAAAGTTGTCGAGGAAAGAGCTCATTTTAACGCATCAAAGAATTGATGAGATTGATCATCCCATACAAATTGAACTCATAACATAATAACAGTAAGAAACCATGAACAATGGTGGTGTAGTCTAGAAAAACCTATGCAAGAAATTGGCCTTCCCCTCTAGGCTTTGCAATTGGCATAGATTGTGGGGGAGGTAGTTCATAAATGGCCTGAACTTTGAGAGGATCAACAATGATGTTGTCTTTAGAAAGAACGAATCCCAAGAGATAACCAACGGACATGCAGAAGACTCACTTGAGAGGGTTCAAACGTATATTATAGTTAGAAATCTAAGGAAGATAGAACACAAGTTTTTTAAGTTCTGCGTCTTTTTCTTTAAATGAGCAGTGAGATTGTCGAGATAGGCTAAGATGAGATGTACCAAGTCATGGAAATAGTATGACATGGTACGTTGGGAGGTGGTGACAACATTTTTCAATCTGAATGGCATAACTTTGTACGCAAAGGTACCCCATGGAGTGGTGAAGGTTGTCTTGTATTGGTATTGAGGCCGTATGCAGATCTGGTTGTAGCTCGAGAATCCATCCATGAAAGATAAGACTTCGTGGCCCACACATTTATCAATAATATTACTGATTTAAACAATGTTGGGTAATTGTCTTTGGGACAGGGCTTGTTCAAATCGTGAAAGTCAGTATAGACAAAAATAGTTCCGTGTTGCTTCATAATGAGGATTGGGTTAGAAACCCATGAAATATATGCGATATGGTAAATAAACCTTGCCTTTTTCAGTTTATCAATCTTAGCTTTGTTTGTAGGGGTCCGACTAGGGTGAATAGGCCTTTGCTCTTGATGGACACGAATGACACCCGACCATGTATTGATATGGTGTTCAAAAATGGTAGGATCGAGTCCTACCATATCTGAATAAGACCAAGCAAAAACATCTTGGAATTCTTGGAAAAGGGCTTTGTAAGCAACAAGCTTTATAGGAAAATAGTTTTCCCCAAGAAGGTTATTTTCTTTGACACTAGTGGTAACATAGATATTCACCTTAATGGTAGATGAGATATCGACCATTTTCCCTTTTTCAAATGCATCAGGGGCATGAATTATATTATTGAACCAATCGATTTGACTGTGGGGGATACAATCCTTTGATTCGACAATGTATTAGTCAGAGGGACGAGGCTAATATGGTAAAAAGTATAAATGATGATGCATATGATCCCAAGGGTAATTTGGCATAGCAAGGGACTCCAAGATGTCTTCATCAAAATGAAAGACTGGGATGAGAGAACCCATACTACTAGATAAAGGGGTGAAAAATGAGGGAACAAGAGGTATGGTTCACATACACAACATGTACCTAGGTACATTCAAGACTAGTGGATGAAGGCTCCACCAATGTTGAGACCAAAGAGACATGAGACATACAAGGGATGCTTTGATTTACATCAACATAAAATGTAACATTTTTCGATATTTTCGATCCCATGGAAATTGAAAGGTACAAGATTTGCATCGAATTCTCTTCATTTTTCAAAGTAGGGGGGCCAATTTCAAGAATTGGTTTACTATTGGCATGGAAAAACTTTTCTTGCCCAAGGGCGAGGTCCTCTACTACAGAGGTTTGGTGTTCTTTTCAAGAGGAATCACATTGACGAATGACCTCAACGACATCATGGAATTGGGGCAGTTTAGGACAATGATGAGAATAATGGCCCTACTTATATCACAAATCACATGGATGTTTCATATGCATATGCTTGGATGATGATTTAGGAATGGTAACTTTCATAATAGGTGTGGAAGGACTTGGTTCTAAATCATCGACATAAAAAAGTTTTTTGAGTTTAGGGAGCTTTAGACAATTATTGGTAGCGCGGTCAGAGAGATTGCATAAAGAGCATGGGGGTATGACTCTAGCTGTCGAGTTTGGGTTGACCATGGCTTGTCCAGGGTTATTTGTGTCCCATTTCTTCTTGGCTTTGTGCCCTCTAACAAGTCATTTCCTAGCTAGTGTAGAGTTGGGTTGGGCCTGTGTAGGTGCCTTAGGAGCTACAAGGGTAGTCAATATTTATTGAACATGTGTGAAGGAAAGATAAATAATTGGTTCAGAAGGGGGAGGAGGGGTAGGAGGATCAAAGTACCATATAGGGATCTCCAATGTAAGTTTGGGCAAGTTCAATGTGGCCATAACAAGGGTACTTAATATTCTTGAAGGTAGAAATAAGAAAGGTGTATGGCCAAAGGGGTAATTCTAAGGAGGATTCCCCCTCGATGGTTGTGTTGAAGATGCAAGAGTTCAGGGCTCAAGAAAGGGTTGTGAAAATGAACCTGCAAGCTTATGGAATGATGACATCATACATACATTGGATGAACTTGGTTGGGCAACTATAGGGGGAGGACTATAATACGTGCCAAGTAATGCCGAGTCTTTATAAACTTGGGGGGTAATGTCAAAAAAAGAGGTAAATGTTTGGTTCCCATCCAAGGAAGGGACAACATTGTCAAGATTGAGTTGAGTCTTAGGATCATGATAGGTAAGTTGATCTATAGTGACAATTTTCCCTTTATGGGGGAAACTCATTTTGCAAAAGATTGATGGGCACATTGCTTTCATGGCATACATGAAACTATGACCCAAGAGGATGTCACAATCTGAAGGAGTATCTATAACATGAATATCTATAAGAACTTGCTTTCTTACGAATCGAATGGGATAATTATGGTATAGCCCTTGTGGTTGAGAGGGTCGGGCGTCCTACGTACAAAGAGAGATGGTTGATGGAATGAGATCAGGTGAACTTAACTTCTTCCATATTTGGGCCGACATCACACATGTAGATGTGCCTTAATCAATGATGCATCAATGAATAATGATATTCTTAATGGACACTGGAACTTGAAAGGCCATCTAAGGGGGTAAGCGAAAGGGTTTGACTTTGTCGATGTCAAAAATAACTAACTAGTCATCCGAATGATCAAGAGCACCTAAAGAATATAGTAAAGTCTTCTATTGTGAAGGACACCTTTGGAGGACTTCTAGGGGTGACATCATGGCAAGGGATGGATCTAAGTCATCTACTATGCTATAGTTATGGGCTACTCGTGCATGAGAGTCAGGGGAATTTCATCGTAATGGAACTTTCGACACCTTATGGGGAAGTTCAATATTGGGTAGAGATTAAGTCGTTAATTTTTATGCTGAGCTTGGCATCATAAATCAAGCATATTTTTTAGGTGTGAAGTATGTGAACATGAGGTGTGAGATACTTCAAAATAAAATTGCTTGAAAATGAAAGTAAGTTGCAATGAAATGAAATCCAAACTAGTAAGCAAGTAAATGACAAAGATAGATACTAAATTAAAAGGAATTTACTTTATTTAAGTCAAATATCAATACCGAAATCAACTTGCTAATGTTCAGATTTCAAAAAGAAAACAATTTACTTTAACCTAGGGTTTCTCAAACAAAAAAATGTCAAAGAAGAAAACCTCTAAAGACCAACTAAATACTAGGGCTCTAAGGGAACTCTTTTCTTTCACTAAGAGAGTTTTCTAATACGAAACGAACAATGATCTAAAACAAAAAAGAAATATGATCTATGGCTGAAAAAGAAAATTGAAAACCTATGCTGGAAAAAGATGGATACAGGTTCGTTACAAAAGCTCTACAATTTGACAAATACTAGGGCAAAAAGTATGTTTTTCTTTATCGAAAACTTACGCAAAAATATGTCTAATGGTTAACCAACCCGATAGGGCTTTGTTCTAAATCCAACAGAAATCAGAAAGCAAAATCCAATATAAATCAATTGAGGGAAGGAACTAAAAACCCTAGGGTGGTTTGGTTCTCAATCCTATGATGTTTTTAAAGATAATACTTTAGTTACAACATAACCTAGGGTGGTTTGGTTCTCAATCCTATGATATTTTTAAAGATAATACTTTAGTTCCAACATAAACTTTCAAAAATCCTAAAAAAACACTTAAAAAGTTGGAAGAAAACCCTAAAAACTAAAAAAAATAAGTTTTGGACCCACTGACCTAGAAAAATGTGTTGGCCTTTGCAATTAATTGCCTAGAAAAATGTGTTGGCCTTTGCAATTAATGGTCAGCGTAGATACTAGCCCTAGAAAGTGCATTAGCACTTGTAGGTTTACGGAGAGTGGAGTGCTCGTCTCCGAGGCATATTTGAAGACTTTTTGTCACTTGTCTGTTTCTTGCATATAATGCATAGAAAGTAACAACTAATAAAATAAGCCCAAAAACTCAAAAATAAAGAGATATAAGGGGTTTAAACACATACACACTACCATGGATCAAGAGATGGCTCAGAGCCCCATTGGAGTCACCAATTTGTTGTTAGAAATATACAATAAGGGTTAACAAATTCTTATATCTAGTGGTTGTGCTAGATAATGAACAAATAAGAGTAAAAATTATAAAAACTATACTTTAAAGAGTGGATCCATATTCCACAAACCCTAGTTTATACCCATTGGAGTCACCAATTTGTTGTTAGAAATCTACAATAAGGGTTAACAAATTCTTAGATCTAGTGGTTGTGCTAGATAATGAACAAATAAGAGTAATAATTATAAAAACTATATTTTAAAGAGTGGATACATATTCCACAAACCCTAGTTTACCCTAGTTTATACCATGAAAGAGAGAAATGAAAGAAATTGCAATTGTAACAATGGAAAAAACAGATTTGAAAGAATATGAATGATGCTCTATTATCCAATTAAAGTTTAAAATTCAATACACATGTGGAGAAAGTTCTTAGAGAAAGTGGCTTCTTGGCCTCCTCCTTGGCAGGGTTCTTTTTTCTTCACGAGTATGTGTGTGGCTGATCTCTTCTCCTTGTGGTTGTAAGTAGCTACGGCTATTTCTAGAGATGCTATCAAGAAAATATGGCTCTTGAATTCTGGTGCAAATGCAATAGCATTTACTTACTTTGGATGGGAATATGAATGATGCTCTATTATCCAATCGAAGCTTAAAATACAATACACATGTGGAGAAAGTTCTTGGAGAAAGTGGCTTCTTGGCCTCTCCTTGGCAGGATTCTTTTCGCTTAGCTATGGCTATTGCTAGAGATGTTATCAAGAAAATATGGCTCTTGCATTCTCGTGCAAATGCAATAGCATTTAGTTACTTTGGATGGATGATATGGAAATGAAGGTGACCTTTTGGTCTTATAAGCAAAATAGTGGTTAACCCTTTGACATGGTCATAATACTCTAGGTAGGTAGGAAGGTAGGTAAGGAATTGTGTTTATCTAAAAACAATGAAATCTCTTTTATGTCGTATCTCTTTACCATGCCTGCTTGGTAAGACCTTTAGGACCAATACAATTACTAGGAATAACCTAATATCTTTGGGTTTTCCCTTTTAGCACATAGTGGGTAGCCTCCCATCACTGTTACAAAATATTTTCATATATGCCCTTCCTTTGATAATTCCTAGGAGGGTTGTTCAAAGCTTGTTCCCATACATAATCAAGTTTTAGTTGTTTTTCCACCCTCCTCTAGGTAGGTAGGGAGTTGTGTTTACCTAAACAAATGAATTCTCATTTATGTCGTATCTCTTTACCATGCCTGCTTGGTAATACCTTTAGGACCAATATAATTACTAGGAATAACTTAATATCTTTTGGTTTTCCCTTTTAGCACATAGTGGGTAGCCTCCCATCATTGCTACAAAATATTTTCATATATGCCCTTCCTTTGATTAGTGGACTTTAAAGTCTAGTACATCAATGTTGGTGCTTTTAAATTACTTCTATGACTACAAAAATTCCTCACATATCTTATAACCTATCTATAAGGATGTATGAATGTCAAAACAATTTGAATGCATTAATATTGGTTCTTTGAAATTGTTTCTATAACTATAAAATCTCCTCTCCTTTCTCCCTTTATAACTTAAATCAAGAAAATGTTGTTATTTGATATATAGATATGTACACAAATAAAATAAAAACTAGAACAAATTTGTATTAACCTAAGATATATTAATTCTACCTTAAAAAAA
>SNQJ01S0007014.1:193532-252565 GCA_010110895.2 Picea sitchensis | reverse complement strand
CATATACCAAGGAGGAATGAAGATACATTCATTCGGCGTGGGTACTACGGAGGACATGCTGATGTGTATATACCACACGGTACAGACTTACACTACTATGACGTCAACTCCTTATATCCATATATCATGAAAACATTTAATATTAATATTAATATCGTGTTAAGATAAACTTATATTAGAAAGATATCACTTATATTCCTAGATATAAATACATAGGTGTTCAAAGTTGTTATATCTATTACCTAAATGAGTATTAGAAAGTATTAGAGATGTTTTTCTCCTTGGCCAAAATTAACTAAAAAATAAGGTGTTAGCATTTGTTTACTAAGTGTAGTCATAGTCATTGTCAATAATCCACAAATTTCAAGATTTTAACACTGAAGAAGGTCACATAAAGGTAAGGTAATTTAAGTTAATTGCATTGATAATGGTAGTTGGAGAATCTTTAGGTGGCATAATCAAAGTGAATTACCCCATGGGTGATGACATCTCAAGGAAAATATAAGTTGATAAGAAAGAATTAAATCATCGAAGTGGACCTTGGCACATGGAAAGCTAGTGTTGCTAATAGTAATGTTGTATTCAACGCCATTTTGTAGCGTAATCACCTCACTAAAAGGAAAATAAGGTTTATCGAATATTTTAGTGGAGGGTTTTAGTGTTATAGGATTGGAAAAAAATATCAAATCGACATACTCAAAAACCTCTCCCATTGTTAGTAGAAGTTTTAATGAAGGTTATTTTGATTGAAAAACCCAAGTAGGTGGAGATTTTAGTGAACATTATTCCATGTTAGTGTGTCACACAGTAAGGGACATGGATGCGCCTAACAATAAAGTGCAACAATGTCACTTGATTTAAGGCACATTGATGCATTATACCTTAATGCACTTCGTCAAACATGTGTAGTGCCAATCGTAACTGATATGGTGGTAACAGTTCTATTGTTCTAATGTATGCACCAACGTGCTGGAAAAGGATAGATGTTTCAATGATCTAATGAATTAAGTGGCATGATTTATATAATTAATAAAAGAAGCATCAATGCATATATAAATAATGTCGCATTAGTGCTCTAATTAACATTAGGCACACTAGTGCATGAAACAATCCAAAACACACTAGTGCACACAAATACTTAAAATGTGGCATTGTGTTGTGGTGCCACAATGCCCAATGTGCTCTAATTAATGAACTCACATTAGTTCTCTAAATAACATGAGGTGCATTGTTTCTTATATAAATTGCTTGGACCATCCAAAGTATACAAACAAATGCTTAAAAACATTGTTGTGTTTTTGTGTCAAAATGCATAGTATTCTATATAATATTTTTAAGTTATGCAAATACAACATCTTGTTTGTTGTTGTTTATAAAATTACAAGTTTTAATAACAAAATTAAACAATTATTACAATAATCATTGCATAAATGTATTGTATCATTTAAATGAATAAACCAACTCATCACACATATGTTCATTGTAATAATGTAAATCATGCATAACAATTTACAACAATGTTGCAATAGAATAAGAACCCCATCATATTAATGGATAATATCTTGATCAAATTGTATTGTTACGATGATAGGGGACCTTTCGTCATACAAAATGGGACAATATGTATGTTCGTGATAAACAAAAATCTCAAAATTTAACGAACATATACAATTTTTTTTAAACAAACATTCTATAATTAACAAATTGTAACATTCAATTATATGATTACCCATCATCACTTGAGTTGTTGTTAGTGCTCGAGATGCTCACAAGGGATGTTGTACTTGGGTTAGTTGTATTGCTCAACTGATTAGCTTCATTATGTTCCTCTAGATCTTCTAACCACAAATATAGAAATAAAGCAAGTATATCAACATTTACAATATAATATACAAGATTGTGGAAATCGTTAAACTTACCAAAGTAAGAATTTCTTCAAGAACAATACACATTCTTTTGAAGTTTTTATTCAAGTCATCTTTCAACATCCCTTTTGTTGGCTCCAATCCATACTTTGTTTCCTACTTGTTTTATATGCTATGACAAAGTTCAGATCTAATTAGAATTTTGTTATTATCCACTATCTATAAACCGGGGGCCGGAAAACAATACATTGCATCATAAAAACTTGTCGGTGGTGCTTGATACTCCAACATATACTCACAACTCATATTCAATCCAAATTCAATTGAATTTTCGATAACTCTTCTTTGTACATGAGCACCGTATAGAAAACATCCATGCTCGGTTGTAAATAAAAGAAAATATAAAATCACAACAAATATGTAATGTTAACCAAGGAAAGGGAAAGTATTCCTCAAATTTTTTGGAATCAACCCATATCTACCTTGTTGTCATGTCTTATGTTTGGAATGGGTTATGTTTTGTCGTCATGTTGGCAACAATAAAACATTTGGTCATTAACATTTAATGCGATAAAACTCATTGATTACACATATCAAATAAAACAATGAGTACATACATTTGTTGCACATTGTTGTTGAGATAACTCTTCCTTGATTCAATTTCCCTTGGTTCTTTGACCATCTCCTTGTACACTTATTTGGACATACCTATCAACAAACTTTATGTATCATCTTGTTTGTTGTGTTTAATATTCTTAATCTTCCTAAATAACAACAAAAATATTAAAAACATTAAAAAAAGGTATTGATATTTATTTGAGGAAAATATAGTAGGAATATTTTGGTGTTGTACCCAACAATGTATATCAAGATGATCCCCTTCTCTTCAGATCCGAAGATCTCATACCATGTTGAATTTTCAATTTTCTCTCAAGATGATCCCCTTCTCTTCAGATCCCAAACTCTCATACCATGTTGAATTTTCAATTTTCATATCTAATAATTATTTCCTTATGATTTCAAACATAATTTTGTACCATTATTATCATACAATAATTACACACTAAAAATTTCAACCAAAATAAATTTGTAGTGGAAACAATAGAATCATAGAAGGATAGCCATGCACAATAGACACAAGATTTTATCTTAGGAAACCCAACCTTGGGAGAAAACCCAACAACTTTTCTTAAGAAGAATTCCATCCAATAAGTACATCACCGTCAATATGAAGAATCCTGACACATAAAGAATTTTTCCCTTGTATGGGGAAGAACCCTTAAATATAGTAAACCCTAGACAGATAACACACCTCAAAATTTGTGCAACTAGCAACTATGATTGCAACTGTAACTGTAACTACAACTACAACTGCAATTGCAACTATAACTGACAACTGCAACTGTAGTTGTATCTGCAACTACAACTAACAACTGCAACTGCAGCTACAACTGCAACTGGGACTTGTGCATGTGATGAGAAGAGTTGTGATGACGTGTCAAAATGAAATGATCTAGCCTTTATTTATACAGTTTGAGTCACCTTTAATTTACTTGTGGGGTTGACTTGTCAATATCTTCTTTAATGCTTTCCAGGGTTTCTTCAATAGTTTAATGGGATTTGACTTGTCTTCTTTGCATTTCTTCTTTACTAGAAAAGTTGTTCATGAGCATTGTTGGTTGTTCTTCTCCTCACATGCATGTCTAATTAATATAGGGCTCTAATTTTGAGTAGATCCACCAAGAAACCCTTCATCACAAAAGGTCTCTTGAGCCTACATATTCAACATTAGACTAGACTTGTAAACAAGTCAAACCTGCCCTATAAAAAATAAATCACTCCATCCTGGAGTAGGCAATGTGAGAGAATCTCGAGTCTTCTTCACTCCTAGTCAAATCAACATGACTAATAGGAGAAACACTACCCCTGGGCCATTCACCACTAGCCAAAACAACATGGCCTCATGAGTGAATGTATCATTCTCCCTTGTTCAAATTAGCATGACCAATCTGGGAGAATGTCTGTCCGATGATGCTAACTAGAGAAACAACAACAATTTTGTGAGTTGTTAATTCGATTTACAACAAGAAAATTACTAGATAACAAAGTATCTAGGGTTGGAGTAGAGATTTCAACATGGGCCTGCGTAGGTGCCTTAAGAGCTACAAGGGTAGTCGGTATTTGCTGAACATGTGTCAAGGAAAGATAAATAGTTGTTTCAAAACGGGGAGGAGGGGTAGGAGGATCCAAGTACCATACATGGATCCCCAATGTAAGGTTGGGCAAGTTCAACATGACCATAAGAGGGGTATTTTCTATTCTTGAAGCTATAAATCAGAAAGGTATCTAGCCAAAGGGGTAATTCTAAGGAGGATTACCCCTCAATGGTGGTTTTGAAGTTGCATGAGTTGAGGGCTCAACAGAGGGTTTTGAAGATGAAACCGTAGACTTATAGGATGATGACATTATTAAAATATTATAACGAGGACATGTGTCTTGGATTAGGAAAGGTGTCATGCAAGCCAAAGACATATGATTTAATGTATCTCCAAGTTAGTTATAAGTTTACCACATGTTAGAGATTTATAAGCAAGGGGGGTGACTCGAGGAGATCATTGAGTTGGTGGGTGACACCAAGAGGGTTTCAACTGCAGATCAGATTTGAGGTGAGTTTCTTGCAGGGTTTAGGAGGCCAAGAAAGAGATATGAAGGCACCCAAACTTCATCTCTAGCCAAGCTGTGAGACAAGGCATGACAAGAGGGGTCAATCCCTTCATACTAGGGGCCAAGAGGCTGCACTTTGCTATAGAGGCTACGTGAAGAGTGTAGAAGGGCCGAGTTTTTGGTGGTTGTAGCAGTCGTGAGGGTAAGAGGGCTAGGTTGTAGTCACTACATACCAAATCAAGCCATATTGTGAGGTCTATGAGCTATCTTAGCATCACCCACAATAACATCATTCACAAAACAAGTTGTTAAGCTGGGAGGTCGTGAATCAACTAGTGAGGCCGAAACTCAGAACACTAAACTCATATATCCTCATATTGAAGTTGTATTTCTGTGTAGAGGAGATTTCCAGGTTTGGCATCATTGTACTTATTTTATGGATCTGTTGAAGCATATTAATAAAACCCACATTGTTGGTTTTCCTCAAAGTTGGGGTTTCCAGGATAAAAAAAATTGGTGTTAATGTGTGTGGTTGGTTTTTGATTTATTCCTCTATGCATTGCAAGTTATTTAGCTTAGTTATATTTTTGTTTATAGATCAAAAAATTAGAATTTGTTGTTGTTCTTCAGATCTAGCTATAAAATCTATTGTGAACATAAATTAAGGTTCTTGAGTTTTAAAGAAAAATAACATGGTATCAGAGCTTTGTCTTTGAGAAGGAAGCCAAGGGTTTACACAAAAGTTTATATCTAACTTCTATTTCAGGTATCAAATTTGAGGGCAGGTAAAATGGGGCACCCAAATTTGGGATTTCGAAGGAGCATATATTGTTGTCATTAGAGTATGGGCTCAAGGAATTTGCAGAGAAAACGATTGTTGTTCCAGCTGATGCACAACAAGAAGAAGCTCACAAAAAGAATGATGCCAAGGCAAGGCATATCATTATGGATGGGGTCAATGACCATATAGTCCCTCACCTTTTAAGATTGGATATAACTAGGAAGATGTGGAAATCCATCATTAAACTATACCATAATTCAAACCTAAATAGAAACATGGTTTTGAAGGAAAAAACATAGAAATTCCAAGATGGGTAAGGGGGAAAGTGTGTCCTCCTACCTCACTAGACTTAGACAAGTCAAAGATGAATCTGCAGTTATAGGAGAAACTGTGGATGACACTAAACTTGTGAGGATAACCTTGAATGACTTCTCCAAGTCTTGGGATGTCTTTGTGTGAGGCATTGTCGATAGGGAACACACTCCAGAATGGGATCGATTGTGGGATGACTTCATGCAATAGGAAATGAGGTTAGAATCTCTCAATGGTAGAAACACTTTTCAAAAAGGCGAGGAAGAAGAGAACATTTCTCTTGCAGGAAAGGCCAAGGAAAAATATAAGAAAGGATCAGGTAGTTGGCAGACCTCCAAGGGTGAGAAGAAATGTGAAATGAGAAAATTCAAGTTCTTTGCTCGTCACAAAACATGTTATTATGCCAATCAATGTCCTAATAAGAAGAAGGATAAGAAGAATTCTCAGACAACGACTTCAACAGACATTGACAAGTTTTCTTCCAAGTTTGATGAGGATTTCTCACTCATTGCTTGCCTTTCTAGGTCAGGCTCACATGACACAGGGGTGTGGTATATTGATAGTGGTGTGTCATATCATATGACAAGAGTTAGAAAATACTTCTCCAGTTTCAGAGAGGAGGAGATGAATTTTGATGTAAAAATGGGGAATAAGTCCAAATGTACTCCAGTGGGATGAGGGACTTTTACCTTTCAGAGGGAGTCAAGAAAGACATTTAGCATTACAAATGTGTTGTACGTACTAGGGATGACCAAGAGCTTGATATAAGTTTCATCACTTCGAGACAAGGGGTATGATGTATCTTTCAAAGAAGACAAAGTGTATATTCATCCCAAGGGGTCAAGGCAGGCCAAGATGATAGGGATCAGGTCACACAATTTATAAAGGTTGCATTTTGAGTCACCTCAGGCATTGATCAGAAACACTAAGGATATGGGAGAATTATGGCATAAAAGGATGGCTCACTTACACCATGGGGCACTTAACATCCTCAAGGAGATAGTGACAGACCTTTCCAAGTTAAGCAGAACTTCTCGAGCTTTAATTAGATTCTCCATGAATTGGTGTACATGACCTGGCACCATGCTCGCCACCTTTGTGATCTCTGTTGTCCATGTCGAGTCTTGTTTTGCATGTCGCTTGACTATGTCATGAAGGTCGATAAAGTCTTCGGGTGAGCTGAATTTTGGGAGGCCGATGCCTTTCATATCTAGATTAATCTTTTCCCATCCCTTTTCCCACTCAACCCACTTCTTCTTAATCTCCCACTGATGTTCCTGGGCCATTTTTACCCAGTATTCGATTGCTTTCATGATCTGATCGATGTTGATATCCCTTAGCACCTGAATACTGCTCTCTTTGGCATCTCGACCCTTTTGTACTGCGCTGATGTAATCAATCCTTTCTAATGCCTGGTATGCTTTCTCATACCACCTTTCCACGTATTTGCAGGTTGTTAGTGCCATAAGGGTATCTTCCTGGAAATCGGTTATACTTGCAGTGAAAAGGTGTTGTTCATTTGTAAATTTGGCATAAACATCCTGGAAGTCACTTCTCAAAAACACTGTGGCCTGCATGGAGTCTTGATAGTATTTTTCCAAATGGCGCAGATGCTCCAATTCCATAAGTACAGTAGCCAAATCCTTCTCATATCTCCTTGATCTATCCAATGTGGCATCCGTGATAGCCATCCCTACACCAATAAGCTCAAATGTCTTGGTGTGGTCTTTGTTGAGAAACTTCTCCTCCGTAGTGATGAGAATCGAGTTATCTAACATGAGCCTTCTCTTCTTAGTCGTCCTCTTCATGATGGATTTCCTCTTCCTATCATAGGTGATTGCTTGTATGTTGGTGACCTCATCAACATGCTCGATGATTTGTTGTTCCCCCCAGGTTAGAGTATCTCCCAAGATCCCGACTGTATGTATCTGTTCCAGGATTGGTTCCTGAACTTCTTATATATGTTCTAATGGCTCAACCTCCATTTGTTGTTCATCGGCTAGTGAGGCATCGACCTAAATTGAAGAGCCAGAGATAGGTCTGGTACTTATTGGTAATCGGTTGTCGAGGTGTCGATTTCTTGTTGTGTAACTTCCTCTTTCTGACCACCTGAACCTAGCTCATCCCTCGAGTTGTCCATTAGGGTCCCTAGAAAGTTGAGCAACTTGGTGTCTAAGACACTTTCGACCTCATGGTCGCTCTGCGAAAGGTTTTGAATTGGAGCATCGAGACTTGGGGTAGATGCTTTCTCAGGTTCCTTTTCCTCTGTAATCAGTACTGGAGTCACCAGGGAAACCTCCAAACTCTCCTCATCATCATAGATGGCTATTAAGTCAAATAAGGGGTTTGGTACACCTATCCTACTTTGTGCCCTTGATATCTCAGGCTGGGTTGAAATTGCCCCTGGTGATCTGATCTGTGATGATGGAGCACTAGGGTTTTATGGACCCGTGATTTATTCAAGTTGTATTTGCTCCAAGCCACTTGGCTCTCCTCTGCTTGCTATTGGGTCATCCACAGGGATCCTCGTCATCTCTACGAGATCATGATCATTTTGTAACTAATCAATTATTCTCTGCGCTCTTTCTAGTAAGATTAATCCTCTCCTTTGTGCTTCTACGGTCTCTGCTCCTCTGATTTATCCCCTAACTCATATTTGAGCCAACTGCTCCATTGTCTCCACCTATTCATCCATGCTCATAGCCTTGAACTTGGTCATGCTCGGGTTGTATTTCCTCTGTACTACCTCCTCCTGGTCCTGAGCGCATTCTGTGAAAATATCATCCTCAAAATTGTCGTGCACGTATGGCCAACATGATGAAACTTGTGAAGCATGTTGGAGGACTAGGCCCTTAGGATTGTTCTTGTAAAACCGGTCTGTCGGGAACCTAAATTCAAGCTAACTCAACCCTTCTTGTTTGTCTTGTGCAGTGTCCTTTGCTAGATAAAACCCCACATGGAAGTCGTAGGGTATGGAAGCCCGCTTCTTGTCCTTGACTAGAGTGGCATTATAGCCCTGCAGGATAGTCTGATAGCAAATTTATCCCATAATGAGCTGGTCTGGGACGTGAGAAGGGAATACATGCGGTGCTTCGGTAGCCCCGAACACCCTGATATATGTTGTGTGTTCATCTAGGTACCAATGGCCTACCTTCGCTATCATTTTCTTGGCTGCTATGAACAGTCTTGGGCATTCCTTTTTAAATACAATAAAATAAATTTTGGTGATGAATTCATCGCAAATGAGGGCGTAAGATTTTTTGTACATGTTCTCCCATAGTATGTTGAAGTAAACATGAACAGAAAGCTCTGCAACGTGCTAGCTTAAATTCATGTCGACGAAGACATTTCTTGCACATATAACATCGAGTAAGTATGAGGCCATGTGGAAAGTGAGTGCTTCCCCTTCCTTCGACGTTTGAGCCTGCTGTACATAGTTGATCAATTGCTTGGAAATTATTGCTCCCCAGTTGAAGCTTCTTTCAGAGATCGCCACAGTGTTTACCAGGGTCATCCATAATTCCAAAAAATTAGAGCAGCCTTTTCTCCATACAGTTGGTAGATGAGATCCATAAAGTATATGTATGAATCCCTCAAGTTAACTGTCCCATACCTACCATTTCTCCGGTTTGTAAACTTATTTTACTCCTTCCGCCATAAGGCCATCAATCGACTAGTGTCGTGGAATTCATAGAACTTCACCATGAAGTATGTGTTTAGCCTCTCCTTAGGGTATCTTAGTTTGTAGTACTTTTGGACTTCTATCGGGAGGAAGCCTCCGACACACCCGCCATTCTCATCATTGATTAGGATTTTATGCACGTTTGTATGATCGATTAACCACTCCAAAATCTTGATGCATGGGAAAACCAAAGTTCTGCAGGATACCATGTGTAAGTATGACTGTCAGATATTTTGGAACACCTGGTCGTCGAGTGCCCTTACATTTGGGTCATTGTGCAGGATATATTATGGGTACTCCTTCTAGCTGATTCTGTTGAAGAGGTCTCCCCACTGTGGGAACATTACCTTGGATCAAGTGTTTTCTTCTATATTGTCGAAGACCAAAGTTTGAGTAAAAGTTTTCTTCGTTGAGGTTTTAATGACCAGCTCCGCCCTAGTAGCGTACTCCAACTTCCTCGCAGTATCAGGAGAAGAACCTTCACCTTTTTTCGCTTCCTTTAGATTTTGTGCTCTTGGCGAGCATATGGTCGTTGGATTTCTTGGAGGCAATTTCCCTGCAGCTAGAACATAGTTAGAGACTGTGCAATAAATCAGATGCATTTATAACAAATCACGACTGTTGAATTGATAAAATTTAACACATACCTTTGTTTTTTGTTTAACCTGGTTTTGATAATCTGAGGATCAACACACTATGGAGACGCTTGCTTTGTTTCTTCATATGATCTGGAATTTGAACTTGTGCACAGAATGAAAGTGTTCAAAACCGTTTTAGTAATTTAAACAGGAATGATCTTACCTTGTTGCATAAACCATTCAATTCGGGATATAGGTGTGGTTCTACAAACTCTGCCACCAAATCCTCATTACGTTTAAAATTAAATTCGATCGTAGGTCGACTACGCGGGTACGGTCTATAAAGTGGCCTATCAGTGATTTCAAATTCCTATCGTTCAATCGGTGCACAAAGTAGCAATGTATGCAAGGTGAAGCATTAACTAGCCTATTAAATGACAAAATCTGATCATATATTGTGCTAAAAATATCCAATCATTTCTCTAATCCAGCTCGTGGGTCGGGGTCATGGTTTCTCCTTAAACACTTTTCGTTGATATCTCCTTGCAAAATCTCTGACGCCGAATGACCTTGTCGTACAGAGTTGTCGTGGCAAGGATGACTTGGAGGTGTGACTAGGACATAGGGAAACTTAAAATGACTCGGGATAAAACTAGACCGTACGACACCCCTATGCGATAAGGACACGTGGCGCTGGAGACCGACGTCTTCGGTTACCCATGTTATTCGGAATCGAAAATTTTCTTAAGCTAAATGTTCTCACAATCGATTCTACCCTACTGATGCCGAAAAGTATCAAGGATCGATGATTGACGATAAGCTTACCCAAGTGCTCCCAGATTAACACTCTTGAAAATTTCCCGATGCCGAAAGTGCATCAGGGATCGGCGATTGAAGATGTGTCAAAGAGAAAAATTTCAGTGATTTAACTCTTTGAGATTTCTCCGGCCCCGAACCAATGCATCCGCCATCGACTATCGGGGGTTTATCATGGCTCATGTCAATATTTAGTACTCTCGTATTCTATCAACGTCGATGGTGATCAACTATCTCCTAAAATTGTGGGGTGAGTTACTAAAGCAAACTTGTTCATCCTTTTACCGACGTCGATGGTGCATCGATGATTATTATTACCGTGTGGCCTCTTTACCTACTTGGATTTCACCGACACCGAACACCAGCACACTTATCATACTATTAGCTGCAGATATTTATGTAGAATGCCAAGTTCCTTTCTGACACCAGGTTTTATTTAACAAGTTCAAACAAATCGTGTTCGATCGATAAGAGTCACGAAAACAAAGCAAACCATCCCCCCATATTCAAATCAAATGAAACAGTAAAACAAAAGAAACAAGTGGTACCCAAAAATGAAATAATTTCATAAAAAAATTTAGGGTGTGTTGAGCACTCAACAAATGGCGATTCACTAGACAAAAGCAGAATATGTGTTCCTTCCCCAGGCTTAACTGATGCGGAAGCTGGTTAAGAACCTAACTGGTTTTTCTTTTATCAGAGTTTCTCCTATCCTTTCATTTACACTTTCCCCGGTTCATGAATTCGGGCCCGCCTATGGAGTTTCAACCTTTATTCCATCTTCATTCCTCTTGATTGTGTTCCATGCCCCCTTTTGACAAGAGTCAGGTAAAGAATTCACTAGCACCGGGCCCTTTTAGTTATCATCATTCACTTTCTGCGGTGTTGGTCCACTGCCAGTGAGCGTACATAGCCCCAATGAAGTTATCTGCATACCCTCTTCTACTTTGCACTCATTTGATATAATTGATTTATTTTGGTAGAGGTTCCCTAAGCGAGTGGGAGAGAAGGGCGTTTTTTATCTGCAATATGAGATGGGTAAGGTGAAATTCTTCCTATATATGTCTAGAGGTGCATGTGGTCCTTTCCAACTTGCTATATTTCCCTTTATCTTTTACCAGACCACTAGGCGAACACTTCATCACTCGATAAGGTTGCTTGTTTGCAAAGAACAACTACAAAACTCGTTGAAGAAAATGCAATTGTCCAACATTTCTTGTGTTGCATGTAAGCGTGAGTTAGGGACAGAGTTTGCTACACCATATTGATTAAGGTCAACCAATGTCTTGCAGAAAACAACTTTATTACAAGAAAACATCAAACAAAACAAAACAAAAATAAAAGGACTATGCCATCAGTCTACCTTACACCTACCCGTTTATCCTAATGAAAAGAAAACACACACACACATTTTTTTTTAACATAAATATTGTTTCAAGGCTTGTCCATTCACTGGGAGGGCGTCGTGTTCCCCCCTCAGATTTTGCAACCGATACATGCCTGCCCCAAGTTTCTCGACTAACTAGAAAGGTCCGAGTCATAGATTCTGAAACTTCGAATGTTTTCCCTTAGGTTCATTTTCTCTGTCCCATTTTAGGACTAAGTCTCCTACCTCAAAATTCTTCTCTTTGGCTTTATGCTTGTCAAACCATCGTTTAACCATCTGTTGATGAGTGACGAACTTTGGTTTTTCTTTCTCCCTTTCCTCTTCCATCATGAGGAGGGTATCAATTCTTTGTTGAATAACCAACGAGGGTTGTCCTCTAGATCCCTGAGCAAGCTAAAGTGATGGAAGATATAACCCATTTGGGAGAATGGCTTCTTTCTCATATACCAAAAGGTATGGGGAGTTCCCTATATCTTCCTTGGGAGTTAACTTTTTCGGCCCATAAGGCATTATGGAGCGAGCTATGCCAATTCCTCTTATTTTCTGCAACCGTTTTCTTCAAGATCCTTACTAGGTTCTTATTGGTTGATTCTTCCACTCCATTTCCCCGTGGATAGTAGTTAGCAGAGTATCTGACCATGATTCCTTTGTCCAGGGCAAACTCTGTACTTAATAAGGTGGAAGAAAAGTAGGCGGCATTGTAAAAAAAATAACGGAAGACATCCCAAACTTTGTGATCAATTGTTGTTCTATGAATTGGATTACCACCTTTTCATTCACATGAGTCAAAGGGATGGCCTCTGCCCATTTCATGAAATAGTCCGTAGCAGTCAGTATGTATTTATGTTGTTTTGAAGAGCTTGAGGTAATATCAACTATGATATCTAACCCCCATTTCTCTAATGCTCTGGATATGACCACCGGTTGGAGTCAGACAACTACTCTCTTTTCCCTCCCTGTGCTTATTTGACAAGTATTACAGTTTCTAGCGTATGTATGAGCGTCTTTAAACAGAGTAGGCCAATAATAGCATACTCTTAGTATCTTGTGAGAAGAGGTATTCCCTGCAAAGTGTCCACCTCCAGGACCATCGTGGATCTCCTTCAGAACCTTATCTACATATTCACATTCGAGACATCTCAAGAGTACCCCATCATAATTTACGCAGAAAAGCACTGAATTTATGAGGCGATATTGTGTCGATTTTAGTCTGAGAGATCTATTTTCCTCGGGGTTTAGGTTTTCTAGGCAAGTCCCATGATGCAGGAGGTGAATTAGCTTTTTTCCATACCAAGACTCCTGACCTGGGGGGACATATAAAGCTTCACTATACCCTAACGCTAATAAATTTTCCCACCTGGAGTCTCCACTTATTTGGTCTTGAGATTCTGCAGCTAGTTTACACAATCCTTGTCCCTTAACCAGCTAGGAAGGTTTTATATCTAGATTGAATTCTTCCTATTACACAATACACAATCTAGGTTTTATATCTAGATTGAATTTTACACAATCCAATTTTCTCTTCTCTCCCCCATCTCCTATTGAGTGAATAGGGCTCAGACTGCGAGGTGAGGCACAATGACTTTGGTGTGATTTTTTAGGTTGTAAGGTCTGAAATGTTTTGTTGCTTCGTACACCGCATAATCATGTTCGTCTATGGAAGGATAATTCAATTCAACCCCTTGGATATTAGTTCTCATGAACGGTATCGATGCCTCATTATTTTCGTCATCCTTTTGGGTTAAGACTTCCGCTAAGGATTGGTCGGAGGCGAAATTATAGAGGAAACAATATTTACTAAAGTCAAGACTTCGCAACATCGAAGCTTGAGATATGGAAATCTTGATATTGTTGAAAGAAACCTTTCGCTCATCATCCCACTTGAAATCAACATCCTTGCAAATCATTTTTTGTAAGGGTTTGATCGTTTCAGCGAAAACGGGCGTGAACTTCCTCACAAAATTAATTTTCCCAAAGAAGGATTGCATGGCCTTTTTGTTGTGGGGTAAAGGGAGCTAAGATATTGATTTTGTTAGCTCTGGATCTATGCGAATTCCTGCCTGCGATATAATATGACCTAACAATTTCCCTTCCTCGACACCAAAGATAGTTTTCTTAGGGTTTAAAGACATACCATATTTCCTACACCTTTCGAAAATCTGGGTTAGATGTTGAATGTGATCTTCTATGTTCTTTGAATACACGGTCACGTTGTCCAAATAGAATACTACACATTTTTTGATCAATCCGCGAAAATCTACATCCATGGCCCTATGGAAGGTTTCCCCTGCATTAATTAACTCAAAGGGCATGCATTTATAAGAAAACGTTCTCCACTTGGTTCAGAAGGTAGTTTTCAATCGGTCTTCTTCTGAGACTAGAACCTAGTTGTAGCCTGAAAAACCATCTAGCATGGAGAAAATCTCAACACCAGACATGGTATGCAAGAGATGTTCCATTGGTAGGACTGGGTAGTTATCCTTTTCTGATTCTCTATTAAGATTTCTGAAATCTACACACAAGCAAATTTCCCCAGAATTTTTCTTGACAGGAACTAAATTTTCTACCCAGGCGGAGTGGCTAACCTGAAAGATAATCTTAGCATCTAATAACATCTTTATCTCTTGATACATGAGGGGTTCCAAAGATGGGTGGTACTTCCCAAGCTTCTGTTGAAAGGGTTTTACTCTAGATTTCAACGACATTGTGTGTTGAATAATGTGAGTGTCATAAGTTTTTAATTCTCGGTAGGACCATGCAAAGACATCTTGATATTCTCTAAAAAGTTTAAGATAGGCTTTCCTTTCTTCTTGGGACATCGTTTTGCCTAGATTTATATTCTTAGGGTTTTTCAGGGTCCCTAGATTTATAGTCTCATAAATGGGACATGAGCTCCATGTCTTTGTGTTTATCAACCCTTTAAATCTTTCCCTTAAGTCAAAGAGGTTCTCCAAATTGGCTATCGCTTTCGATATCGTGTGAAACTTTGGTTTGTTACTAGAGTGATCTATTTCACCTCTTTGTTCATGGGAATCATTTTCTACTAGTTTCTCTTGGAATACTTCATCGTTAATAGCTATGTCCTTAAAATTTTCCTGATTGGTTAGGAATTCTATAATTTGTTCATCTCCTTCAAAGACCTTCCAAGTAGAAATATTGTTAGGCATTGATGGTTTGTAGAGTAGTTCCACAGTGAACTTGGAATCTTCATAGTCTTCTAAAGGGGATATCCTCAAGGCAACAGTGTCCATGGAGTCAACAAGAGTATTCTTTGTCCTGGGAACAACTGTAATATTGAAGGCCTCAAAATGTTCTATTAACCTATGCAGTTCCTGTTGATAATTCCTCAGGTGGAGAGAGTTGCAATGTATAGTATTATTTACTTTTCTGACGATAATTTCAGAGTCCCCAAAAAACTTTAGTTCTTTAACGTTTAAGTCTGTGGCTTTCTTTATTCCTTGCACTAAAGCTTCATTTTCAGTAATATTATTAGTGCATTCAAATTCTAGTCTACAGGACATGAAATTTCATTTCCCCTTTGGATCAATGAGAATACATCCTGCTCCCGACCCTTCCTGCGATTTAGGCCCATGAATGTATAGGGCCCAAAATTGTGAGCGCCAATCGACAGCTTCTCCATGCCTACTAACTTCCTCCCCTCCACCTACTTTGTCTGTGGTTTCCAACAGAGGTTCCTGACAAAAGAGGTTTTCTTCCTCCGCTACAACTAGATTTACTTGAAAAGTCATTTCAGAGTTTTGAGTAAGAGGTACATCAGATGAGAGAGGGGATAAATTGCCGAAATCAGAATCGTAGGAGTAGTTACCTAACACGAGGAAATATATCGACGAGGGTTCGTTGAAAGCTTCTAAATCGGTGACAATATGTTTGAGATACCTTTCCCTATTGATACTAATCATATTTGTGTGTCCCTTTAATGGCAACCAAAGGTGAGCCCAGTTCGTGCTAAAGTATCCATTCAACTTCTCAGACCAATATCGACTAAGTAGCAGTCCATAAGCTTCTGGTATATTCACTACAATGATGTCATTTACTTGAAAAAATTTCAGGTGTGTAGTCATTCTAATCATGACATCCTAGAGTTTTCCAATAACTTTTACCTGAGTTTTGTCTAGTTGTATAACGTGTTTATCACTTTTGAGTGAAACTTCATTTAATTTCCTACAGATAGATAATGGCATGACATTGGAGGATGCCCTTGAGTCGACTAAACAATTATGGAGGTTTATGTTGAACACTTCAAACGTTAAAAGGAACGGTGGGACAAAATGATTTCCTTTCTTATCTATAGAGAAATCATTCACATTTGGTTTATTTTTTAGGTCTGTGGGAGCTAGGGTTTCTCCTTGGTCAATGCTTGTTATAGAGGTTTCTACTGAATTCAAGGCTTGTAGCAGAAAGTCCTTTTTCTAGGTAATTTTACACATTTCCATGACCGACACATTAGGCTTCAATATTTTTAAGTCTTCCACTATGTTGTAGTCTAGCTTGGGTGACTCCCATGTATGGATATTTATAGGATTCTTTTGGGAGACAAAAGTTACTTTCGAGTGATCAATTGCTTGTTTTCCTCTCGAAGTTTAGACAATGGTAAGGTCATTTCAGACCGACTAACCTTTACTTCGCATTTGCACAACCAAAACCTTGGCGGGTGGTTCTTGAACCTCAAATATATCATGGGAATGCATTGGCAAGTCAGGATCCCACAACAACATGGTTGTTTCTTCTGGCAGCTCAACTTCCCCCTGATCAATGATATTTACTATTGAGTCGCATGATTGTTTAGTAAGGGAAAATTCGTCTTGGAACCGATTGGCCATCAAATTCATAACATGCACCCATTGGGGACAGTCTCTTTCAGAATGTCTTTCTTGATGATACGTACAAAAATAGTCGGAGGCTACATTACCCAGATCTATGTTTAAGTTGGTTGGGGGAGGTTCAATCACTTTGAAAGGTGGATTTCTCTTAAAAAAGGGTTTATAAGGCCTTTGACTTTGGCTTCCTTCCATGACACTTCTCTTCATGTCTATGATTTCATTCGAGAGTTTCTTTATCATCCATTGGAGGTCTTCTATGTCTCTGCTTCCCTTTCCAGGGCCTTGTTCTGCTTGTTATTTCCAGGGGCCTAGTCAACAACAATCCTCTCTTGGGAAGAGGCTGAAATTTCATCTTAACTAGTGAGACTTGGCCCTCTTTGCATCCTCTCATTTGGAATTGAATCGTTTTGGATACCTCGAAATTCTCAACTAGGGTATGTTTGGCAGCCCTTTTTAGAAACATAGAAATAGATGCAGGGAGAGCATTAACATATACCTCAATTTGTAACTCCTAGGTAGGTTTAGCTTCGGGTTGAAATTTATTCAAGATAGTGGTAAAAGGTTGATTGAAGTATTTCACCTTCTGTTTTGGACCCATGGAGGCGGTGAAGAGTCCAACCATCAAAGATCCTGTGGTGGTTTCTTCTACAAATTTGTCTAAGAAATCCTTTTGGAATTTCGTCCAACTAGTTATGGACCCTACAAGCAAGTTAAATTACCAAGTCGAGGCTGAGTTCTCGAAGGTATAGGGAGAAAGTATACATACTACATCCTCATGTTGTATGTTCATCAGTCTTATCACTAGTATGAGTTTTTTAATATGGTCTTCAGGCAATCTAGAGGTTTCAGGGTCAAACTTGGGAAGTAATTTTTCTGGATGTCAAGGGAGGTTATGTACCTGTTGCGGGATTTCCAACACATCTCTGACCAACCATGGTTGATTATTTGGAGGTGGATTGCCTCTATATTCATTATTATCCTCCATTTTGTCTGATTCTGAAACTGATTGATCCAAGTTAAACCCTTCTTCTTCAGTTTTGAAATCGTCTGGTTAAGAGTAGTTTTGAGCTGATGTTTCGGGGATTAGGTTAAAGGGTTGTTCGATCTAGGTGAGGGTGAAATATATCGGGTCCTCTACCGTGTGACAAAAAACCCGGTCGAGCGTGTCGACCACTGGTCTGCTTACTTTTTTTGTATGAGGAAGTAATGAAGCTAAGGGTAATGATCCAATTTTTCGGGCATAAGCTCTTGTGATTCTTCTGAACTGGTTGAACTCTTCATGAGAAAGAGCGTAAGGTATTTCAGGGAATATATGTTCCTCCTCATGTTGGGGTGCATTTTGAGAGTACTCTTTGTATGTGGGATGTCTTGAGAATGACTAGCCATTGATGTGGGATGTTTTGAATATGTAGGCTATGCACAATATTATATCATAAATCTTGTTAGCGATTCATTCATTCATGCCCTCCTTCTAGCGCCAATTCTATTGAGGGGTATTAAATCCATTAAAATCAACAACATGAACCAAACCCGCCACGGAGGCTCAATTAGACTCTGCAACATTTGGTGGTGGAATGGTTCTCCAGATCTTTCTATCTAGCCAATTAATCGATGGGCTTTACATGGTGATTGACAATATATTTTCCTATGAAAATTCCTTCTTCTATTTAAACATTCTCTTTTTGTCTTTTCCTTTATTAGATGATTTTGATAACGTGATATATGTTGGTATAAACCAATTGGTGGAATGGATTCTAAACTAAAGAAGAATGTTGAGCTTGGGATATCCCTCATGCTCAAGTGTGCAGACAAAGATATTCACACCTGTAACAAACCTAGTACTAATACAGTAACTTGTTGGTATTTCAATTATTCACTGAGATACAATTATCATAAAGAAAACACACATGTAATAAGATGATGGAAAGAGAAATAGTTCCCTAAGCTCTAATCATTAATCACACATTATGATGAAGACCCCCCTTCTCTGCCAAGGGTTGTGCCACCTCTCGGTCTAGGATCGATCAAGAAATTGAGTCTGAATGACTCTTCGGGCCTCTGCTAGACCCAAAACCCACTTACATAGGTCCTTTCTCCAAAGGCGCAGGTCGTTTGAGACCCACAAACTTTCTCCTGCGCGTTTTTTGAATCTCAACACCAAACGGGTGCTAGCTACTCTCTGTTGAGCCCCTTTTCCCTTGTGACCATGATCGATGACCACGCACTTGAGTGAAAGGCGCGTTGAGATTTCGCATCTCGCGACTCCGAGAGTGCTACTACCTTCATTTCCTGATAGCCGAAATCACGATGGCCTGAGATTTATAGTCCAACTCTTGCCTTGATCGACGACTGCGATCAAATCAGCATTTCACATTTCACGATTTTTGGATCTCCTTGCCTCCACTCTCCTGATAGATGAAATTCCAATATTTCAGATCTGGTGATCCAGATCCTCCCTCGATCCAATGGTCATGATGATTTTGGGACTTGGCGACTCGCGAAGTTGAAATACTTGTCACCTCGAATCTCCCGATCCCTGAAATGTCGATATTTCATCCTGGACAACCAACGGTCCAGATATTTCCTGGATCCAACGACTCAGATCAAGTCGCGATTTTGTGTCTCACGAATTCTTGGTGCTATGCCCTTTGACTTCTCCCAAGTGCGAGTCAGCGAAACGTTGATCATTCGCCACACGTCCCTCCTGATGGATGGTTCTGATTCTCTAGCATTCAGATCGAACGGCTAAGATTTCTCCCCCTTTGGGCTTACACCTTCCTCGGACTTAGAAGGTTTTTTGGGTGTCCAAAGGTTTCAAACCTTTACTCCTTCTATGAACCGACTCTTGGATCTCTTTAACACTGATGAAAAGCGTTATTCCTCCTGATATTGGTCTTGTGAAGACTTCAATGTATCGCACACTCTTTATGTTTCGGGGATTTCGATAAATCGGAGTTCAAGTATTTCTCGAAGAGAAATTCCTCTCGCCCTCCTGGCATTTTCCTCTTCTGGTTCTTCGACTTCTTACAAAGCTCCTTCAACACTTAGTTGAATCTCTTATCTGTGCACTCCTTGCACCATATCTTTACGCAAGGTTCGAATTCTTGAGGGGGACTGTACACACCTTGCACCAGTCTCTTTGCACTCCTTGCAAAGGGAAAGTTTTGTGTTATCTCTTTTGAGTTTTGGAATCGAAACAGATTTTGTCACACACTCCTTGCGTTTTGTGTGCACACCATGCACGAATTCAACATAAGAGAATTAATTGAGACTTATACTAACATTCACAGTTCCATATCCTCATGACGAGATTCATTCATTCACTTATAATAAAAAAAAATACAGAGAATTGCAAACAATGTTCACACCATACACTGGGTCAATTTTCCTTTGTTCTATTCATAAGTGAAAAATGGTTACAATTGTGATTCAAAAAAAATACTGAGAACTGAGATTTTCTCCTAACTCCTATCCAACTGATTATCTCATTTACAGCCAAAACTAACTAACTTCATCTGGGCATTCAAAACCTCTATTTATCAGAGGCTCTTAGGGTTTTTTTCCTAGTTACTTGTCTACTCTAAAACTTAGCCTAACGACTCTCTAGATCAGTCACATTCCATAGCCATAATGGAAACTCCCTCTCCGCTCGCGATTATCCAAACGTTCCTCAAAGGGTAATTTTGGCGTTGGGTTCAAGTGTGGCTCAAAATATAAATTCTAGTGTTGAGTTAAGGCGGATTTTAAATATCTGTTGCAACTGTTGGTGTTGAGCTCTTGTACAGATTCCCAGACACTAATAGGTCTTGCTCCGTGCACTTGCCAACGATGCTCCTACATCACATTAACACAACGATTTACTTTCCATCATTAAGAATAAGAACTGCAAAAAATATTGAAACAAATAACTTATCAATAGATTCATAAACTCTCACTCGTAACAACATCAATTACTGAAATAAAGTTGGAAGTAATTCCACCTCAATCCAATCATATAACGCCTTTGATAAAAATAATATTTTGTCTCCGGTCCTAAACAAGACTTCTCAATTAAGGTAGTTCAGAAATAGTTCTTTACAATTCCCAAAAAATGAGGGTCTTTCCAAAACCATCCACCTTTGCTAAAAGGTCGATCTTCTTATTTATAATGAAAAACTGACTAAAAATAGCTACTACAAGTGAAAGTTAAGTCAAACAAAATATCACCACATGGCGATTTAATCTCTCAGTTCTCTGAGAATCATCTAATGGTTTTACTGAAGTGGATGACTCTTCTCATATTTCGACCATTTGACGAAGAGTTCCTCACATGTGTTGGCATATGGGAACCTGTGTTTGTCCATCGGGGCTGAAATAATTTATTTCACTTCTACTGCTCGTTCTCTGTACTGGATTATTTTAATATTCAACCGTTATAGAACTGCTTGAGATTTAATCATATGCTCCATGAATTGTTGTACTTGAACTGGCGCCATGCTCGCCACCTTTGCGATCTTTGTTGTCCATGCTGAGTCTTGTTCTGCATGTTGCTTGATTATGTCATACATGTCTACAAAGTCTTCGAGCGAGCCGAATTCTGGGAGGTCGATACCTTTCATCTCCCGATTAATATTTTCCCATCCCTTTTCGCACTCAATCCACTTCTTCTAAATCTCCTGCTGAGGTTCCTGAGCCATTTTTACCCAGTATTCGACTGCTTTCCTGATCCGATTGATGTTGTTATCGCTTAGCACCTGAATACCATGCTCTTCGATGTATCGGCTCTTTTGTACTACGTTGATGTAATCTATCCTTTCTACCTCCTGGTATGTTTTCTCATAACACCTTTCCACGTCTTTGCGGGTTGTTAGTGCCATAAGGGTATCTTCTTGGAAATCGACTATACCTGCAGTGAAAATGTGTCATTCATTTATGAATTTGGCATAAGCATCCTGGAACTCACTTCTCAAAAACACCGTGGCCTGCGTGGAGTCTTGACATTATTTTTCCAAATGGCGCAGATGCTCCAATTCCTTAAGTGCAGCGGCCAGCTCCTTCTCATATCTCCTTGCTCTATCCAATGTGGCATCCATGATAGCCATCCCTACACCAATAAGCTCAAATGTCTTGGTGTGGTCTTTGCTGAGAAACTTCTCCTCCATAGTGATGAGAATCGAGTTATCTAATGTGAGCCTTCTCTTCTTAGTGGTCCTCTTCATGATGGATTTCCTCTTCCTGTCATAGGTGATTGCTTGTATGTTGGTGACCTCATCAACATGCTCGATGATTTGTTGATCCCCCCAGGTTAGAGTATCTCCCAAGATCCCGATTGTATGTATCTATTCCAGGATTGGTTCTTGAACTTCTTATATATGTTCTAATGTCTCGACCTCCATTTGTTGTTCATCGGCTAGTGAGGCATCGACCTAAATTGAAGAGCCAGGGATAGGTCTGGTACTTATTGGTAATCAGCTGTCGAGGTGTCGATTTCTTATTGTGTAACTTCCTCTTTCTGACCACCTGAACCTAGCTCATCCCTCGAGTTGTCCATTAGGGTCCCTAGAAAGTTGAGCAACTTGGTGTCTAAGACACTTTCAACCTCATGGTCGCTCTGCGAAAGGTTTTGAATTGGAGCATCGAGACTTGGGGTAGATGCTTTCTCAGGTTCCTTTTCCTCTGTAATCGGTACTGGAGTCACCAAGGAAACCTCCAAACTCTACTCATCATCATAGATGGTTATTAAGTCAAACAAGGGATTTTGTGCACCTGTCCTACCTGGTGCCCTTGATATCTCAGACTGGGTTGAAATTGCCCCTGGTGATATGATTTGTGGTGATACAGCACTAGGGTTTTCTGGACCTGTGATTTATTCAAGTTGTATTTTCTCCAAGCCACTTGGATCTCCTCTTCTTTCTATTGGGTCGTCCGTGGGGATCCTCTTCATATTTACGAGATCAGGATCATTTTGTAACTGATCAATATTTCTCTGTGCTCCTAATAAGAGTAATCCTCTCCTTTGTGCTTCTTCGATCTCTGCTGCTCTGATTTCTCCCCTAACTCTGAGAGCCTCTTTAGTCGATTTCTCTATTGTCTCCACTTATTCGTCCATGCTCATAGCCTTGAACTTGGTCATGCTCAGTTTGGATTTCCTCGTACTACCTCCTCCCAGTCCTGAGTGCATTTTGTGAAAATATAATCCTCAAACTTGTCGTGCGGGTATGGCCAACAAGACGAAACTTGTGAAGCATGTTGGAGGACTAGGCCCTTAGTATCACACTTGTGAAACCGATATGTCGGGAACCTGAATTCAAGCCGACTCAACCCTTCTTGTTTGGCTTGAGTAGTGTCCTTCACTAGATAAAACCCCACATGGAAGTCGTAGGGTATGAAAGCATGCTTCTTGTGCTTTACTAGAGTGGCGTTATAGCCCTGTAGGATAGTCTGATAGCAGATTTCTCCCACAATGAGTCAGTCTGGGACGTGAGAAAGGAGTAGATGTGGTGTTGTGGTGGCCCTGAACACCCTAATATAGGTTGTGTGTTCGTCTAGGTACCAGTGGCCTACCTTCTCTATCATTTTCTTGGCTGTTGTGGACAATCTTGGGCATTCCTTTTTAAATACAATAAAATAAATTCAGGCAATGAATTCATCGCAAATGAGGGCGTAATATTTTTTTCACCTGTTCTCCCATAGTATGCTAAAGTAAACATGAACAAGCAACTCCGCAACGTGCCAACTTAAATTCATGCCGACGAAGAAATTTCTTGCACATATAACATCGAGTAAGTATGAGTCCATGTGGAAAGAGGGTGCTTCCCCTTCCTTCGACATCTGAGCCTATTGTACACAGATGCTCAATTTCTTGGAAATTATTTCTTCCCAGTTGAAGCTTCTCCCGGAGATCACCACAGTGTATGCCAGGGGCATCCATGTTTCTGAAAACTTGGAGCAGTCCTTTTCTCTATACAGTCGGCAGATGAGAGCCATCAAGTAGATGTATGACTCCCTCAAGTTAATTGTCTCATACCAACCATTGCTCCAGTTTGTAAACTTATTCTCCTCCTTGGACCATTAGGCCATCAACCGACTGGTGTCGTGGAATGCATAGAACTTCACCACGAAGTCTATGTTCAACCGCTCCTTAGGGTCTCTGAGCTTGTAGTACTTCTGGATTTCTGTCGAGAGGAAAAATCCAACATACTCACCATTCTCATCGTTGATCACATATTTCTACACGTCTGTATGATCGATTAACCACTTCAAAACCTCGATGCATGGGAAACCAAAGTTCTACAGACTACCATGTGTAAGTATGACCTTCAGATATTTGGGAACACTTGGTCGTCAAGCGCCCTTACATATGGGTCGCTATGTGGGATATACTTTGGTTACTCCTCCTGGCTGATTCTGTTGAAGAGGTCTCCCCACAGTGGGAGCATTACCTTAGATCCAATATTTTCTTATGTATCACCGAAGACCGGAGGTTGAGTAAAATATTTCTTCATTGAGGGTTTAATGACTGGCACTGCCCCGTGAGTGTACTCCAACTACCTTGCTATACGATGAGAAGAACCTTTTTCCTCTTCCTTTAGCTTTAGTGCTCTCAACGAGCGTCTGATCGTTGGATTTCTTGGAGGCATTTTCCCTACAACTAGAACATAGTTAGAGACTATGCAAGAAATCAAATCCATATATAACAAATCACGACCGTCGAATTGATAAACTTTAACACATAACTATGTTGCTTGTTTAACCTGGTTTTGATAATCTGAGGATCAACACAATCTCGAGACGCTTGCTTTTCTTCTTCGGATGCTCTGGAATTTGAACTTATGATCAGAATGAAAGTGTTTGAAGCCATTTTAGTAATTTAAATATGAATGAGCTTACCTTGTCGCATCAACCATTCAATTCTAGATATGAGTGTGGTTCTACAAAATCTGCCGCTAGATCCTCATTATGTTTAAAATTAAATTCGATCGTAGGTTGGCGTCGCGGGCACGGGCTATAAAGTGGCCTATCGGTGATTACAAATTCCTATAATTCAATCGACGCACGAAGTAACAATGTATGTTAGGTGAAGCATTAAGTGGCCTATTAAATGACAGAATCTGATCGTATCTCATGCTAAAAACATCCCATCGTTTCTCTAATCCAGCTGGTGGGTCAGGGTTGGGGTTTCTATTTAAACACTTTTCGTTGATATCTCCTTGTAAAATATTTGACGTTGAATGACCTTGCTGACAGAGTTGTTATGGCAAGGCTAACTCAGAGGTGTGACTAGGACACAGGGAAGCTTAAAATGTTTCAGGATGAAACTAGACCATACAACACCCCTATGTGACAAAGACACGTGGCGCTCAAGACGGACGTCTTCGTTTACCCATGTTATTCAGAATTGGGACTTTTCTTAAGCTAAACGTTCTAACAATCGATTCTACCCTGCTGATGCAAAAAGTATCAAGGATCGATGATCAACAATAAGCTTACCCAAGTGCTCCTGGATTAACTCTCTCGAAAATATCCCAATGCCAAAAGTGCATCGGGGATTAGCGATCAGAGATGCGTTAACACTGAAACTTTCAGTGATTTAACTCTTCGATATTTCACCGGCCCCGAACCAATGCATCTGTCATCGGCTATTGGGGATCTATCATGGCTCATGTCAATATTTAGTACTCTTGTATTCTGCCGACGCCGATGGTGACTGAATATCTCATGAAACTGCGTGGCAATTTACTAAAGAAAACTTGTTCATCCTTTTACCGACGTCAATGGTGCATTGACGATCAATGATTATTATTACTGTGTGGTCTCTTTACCTACTTGGATTTCGCCAACGTCAAACACCAGCACACTTATCATACGGTTAGCTGCAGATCTTTAGTTAGAATGTCAAGTTCGTTTTAGACACCAGGTTTTATTTAACAAGTTCAAACAAATCCGGTTCGATCGATAAGAATCATGAAAACAAAACAAAATATCCCCCCATATTGAACTCTAATCAGACAGTAAAACAAAAGAAACATGTGGTACCCAAAAGTGGCATAATTTCATAAAAAAATTTAGGGTGTGTTGAGCGCTGAACAATTTGGTCAAAGCTTGTTCACACACATAATCAATTTTTAGTTGTTTTTCCACCCTCCTCTAGGTAGGTAGGAAGGTATGTAGGGAATTGTGTTTACCTAAACAAATGAACTCTCATTTATCTTGTATCTCTTTACCATGCCTTCTTGGCCAGACCTTTAGGACCAATATAGTTACTAGGGATTACCCAATAGTTTCAGGTTTTCCCTTTTAGCACATAGTGGGTAGCCTCTCATCATTGCTACAAAATATTTTCATATATGCCCTTCCTTTGATTAGTGGACTTTAAAGTCTAGTACATCAATGTTGGTGCCTTAAATTACTTCTATGATTATAAAAACTCCTCTCATATCTTATAACCTATCTATGAGGATGTATGAATGTCAAAAAAAATTTGAATGCATTAATATTGGTTCTTTGAAATTGTTTCTATAACTATAAATCACCTCTCCTTTCTCCCTTTACAACTTAAGTGAAGAAAATCTTGGTTATTTGATATATAGATTTGTACACAAATAAAATAAAAACTAGATCAAATTTATATTAACCTAAGATATATTAATTATACCTTAAACTTTTTTATCATTTCAATTTAATAAATCCTAAGTCAAAGTAAACTTATATTAATATTGTGTTATTTCAACAATGTTAATATTAATATTAATATTGTGTTAAGATAAAGTTATATTAAGAGGATCTCACTCATATTCTTATATATAAATACATAGGTGTTCAAAGTTGTTAAAAAATACTATATATGTTACCTAAGTGAGTATTAGAAGGTATTAGATATTTTTTACTCCTTGGCCAACATTAACTAAAAACTGAGGTGTTAGGGTTTGTTTACTAAGTGTAGTCATAGTCATTGTCAATAAAAAACAGCTTAAGACTGAAGGGGGTCACATAAAGGTAAGTTTATTTAAGTTAATTGCATTGATAATGGTAATTGGAGAATCTTAAGATTTCATAATCGAAGTGAATTACCCCATGGGTGGTGACATCTCAAGGCAAATATAAGTTCATAAGAAAGAATTAAATCATCGAAGTGGACCTTGGCACATGGAAAACAAGTGTTGCAACTAGTTTAATGTTATATTCAATGCCATTTTGTAGCATAATTACCTCGATACAAGGAAAATAAGGTTTAGCGAAGATTTTAGCATAGGGTTATAGTGTTATAGGATTGGAAAAACATATCCAATCAACATACTCGAAAACCTCCACCACTATTAGTGGAAGTTTTAATGAAGGTTATTTTGATTGAAAAACCCAAGCAGGTGGAGCTTTTAGCAAACATTATTCAATGTTAGTGTGTTACACAGTAAGGGACGTGGATGAACCTAACAACAAAGTGTACAAATTTCCCTTAAGTTAAGGCACATTGATGCATTATACCTTAATGCACATCGTCAAACCTATGCAGTGCCAATCATAACTGATATGGTCGTAGAAGTTCTATTGTTGTAATGTATGCACTGGCGTGCTAAAAAATGATAGATGTGTCAATTCTCTAATGAATTAAGTGGAACTATTTGTCTAATTAATAATAGAAGCATCAATGCATATATAAATAATGTCGCATTGGTGCTCTAATTAAAATTAGGAACACTAGTGCATGGAGCAATCCAAAGCACAATCGTGCACACAAATACTTAAAATGTGGCATTGTGTTGTGGTGCCACAATTCCCAATGTGTTCTCATTAATGAACACACATTAGTGCTCTAAATAACATGAGGTGCATTGTTTCTTTTCTAAATTATTTGTGCACCAATGCTTGGACCATCCAAAGTATACAAACAAATGATTAGAAACATTGTTGTGTTTTTGTGTCACAATGCATAGTATTCTATATAATATTTTTTAGTTATGCAAATACAACATCTGGTTTGTTGTTGTTGTTTATAAAATTTCAAATTTTAATAATAAAATCAAACAATTATTATAATAATCATTGCATAAATGTATTGTATCATTTAAATGAATAAACCAATTCATCGCACATATGTTTGTTGTAATAATGTAAATCATACATAACACTTTACAACAATGTTGCAATATAATAAGAACCCCATCATGTTATTTGATAATAAGGAACCTCGTCATATTAATGGATAATATCTTGATCAAATTGTAATCGTTGCGATGATAGGGGACCTTTTGTCATACGACATTGGACAATATGTATGTTCGTGATAAACAAAAATCTCGAAGTTTAACAAACACACACAATATTTCTTAAACAAACATTTTATAATTAAAAAAATTGTAACATTCAATTATATGATTAGCCATCATCACTTGAGTTGTTTTCAGTGCTCGAGTTGCTCACAGGGGATGTTCTAATTTCATTAGTTGTATTTCTCAACATAATAACTTCATTATGTTAGTCTCTATATTCTAACTACAAACATAGAAATAAAGCGAGTATTTCAACATTTACAATATAATATACATGATTGTGGAAATCGATAAACTTACCAAAGCAAACATTTCTTCATGAACAATACACATTCTTTTGAAGTTTTTATTCATGTCATCTTTCAACATCCCTTTTGTTGGCTCCACTCCATACTTTGTTTCCTACTTTTTTTATATGCCATGACAAAGTTCAGATCTATTTATAACTTTCTTATTATTCAATATTTATAAAACGGGGGCTGGAAAACAACACATAACATCATAAAAACTTGTCATTGTCGCTTGATACTCCATCATATACTCACAACTCATATTCAATCCAAGTTCAATTGAATTTTTTATGACTCTTCTTGGTACATGAGTACCGTATAGAAAACATCCATGCTCAATTGTAAATCAAAGAAAATATAAAATCACAAAATATATGTGATGTTAACTAAGGAAAGGGAAAGTATTCCTAAAAAAGTTTGCAATCAACCCATATCTACCTTGTTGTCATGTCTTATGTTTGGAATGGGTTCCCTTTTGTCATCACGTTGGCAACAAAAAAAAGATTGGTAATTAACATTTCATGCGATAAAACTCATTGATTACACATATCAAATAAAACAATGAGTACATACATGTGTTGCACGTTGGTGTTGAGATAACTCTTCCTCAATTCAATTTCTCTTATTTCTTTGACCATCTCCTTATACACTTTGTGTATCATCTTGTTTGTTGTCTTTAATGTTCTTAATCTCTGTAAATAACAACAAAAATATTAAAACATTAAAAAAAAATGATTGATATTTATTTGAGGTAAATATAGTAAGAATATTTTGTAATCTGGTAATGTTTTTCACTATTATATACATATTGAAAAACATGTTTAGTAATAATACCTGCAAAATTATTCTCTTTTGTTACTGTACATGTTTTCATTTCTCATTACTATAGATATGCTTGTTGTAGACATCTGATAATCTAGTCCTTGGAATCACTAGATTGATCTTGGTATCGTCAGTGAAAAGTACATTTATACATTATTTCCACCACTTCCCTCGTAGTATTATAAAATATTGTTCACTTGTCATTAACTTTCGACAATAACACTCTTAATGAATCGATGACCAATTCATCCTTCATTATTATTTTCTTCACATGAGAGCCTTATGACCCTTGTTGGTGTGCCCTACACAACCTTCAACATATAGGAAATCAAATGTTTGAAATATATTAACTATTATTGTTAAAGTACAATATTAAAAAAAATCAAAGAAAATGTCATGTTGATCACCTTTTGATCACATTCACATGTTTGCAACATTTTCATAAAATAATTATGCTTTTTTTCATTAAAATTGAAAACAATATTTTCAAGTTTTTTGAAATTTATTCTCTGCATGAAAGACATTAACTAATACACGTCATGTAAACGCACATACATTTCAAAATATATTACTTATATATTAAAGCTTCAAGGCACTTATTGTGTTTTCTTTCTAGGACACATTTGTTTTGGTAAATTTATTTCCCTCTTCTATTAGCCATTTGTAACAATAAAAGACTTTCATAATAGGTATGAAAATTATGCAATATGTTTTACAAAATAAGTAAACAATTTAAATACAAGAAGTACAAAACTATATCAATTATTAAGTGAAGAAATGCACCACTTCATAGCATATTATTTCAAGAATCGATGGTTACATTATGTCTTTAATGTGTAAACAAATATTTTCTTTTTTGTAAAAATTAGATTTCAATCAACCAACATCAGTGCTCCATAAATCATTTGTGTACTGGTGTTTTTACCAAATGTGGGGCATTGGTGCTACCTTCTTATATTATGCACTTGTGTTCCTTGATGTGCATCTATAAAAAATCCAACATGGAAGCAACTATGGGTTTATGTGCTATAAAAAATCCAACATGGAAGCAACTATGGGTTTATGTGCTAAGTGGTGAACTATGTAATAACTGTTGGATCAATGTGTTTTCACTGTATGGTGTACATTGTGCAACTTAAAATGTTTATAAAAAAAGCATTGATAAGGACAATGTTTGACACAAAATATATAATGCAATGAGTGGGCCCCAAGGTAGTGGCAACAATATTTACATAAAAATGACCATTGAGACCAACAAAAACCCTAAAAAACAAATACTCTAAGCACCAGAAAACCAATAAACATTGTTAAAGGGTCAAGAAAATAAACTAATGTAGCTAGGGTTTGAAACAATAAAATAACTAAAGTTGTTGTTCTAATTGATTATCTTTGAGGTTAGGTTTTCTGTAGTTTTTCTACATTGATGGCTTCTGGTTCAAGGGGTCACTCCCTCTTCCTCACTGCCTCCGAATATAGTCACCTTCCAAGCTCTAATCACCTCATACTCGAAATCAACAAGGGTGGCTCCCTCATCCTGTTTTGTTAAGAAGATTGAAGAAATACCCGAAGTTCGTGTGTGTTATTCTTCCTCCCATCCGTTTTCACCACAAATGGCTGAAAACGGGTTGATTCAGTAGTTTACTGGATTGTATCCCTTCCTGCACGTAATGGCTCAATGGATGGATATGAACTGGAAGAAAAAGATTCAAGGGAAAGTTTCTTCGGCTTTTTATGGTAAGGGGTTTTTTGTTTTCCTTTTTGAAAGTAAGGTTGATCGAGATTTAATTTTTAGAAGTGGCCCCTATTTTATGGGATTGCGGGGAATGTATCTGAATAAATGGATGCCAGATTTTATCCCTGAAAACAACATTCCATCATCAATTCCAATTTGGATTATATTTCCTTTTCTTCCCTTACACTGTTGGAGTGATCAAACCCTGAGGAATATTGGGAATACTCTAGGAAGGTATATTGATCGATCCAAACCATGATGGACTCCAAGCATGTGCGCGCCTTTGTGTAGAAGTAGATCCAGAGAAGGGATTGCTAGAGGCAATTCAACTAACTCTAGATAACTGGATGTATATCCAAGAAGTGCATTATGAAAAATTCCCATTCAAATGCAAAGTCTTCCATGAGTATGGGCACTTTGCGAAGCACTTCCCAAAGACTAAAATAGATCAACCAAAGGAGCGAGATATGGATCAATGGAAATAACCAAAAAGGAAAAAGGAATATGGAAAGGCAGTAGCTCAACATCGAGAGAAGGGAGGAAACCTTGTCTCAATCTTCTCTAAGAAGGAAACTTCCAAGGATGGGGAAGATCGAATGGAAGAAAGCAATAGAAATAAGTATGCAACTCTAGAGAACATAGACGTGGACACAACAAAATTAAGAGAGGAAGGCATTGAAATGGAGAAATAAGCTCAGTTCGTCAAAGACCCAGTGCCTCATCTAATCCAGAAAGAAATCAATCTCAGTAAAAAAGGAGAGCCCACTCCCAACAAAATTCTTCCCCGTAATGTCTCTAGTATTCCAATTATTCTGAAAGAAAGTAGCCAAGAGGAATCCAGGGAGGAGTAGAAAGTAGAAGTCTCTCAAAATACAACAGGAAATAAGGTAGGAAGAAGATCAAATAGAAATCACAGAGAGAAGGAAGCCAATAGGGACAAAGAGTTAGGCATCCAAAGTACTTTGGAAGAAGTTTTTAAGAAAGAAGGGAAAGGCGGGAAGGCCCCCTCCTCTAAAGGGTCGTCTAGTGTTCCATGTCAACCCTCTAAAGCGGGGGCACCCAAAGCATCAAGTAAATAATGAAATTAGTCTACTGGAATTGTAGGGGATTGGGGGGTAAAAATAAAAAAGAAGCATTGGGAAATTTAATACAATCAGAAAAAACTCAAATCTTGTTAATCCAGGAAACTAAAATGATCAGGCAAGAATCCCTTTGAGAAATTCAACACATATGGAAGAAAAGTATTGGAGTAGTGACTAATGCGAGAGGCACTTCAGGGGTTATATGTACTCTCTAGAACACATACATATTCCTATTGGAAAGCATTTAGGATGCATCCCATTGGCTAATGACTAAGTTGTTGCATCTCTCTTCAAGTAAGTCCTTCTCTATTATCAATGTGTGTATGCCCAATAATTATTGGGAGAAATTTCATTGTTGGGATTATCTAATGGGCATTAGGGAGTCTGGGTTTCTTCAGAATTGTATTATAGTTGGTGATTCAAATACTACCTTGCATTTGAGGGAGAAAAGAGGTGGATGTATTGTTAGAGATTCCTCTCGGGAAAAAATGGAGGATCTCATCTCCATTTTGGATTTGTTTGATGTCCATCCAAGTAAAGGAAAATATACCTAGAACAATAAACGAGTTGGGCCTGGACATATAGCGTCTAGGATGGATCGATTTCTTATTCACTCCTCCTTTTCGTCCCTTCTAAAGGATATTTCCTTGTTTATAATCCCCTAGGATAGCTCTTATCATCGCCCTAATTCCCTTGTTATCTCCAAAGAAAAAAGCGTTGGAATACTGAAAGGGGGGGTGAATTAGTATGAGCACTTAACCACTTTTAACCACAATATACAAACTTCAACTTAATAAACAATATATCATCAATATATCATCAACAGATCATGAGCATATATCATCAGTATATCATGAGAATATAAGCATAAGCAACATCACATCAAGTACGTAGTACACCAGAATTTATGTGGAAACCCAAACAGGAGAAAACCATAAAATGATTTCTTATATATCAAAGAATAGATTCATTTGAAGCAACAACTTCCCAATTCTCCAACTGCAATTGGAAGGAGGCTATGACCCCCTATTTATAGGCTCCAACCTGAAGGAAGCTACAACTCCCTGAATTCTATGGCTCCAACCAGAAGGAGGCTACAATCCCCTAATTATCAAGCTCCAACCTGAAGGAAGATCCAACTCCCTAATTCTTCGGCTCCAACTAGAATGAGGCTACAACCCCTTGATTCTCAAGCTTCAACCTAAAGGAAGCGCCAACTCCCTGATTCTCTGCTTCCAACTAGAAGAAGGATACAACCCCCTTTCCTTGCCCTGTCGTGCCACCCTGAAATATAAGTGTATACCCAGTGTCACTGTTACTATTGAGTCCCAGTTTTGACACTTCTATTACCCTATATTATCTTTTTCCGAGCCTATTTTACCTATGTTATGAGTATAAACTTGATTGTTGCCTCCATAAATACACTTAATGACCTTTCTCATGTGCATAGAGAGGTAACTTATGATTAAGGAATGATTTGTTTAGTTTTGTTGAGTTAATTCGATTAAATGGTTGATTTTTCATGATCCTAATCATTTGATCTTAAGCAACATTGACCTGGTACCAACAAAACCGCATAACATTGATTTGGTACTACCCTTTGCTATTTCAGTACCAACTTGTACTATTCTGGTACTAGCCTGTTTTATTCCGGTACCAGTGTGATTGTGCTATTTCGGTACCAAACAACTGTGCTATTCTGGTACCAAACAACTGCTCTTATTCTGGTACTCAATATTATGACTGTGTGTATTCCGGTACCAAATCGCTATTTCCAGAAATCGCTTGTTGAACAAGTATGCAGTTGGAGATTTCAAGAAATCAGTTGAATCGAAGCTTCTAAATCAGTTTTCAAGATCACGATAGACTTCATCACTCATGCACGTCGTGTCATGAGGATGAATTCCATCCCTAAATATTCGATATGAATTTCCAATTGTAATATTTAAAAAACTATTTGATAATTATCCTTAGCTCTTGATAGTATCATCTCACCTTCTTTATAAGGGATGTTGTATAGGAGATAGGATACAGATACATATGAATGTAATAAAGAAATTCGTAAGAACCAGATGATGCATATTTTTTTGATGTACGAGATGATGAGTTGTTGATTCAATTTACAAGCTGAAGAAATACAAATGAGTTGTTGCACAATTTCTGGGTATGATTAGAACGTTTTAGCCTGTTATCGTTTTAGAGGTACCTTGTTGGTTCGACAAGGGCCCACCGTCCCAACTAAGGTAAACCTCCCTGTATATACATTGTGTGGTTTTGTGAGTATTTAACAGTGGTGTGATGTTAATGATTTCAAATCCATTTTAAAATTTCAGCATAAAATCATTTGTTTCTAAATTGGTGTGAGTAATCAAATATTAGATCTAATAGATAAGTTTCTTTTTCTAATACTGCAGGTTGGCATTTAATTGTTTGATGTGTGGGAATGTTAAGAAAATGTTATTTTGAGTTTGTAATTGTAGTGTTCTCAGTGGGTATAGGAACCAGAGGACTTTATCTCTCATTTTCATGTTCTA
The DNA here is from genome assembly GCA_010110895.2 of Picea sitchensis. NCBI lineage: Eukaryota > Viridiplantae > Streptophyta > Pinopsida > Pinales > Pinaceae > Picea > Picea sitchensis. The sequence continues at coordinate 217,933 of SNQJ01S0007014.1, read as the reverse complement.
TAATGAAGTCTCTCAGTCATGCTGACTGTTCCTTGTACTAAAGAAGGTTTGCTTGAATAGAACATAGTGAGAATTGATTTATGTTTCAAGACTGACTGGAGTTGATTTTTAATCACTCTTTTGATTTCTACAGGAAACAAGCTCTTAAGTTCATCTCTCTAATTCATAAGCCTGGAATGGACAGACTTGTTACCTAAGAAAGAACCTTTTGATTCATTGTTTGTTTGAGAAGTTTTGTTATCAGTTTTATCTTCTAAGTTTGAATTTGTGTGAAGCATTTGGATATCCTAAAACAGAGTGTTAATTGTAGATTAGTTTAGTTGCTACAGGGGACAGATTCAGAGTTCATCTTTTTATTTTATGAGCCTGTAAATGGACAGATTCATTACCTGAGAAAAAAATCTTTAGATCACATGCTTGTTGGATTCTGTTTATGAGTTTTGTTTTATGATCTCTAAGCTGTGTGAGGAAGATAGATTAAAAAGTGTGAAAATAGAGTATTTCGTTATTGATGATTTTCTTATCTAAGCTATACTAAACATACATAGGAACCTATATGTTATCGACACATATAGTGAATCAACTCTACTGATTATGAATCCCAGTTGATAATTTATGTTTGGTAATATATTATGTAAATAATTGCACCAACATTTTGGCGTTGTTGCCGGGGAGTTGTAAACGGTAATAGGTAGTATTTGAATCAGATTGTTTTAATGGTTTTGGATTGGTTTTATGGATGACCTAAGGGCAGAGAGAAGATGGTAAGACGTGTGGGAAGAGTCCACGCATCCACTTTGGCGGGGTTGCTACAAAGATAGGTTGTCCTCTTTTATTTTAATGCAAGTGTGTTTTTCCTTCTTTTATGCAAAATTGTGTTTTCATGATGGGCTAACGGGTGCGAATAGATAACCTGGTGACAACAGGGTCCTAGTAACGCAAGGAGTTCAAGTTTGGTGTGTTTTATTTTTTGCAAATAGTTTCTTAGTTTTAGTATTCAAATCTTTGATAATAAATCATTTTTGGGGTGTTGTAAGAACCCCCAAGTACTAAGTTGTGTTGCAAGACAAGGATCGTCAACCAGCTAGAGTAATTCAAGGATGATCAAGAGCTTGAAGAATGTTCCTCCAAGAAATTTCTGACATTCTAGCAGCATCTGGGATATCCACCTCTCAGGAAGAGCACATCTTCACAACAGTCAAGAATCTAGTTGTCTCTCCACATGAAGATTTGGAAGTTCCGTCGGATTCCTCTTGTCAATTTGTTGAGGAGAATAAAGAATCATGGATAGAATTCAATGGAGAAAAACCAATGGAACCTGAGATTGAGGATTTCTTAGCATGCCTCTCAGTAAATCCTATATGTACTCTAAAGACCAATCATCTTGAAGAGGATAATCTACATAGCATGGTAGAGGAAGACATTCAGTGTGACCTAAACGAAGAAGAGAAACAAGAATATAGTGATCCTATTGAAATATAGTTTCAATTAGTTATTAGGTCACACCACTCTTTAATTTTTCATTATTGCTTGATCTCATCATCAAAGCAGTTGGTCCTTCATACGTCGGTATGCATTAAAATTTATCTTTTAAACCCGAGTATGGATATATTTCTAACCCTGTTACGCACATGGCTTCAGTGGAAGTATTCTTATACTTGAAGGACATTTTATTTTGTTCAAGTAGAGTAGGATAGTAAATAAATAAATAAATTTTTCAATACTTTTCATAAATGGGAATGTCAAAATCTAATAAAGAAATCAGTTTAAGACCTTTTTGTTCCTATAGTAGATTTCTTTTTAAGTTATGATAATTTTGTTTGGAATATTATGAGAAGGGAATCTCTTCATCCTCCGAATGCACACATAATACTGGAAGGGTTTCAAAAGTGGAGAATGCATCCTTGTCAACAGAAGATAACACTTAAGGGAGTGCGTCATCACTTATTTCTTCAAATTTCTTCTTTTTCCTTAAGTTGTTAAAAATGATGCATTCGTGCTTTATCATTCCCTATCTATTTTAAGACCACTATTTCACAATGATGATTAATTAAGTGATATTTTTAATAGCAGTTGAAATTGAATATTAATTCCAAACTATTTTATTCATAGCTAATAATTCAACTTTTGACATTTTCTCTAAATTTTTTATTTTTAAGCATGAATAAAAATCTAGTTTTAATTTGCTCTATTGGTTTGTTTTTAGCAGATGTTCGCAACAATATGAACAGCCCTTTTTTTAGCATCTCACATTGTTTGCATGAGGCCATGAAAAACCTCAAGCATGGGGGAGTGGTTGCTGAGACAGTGGTAGTTGGGATTATTATTTTTGTAATAAAAAGGAAGTGCCAATAGGAGCACTGATCAACCTAGTTTCAAAAGAGGAGGGTTCTAAATCTCAATATATGGTCATCCAATTATAGAATACCCTCTTGTTACAGAGCTTGGAGCCCAGTCACCAAATTATTTTGCATTATTCTGATGCAAACTCAGAGTTCCTGCATCTAGTGTTGGTATTTGTTCCATCTACATGGTTTTTCAGTTGAATCAGATCACAGGTCCTCTTCTAGAACACCAGAAAACACCAGCTACTTCTACAAGGTGCAGCCTACAAAAGTTTCAAAAGCACTACCACCAAGTACTGTGTCAAAATCTCTTCAAGTACCAGAATACAATGTTCACCTTTGTGCTTATCTGGTACCAATGATCGCCTTTGTGTTCATCTGGTACCAATGGTCATTTCTGTGTTATTATGTTACTGAACTATCTTGTTGCATTCATTCAGTACTGGACCACATCCAGTACTGAACAATGTCTCCACATTCATCTGGTACTAAAGAAGGAACCCTGCGATATTCCGGTACTGACCATAATTCTGCACTCAGATGATATGATACTTAGGTGATCCGGTACTGGTAACAAGGTGTTGGTAACTCTAATCATATATTCTAGTTTTGTTGCTCGATTTAAGTACTAGGACATATAAATTCAACATTTTTTGTTTTATTAAAGAAATTAAACTAATTGTGCAGTAAACATATGGTTACTCTCAATTATTGCATGCTCCCTACCACGAAATTTTGGAAGCCCTCATATACATCTCCTTGTATAGAAATCATTCATCATATCACTTGGTTTCTTCCCCCCGCTCTGTTTCGGTACTGTCCTATTCCGATACTATATATTACGGTACTACAAAAACATGTTATGATACCAATTACCAATCCGATACTGATGCCAAGGTGATATGATCTTTGTCATGTGCTTAACATCGTTTTCACTTCAGGTAATTGGAGGTATGGGATAATATTTTCATCAAGGATCATGTAAGTCTGGTTTTGAATTGTTTGTACTCTCATGTGCATCTTCCTCCTACATTTCTACACTCAACCCTAAATGAATCATCCTTGTTATCCTTTAAGAAGATATTTTCACATTTATCTATATATGATAATGGGTGCACTTGTCTTATTACCTCATCATTTTGAAAAAGTGTTTGCTAATTGAAATATCCATTGAAAAGTGGTGACACCATTATGTATAATACTAACCTAGTTGATTCAAACAAGTTTTTATCCAAGTTTATCTTTACAAGTTTTTGTTGGGAGGTATTGATGAAAACCTCATGTGGTGGACCGCCCTTGCAAAACCGCAATGAACTTTCATGAGAACCCTAATAGGATTAACTAGAGGGACCTCTTATTCATTATCTGAGATGTTCCATTATACATTGAATAGTTGATATTTAAGTTGAATGTGGATGATGTCACCATTGGGATAATTGCAAACAATTAATTACGTGCTAATAACTCTAAAACACTCTCGTACCACCTGCCTTCCTTATACTCTAAAACTGTCAATGAATAGTATACATCATTCTAAATCTTTTGAGTAATATAATAAAAAGGAAGTATCATGAAGAACAAGTAAACCCGCCGAGGTACTGAACAGGCCTGCTGGCAGCGGGGCCATGCTTGTATGGTACTAAGGTAAACCCGTCGGGGTAATGAACAAACCTGCTGGCAGCAGGGCTATGTCAGGTAAAGAGAGTTGAAAAACATAAAGTGGCACACCTAAAACTGAACAAAAACCCTTGGGTCTCATTCTGAAGAAATCATTGTCGAATCAAGGCCATGAGATGACCTTTATATCTCTTGGATGATGTTCTTAAGAACCTTCAAGTATCCACTTTAGAATTCTATCTTTAAAATAAATAGGTTTTCATGAGAAGTGGGACCCTCAGTATATGTAATTCAGCTTACCTAAGCAAGAAGAGCTTCATCTCTAAAAACTTGGATAAGAAACGAGTTAATCATCTTGGGATGTATTCTTTTGTGTTCCTCTCTTCAAATGAGATCTAAACTATGCTTATATCACTTTTATTTTAAAAGGTAATCTAGCCAGGGGGGGCCTATTAGTCAAAGTCATTATGAAAACTCTTGGCCACTATCCTATAATCATATTAGAGTCACATCCAGCCCTTTCTCCTAACTATGATCCACAACAGATTGGATAAGACTTAACGTCAAATCACTAACAAATCTAATCTATTACTCATGACTCCACTTTTTTGTCATAACTACATTTCCATGGGTAAGAAGTGTGAAGCATAGGCCAGGAAGTTTATATTGTATAGCAGGTTTACTCAAAAGAGAACTTAAGGAGCTAACGAAAGGTAGAACTTTAGAGAATGCTTAATCGAGTGAACAGTATCATCAATTTTGAAATTTTGAAGATCATTGTTGCATGAGGACATGTAATGAATTAAGCATGGGGAAATGTTGAGTCTCAATTTTGACACCTCTATTACCCTATATTATCTATGTCCGAGCCTATTTTACCTATGTTATGAGTATAAACTTGATTGTTGCCTCCATAAATACACTTAATGACCTTGGTCATGTGCATAGAGAGGTAACGTATGATTAAGGCATGATTTGTTTAGTTTTGTTGAGTTAATTGGATTAAATGGTTGATTTTTCATGATCCTAATCATTTGATCTTAAGCAGCATTGATCTGGTACCAACAGAGCTGCATAACATTGATCCAGTGTTGCCCTGTGATATTCCGGTACCAGCCTGTGTTATTTCGGTACCAGCCTGTGTTATTCCGGTACCAGTGCACCTGTGTTATTCCAGTACCAAACAACTGTGTTATTCTGGTACCAAACAATTGCACTTATTCCGGTACTCAAGATTATGATTATGTGTATTTCGGTACCAAATTGCTATTTCCAGAAATCGCTTGTTGAACGAGTATGCAGTTGGAGATTTCAAGAAATCAGTTGAATCGAATCTTCTAAATCAGTTTTCAAGATCATGATAGACTTCATCACTCATGCACTTCGTGTCATGAGGAGGAAGTCCATCCCTAAATATTCGATATGAAATGCCAATGGAAATATTTTAAAAACTATTTGACAATTTTCCTTAGCTCTTGATAGTATCGGCTCACCTTCTTTATAATGGATGTTGTATAGGAGATAGGATACAGATACATATGAATGTGATAAAGAAAGTCGTAAGAACGATATGATGCATATTGTTTTGATGTACGAGATGATGAGTTGTTGATTCAATTTACAAGCTGAAGAAATACAAATGAGTTGTTGTACAATTTATGGCTATGACTAGAACGTCTTAGCCTGTTATCATTTTAGAGGTAGCTTGTTGGTTCGGCAAGGGACCACCATCCCAACTAAGGTAAACCTCCATATATATACTTTTTGTGGTTGTGTGAGTATTTAACAGTGGTGTGATGTTAATGATTTCAAATCCATTTTAAAAGTTCAACATAAAATCATTTGTTTCTAAATTGGTGTGAGTAATCGAATATTAGATCAAATAGATAAGTTTTTTTTTTATAATACTGCAGGTTGGCATTTAATTGTTTGATGTGTGGGAATGTTAAGAAAAAATTATTTTGAGTTTGTAATTGTAGTGTTCTCAGTAGGTACAGGAACCATAGGACTTTATCTCTCATTTCCATGTTCTATAATGAAGTATCTCAATCATGTTGATCGTTCCTTATACTAAAGAAGGTTTGCTTGAATGGAACAGAGTGAGAATTGATTTATGTTTCAAGAGTGACTGGAGTTGATTGTTAATCATTGTTTTGATTGCTACATGAAACAAGCTCCTAAGTTCACCTCCCTAATTCATAAGCCTGGAATGGACAGACTTGTTACCTAAGAAAGAGCCTTTTGATTCATTGTTTGTTTGAGAAGTTTTGTTATCAGTTTTCTCTTCTAAGTTTGAAGTTGTGTGAAGCATTTAGATATCCTAAAACAGAGTGTTAATTACTGATTAATTTAGTTGCTACAGGGGACAGATTCAAAGTCCATATTTTTATTTCATGAGCCTGTAAATGGATAGATTCATTACTTGAGAAAAAAGCTTTAGATCACATGCTTGTTGTATTATGTTTATGAGTTTTGTTTTCTGATATTGAAGTTGTGTGAGGAAGATAGATTAAAAAGTGTGAAAATAGAGTATTTCGTTATTGATGGTTTTCTTATATAAGCTATACTAAACAGACATAGGAACCTATCTGTTATCGGCATATATACTGCATCAACTCTACTGATTATGAATCTCAGTTGATAATTTATGTTTGGTAATATATTATGCAAATAATTGCACCAACAGTTACTGCCACTTCCATTGTCACATCAACATGTCACTGATCAACCTGTCCAACCTGTCACTATCACCGATACTCAACCAGATCCTTTCACATGGATCATATATGAAGGACACCTCTCAACTAGATGCCCAACATCACCAACACATTCCTCTACCAAGCATATACCAAGATCTCCAACATACCATAACAAGATATGTATCAAACTTGTACCATACAATGTGACAAACTTGTACAATACCATGTATCAACCATGTACATCAATACATGCACCATGCACCAAATCGTGCATCAATCATGCACATCAACCTATACCATACCATGTACATCAATCTGCATCAACCAAAATATGTGTCATACCATGTGCCAACACCATATCATGCATCAATGATGTATCTCACCATGCATCAATGTCACCAAGGAATGTCTCATACATATACCAAAAAAGTATCTCAAACAATGTGCCCAATATCCAAGATGCTCCTCAAACCATGTGCCTCAACCATATATCATATCACTCATGATATGTCCCAATCATGCCATACACCATGTACCATAAGATATCATCAATGAAATGCCTCAACAAATAACCAAACAACCAAATCATATACCAATTATATGCATCAACCATGCACCTAATATGTGCCTCAAGTATATGTCAATGCCTCGATAGTATACCAAATACTTGCCTCAAGCATGCACCATAACATCATCAACATGTAACCCTCAAACATGCATATAAACATACATGTAACTTTATAATAGACCTGGTGTATGTGATCACAGACATGTAGACCTTCCTCAACTTCAGTAACAAGAGAATATCATCTTTATCAAACTTTACCTTAATCTCACGGGACTAGTTTTTGGATTAGTCACAAACCCTAACTTTCAACAAGCATAACTATGTACATGTAATGAATGAAGGTTTGAAACTTGTACCCAATATTATTCAATATATTATCTGCAATTCCTCAAATTTTCACTGCTTGGAACATCCCAAAAAAATATTTATAGTAAAAATGATAGTCCTTTATGAAGTCTGACTTATTCTAGAGAGAGAACTTGTAGAGCATGCCACGAACGAAATATTTGATATCTAGATCTTAAAATAATATAAAAAATACTAAAGACTGTACTATGTCCAATTCATTTGGTCTCACTGAATTTGGATCCTCTATGAAGAAGTTATGATTGTTTTACCTGGAACACTTGTTTGAGACTAGTTTCTAGACTAGCCAAAACCCCTATTTTCCACTGAATTTATCTTAGAAAATACTAAAACCCATAAGCTAAAATTTATACCACATGTACCTTGATATGTCTTCTAAATATCCTCCAATTTTCGCTATCTGAATCATTCCAAAAATAAAGTTATGGCAAAAATGGTAACATGACCTGTAAATAACATACCTTAGAACACATCCTTAGAAGACTTCATCCTCCATTGGAATTTCTCCCTTCTTCACTTCATGTTCCCTCTGAAATTCACCTCAGATCTCATTGGTTACCTCATATAACAATCAATTTCTCACTTAGACAGATATTCAATAAACGTGTGTGTACAAATGAGAGGCTCTTGATGTGTATTTATACTTTTCCAAGTGACTTCTTTACTTAACTTTAGGGCCGACTTGTAACTTCTTGTTTACAAATGTTTTACCCTTTTTCCTCATTTTGGGGTCAACTAATAAATTCTTGTTGCAATTATTTATGGGCTTCTTAACCATACTTTGGGACTTCTTAACCATACTTCAAGGCTTCCAACTTCATGACCTCATAACTCCTCAACTATGAGGAACCACATGGCATACCACCTATCATCGGAAACGGCATGACGAGGACTGTCCATCCATGGGTGTCTTACCTACATGTACATTTTCCTTCATTTCCATATTCCTCAACAAATTTAGGGTCCCATAACCACACCTCCAGGGTTTCATGTAGAGTTTATCAAATGCACCCATCGTATATGTTGACAACTAACTCTCCATCAATGACAACTAACTCACCATCAATCTCAAGCATATCTATAGGGATTCCAGATTTCTCCAAGAGTTGGCATAAATATTCAAGGGTTGACATCAATGACAACCAACTGTCCAATTGAAAACTTGGGGCCTATTCCTTGTCAATTTAATCCTCTTTGGATGGATCACCCATATTTTTTTCATATGGTTTCAAGGACATGTTGTCAATGGATTAATGCGTCTCATGTGTTCATATGGGAACAAAAGCTCAAGCGGATCAAATCATTTATAAAGGATTGGGTCAAGACCATTGTAAATATTTTGCATTGGGAAGTTGAACTTTGCAAGAAGTAGTTGGAAGACTTTCAAGACAAATTGGAAAATAAGGAATTACAATCTGACTCTTTTCAACAAGAGAAATCAATATTTCAAAAATATGTTAAATCTCATAGAGATGAGGAAACTCTTTGGAGACTAAAATCTATATCCATGTGGCTACAAGTAGGGGATAAAAATACCACATTCTTTCATAAGCAGGATAAGGTAAGGAAATGGAGAAACTAGGTAGAAGAAATAAAACTACAATCTGGACAAGTTCTTACTTCTTTTGAGGAGATAAAAAATGTTGTTTCTATAGACTTTGAACAATTATATACAGAAGGTGGGGAATGGATTAATGAAATGTGAAATCAATTTATTTCACATATTCCAGGTCTTATCAAAGAAGAGGACAACTTGGAATTAAATGAATTAGTCTCTGAATAAGAGATTTTTGCTTCTATTAAACATTTCAACCCAGATAAATCTCTAGGTCTGGATGGATTCACCATTCATTTCTATATCAGATTATGTTCCATTATAAAATTTGACTTCATCAGGATGATTCTTTATGTGCACAAGTCTTACCAAATGGGAGGAGCTAGTAACTCTTCTTTATTGGTCTTAATTCCAAAGGAAAAGAATCCTTCTTCCTTTGGCATATTTTTTCCTATATCTCTTTGCAATGTGTCCTATAAAATCATGGCTAATATTATTGCAAATAAGTTAAATCCCTATTTATCACATCTTGTTCTTTCAAATCAAGGGGGTTTTGTGGAAAAGAGACAAATATGGGATAATATAATTCTGGTCGAGGAGGTGATTTACTCAAGCTTCACCAACAACGAAAAAGGTATGATCATTGAAATAGATATGGCTAATGCATTTGATCGAGTCAAGCATAAATTTTTAAATGTTGTTTTGGAAAAAAATGGTTTTAGTCAAGCCTTCATATCTTGGAGTGGCTCCTACATTAAAAATCCTTGGATTGCTGCATTGATTAATGGAAGGCCAACACCCTTCTTCAAAGGCTCTAGAGGATTGAGGAAAGGTTTCCCTCTCTCTCCTATATTATATGTCCTCATGGAAGAAGCATTAAATAGAAGGCTAGAACATGAACGAGTTGCAGGTAGTATTCCAGGTATCAGAATTTCCATAGGTGTAAAGAGAATAAACCATTCACAATTTGTTGATGATACCCTACTAATAGGAGGAGTTTCTAAAATTATTGCTCGCAGATTCAAGTTGGGCTTGGATAAATACTCTTTTATCTCAAGTGGTTTAATTAATAAAAGCAAAAGACAAAATTATGCTTAGAATGTCTCTGCCAATAATCTTAAGGGTATGACTCATATTCTTCAATTTCCGTTCTCATTCGATTGGAATGTTTTCAAGTATTTTGGAATGTTGATCGGCTTGAAATCAATTCCAGGGGAAGCATGGCAAGTCATTTTTCAAAAAAACAAATATCAATTTGAGATATGGGGAGCTATTTGATTAAATCCATCATGTGGAGTGGTTTTGGTTAAGTATGTTCTCTCTTAATTCCCAATCTATCAATTTTATGCATTGTTACCTCCAGTGGGGATCAAGAAGGCTATGGCCTAGGAAGTACGAAAATTCTTATGGCAAGGGGGAAAATCCAATTCAAAGAAATCTCATATGGTCAATTGGAGTATCATTCGATTGCCTAAAGACAATGGAGGCCTTGGTGTCAGGGACCCTAAACTAGTAAATATTGCCTTAGGCTACAAACTTCTTTGGAGATTAGTGACAAGATAAAGTGAATGGTGTAAGAGAGATTTGTTCCAAAAGTATTTCTCAAGGGACAAAATATGCTACTTAGAAATTATTCCAAGCAAGCAGGCTGACTCTCCAATTTGGAAGCTGCTAAGAGCATCCTTGCCTTATTTTCAAGATTCTCTATCCTGTATTCCTAGGAATGGAAAGAATATTAATCTGTGGGTTGATATATTTCTTGGTATAAAGCCTCTGAAGAATGTTGCAACTATGGAACCTATACGACAATGGATAATTTCTCAGCGCAAAGTTTATCTCTTTGATATCTCGCTCTGACAATATAATGAGTTGTGGATGGGGTGGGATTTGGGTCCACTCCCTCCTCATCTCACTCAAATAGCTCACTCTTTGATATTGTCTCTTAAAGGAGTATCCCCAATTCATATTCAGTAGAGGGACAATCGTGGATGGGGAAAGAATGGATACTTGGTGAAGGAGGGTTATAAATATCTGATTAGTCAATCCCTACTCCCTAAAAAGTCAAGCCTTTGGAATAATGATGGGATTCCAAAAATTAATATCTTTTGTTGGCTCTTAGCTCACAAAAAATTGCTAACATGGGAAAATATGAGTAAAAGAGGCTTTCAAGGACCATACAAATGTGAATTTTTCCATTAGGATTTAGAATCATCACATCATCTATTTCTAGAGTGTGAATATTCCAAAAAGGTGTGTCAAATAATGTTCTTGGAGATATATCATAAAATTACATGGCCAACTTTGTGTAAGTCCTTGGTGAGGAAATGGGGATCAACCTACTAGGGATATTTTCATTGGAAATATGGTTTTTAGAGAACATGGAAAGCTTCTTCAAAATATGTGTGCTGGAAATTGTGGTTGGCTAGAAACAAAGTTATTTTTAAAAACAAGTTCCTCCCCCATGTTCAGTAGAATCTCATGCCATCATACATATGGTAGAATATTTGAACTCAAAAAGAATCAGAGTTGATACTATACAAAAATTAGACCAAAAGGAGGAACTTTGGATGGCCAAATTGGATATCAAAGTAATAGCTTCTTCTAAAATTTCCCAAAGACCATTCTAGCAACTTCAAATTTCAGTGATGGAGTTTCACAATTGGCTCTCTTTCCATTCAATATATACTTTATGTTTTGATGTGGTGTCAAAAGGAAACCCATTGGAGGAAGGTACGTGGGGGTGTTGTATGGGCCTCAAGGAATCAAAGAATTGGACTTCTATTGGAATTTAGGTGTCACTACAAACAATATGGCAAAAGTCTATGCGGTGTATCAAGGGATAAAACTAGCACTTCAAAAGCAAATTAAACATCTGAATACAGTAGGTGACTCAAAGAATACCATAAGATATTTTGTAACTAGATCCAATCCAAAGGAGATAAAGTTAAAAATCCTTGTGGAGAGGATTAAGCTCTTTGTATCTAATTTCTCAGTCCAAAATTTTCACATTCTTAGAGGAAATAATAAGGAAGCAAACAAAATGGATAAGACAATCATTGGTTTAGCCCCATGTTCATTTGGAGTTTGTGGGAAGGTAAGGCATATAACCCATCCATGGGTGTCTAGAGTAGAGCACGTGGTAGGAACACGCATACTATAGTTATTTATTTCCCTACCCTCCATTATCATCAAAAGGACTGTCTCGAGTCCATTCAACTATCGACAAAGGTTTGGCAGCCATTATGCCCCTTCATGCAACATGAGTAGAAATGGAGCCTCACGGGTGGAAGTCGTACTTGATCTCATGAGAAATTAAATGGGAAGGTATGCTTTGTACCTCAAATTGATTTCAGTGGGATGGATCTAAAGATGGATGGGAGAGTAGCAATGATTCAAAGACATGATCAGGTGATGAAAGTACCAAATTTGGTGGTCAAATTCATTAATGAGGAGATATGGTATGTATTCCTACATGATATTTTTGTTATCAACTATGATGGTCATGATCAGAAGGCAGAGTTACTAGAATTTATGAGAATTGGGAGGCGTATGATCTTTGTCATCCCAAGGCCGCAATCTCAATTACCATATGGGATTTCATTATTATCAGGATAGGCAGAACTGGAGATTGTTTATGCTTTTCGTTGCTTGGCTCTTTAATTTTGGGAGTCAATTTGGTCCAAAAAAAAGTCAGTGAGGTCTGTAGTGCATGGAATAGTTGGGGACGAAAGACTACTATAGCCAAAATTCTCGAATTGTTTTTCACTTGGGTTGGCATTACTATGGGTAATAAATATGGTGATTTTGGAGAGCACATTCCCTTTCATCCTTCCAAGCCGGTATTGTTAACAGGTTGTATATTGGTACACGGGTTTCTTGCGAAAGATAAGACAAGGAATATGGGTCGTGGTTCACATTGTTTCAAATAGAAATTTCCCAACTATGTCGAATCCAATAGAATAATTGAGAAGTTTAGAGCATATTGATGAAGAGGTGGAGGAAAATTTCACCGCGACACAGAGATTGAAAATTAATGTGAATTCCCCTACCTCTACGGTTTCATTTGCATTAGAAACTTTGGCCCAACATTGGGTGTTTATTGGGAAACTCCAAGATGAGGTGGATTATCTGCGTCGACATGGGGAAGCTTTGTAGTATCAGTTGGATCATAGGGAGGATACATTAGCAAAGTCATCGTGGGATATGGATTATGGATGCTTCCACATGTTAGAGAGAAAAATTTGACAATTTTTCTGGATATGAACATCGTGGTGGCTCCTACAGATGAAGACATACCGGAAAGAAAAGAGATCTAGAATGGATTAATTTCAGAATAGTCATGTTTTATTTTTTTGTCAAAATACTTGGTGTTTTCTATCGAATATATTTTGTTTTATATAGAAATTGTAGTAGGCAAATCTGGGACTATAGGAGGGATCTGGAAACTTGGGGAATTGTTGTTGTTGTTGTTGTTGTATTTTTTTTTCTTATCCAATTTGGTTTTTGCTATGAATACAAGGCTATATTTGTTTACTAAACAGCTTTGGGTATGCCCTTTTTTATGAATAAAATTTCCTAGTCCTTGTGAAAAAAAACAATAAAATAACTAAAGGGAAGGAAAAACAAATCCATGGTTTGCAACATTGAAGGTGGGCAAATTTTATTTTTCTTTGTTTTCCATTGAGATTTACTGTAAATGTGGATATAAAAAAACAATACTCAAAGAATTTGCGAAACTATTAAGGAAAACATTGTTGAGTGGGAAAGAATGAAATTACATGCCTAAAATTTCTCTTTTACAAATTTGTATGTGACCTATGGTTACCCTTACAAATTATTCCCTCTTATCTTTTCCTTGGTAGAAACCTCTTACATAAGTCTCCCTTCTAACTTTTGGCACAATATTGAATTAGGATTTTCTTTAACACACTTCTAAAATATCGTTGAAAAACTCCCAATATTTTTTTTTGTTTCTTTTTTCACCATATTGGTGTAAGATGTGTTGTATTTTTTCTTTAGTTCACAGTTTAGTTTAGTTTCTGGTGTGTTGTTAAATAGTTTATGCATCTATGCACTATTTAATAATAAGTGCATTGAGAGGGTCATATTTTGTCCAAAAGAGAAGTATAAACCTTCACAAATATGATGGTTGTTACTATAGTTACAGTGGAGGTTTGACATTGGTGTGCTTATTGGATTAAAGAGCACAATCAAAGGTGCACTATATAATCTATGATGTATGAATGACCAAAAAACCTTATGAATTTTTTTCTAAGCTACAACGTTACATACATTTGACTAAATAACATGTCCTTATCATATTGTTTGTAGTTACATGTATAGGTCATGGTTTTTGGTTCAAATGTAGGGGAAATTAAAATAATAAAGTTGTAAATCGTCGATTTTGAAAATTCATCGTTAAACATTAAGAGGGTTCCATGTCCTCCAAGTTCTATTTTTTGTTTTGTAGTAAGTATTCATTCTAATTTAACCTTTGCTACCTTTGATGCACATGCAATACTAGCATTTGAATAATTGTCCCTTCAATTTTGTAGGACCTTGATTCTATATTGAGTTGAGATACATAGGATATTCCACTAATTTCCCTAAGATCTTATTTGAAGGAAGATTCCACAAGTAGTTAGTAGATGAAAATGGACAACCACTTTACCCTACCAACTATAGCATGCCATTCTCGAGCAACCATCTTGAGCTAAGGGTACTTCACCATGAGCTAGATCTATTTTATGACACCCGAGCAGTGTGTAGCTATTCAAAATGTAAATGGTTCAATTCAAACCATTGGCATGCCATGGTATCCCATTATGTTAATGAGTAACTACCCCGATTTGATGGTAGGATACCTCATACTATTGTTAATGATCCAATAGGTGATATATAGAATATGCATAACAAACTTTTATGTGGTGTTTCCTTGTTAACTGAAACAAAATATTTAGAGAAAATAGTTGGAATATAGTTGCAGAAAGAAAATAAACAGAGAAAGACATGCATAAATATAGCTGTGTAAAGCAAATAAATAGAACCTGAATTGAGAAATAGTAGGAGTAATAAAACTTTTATTGATATTTAGAACTGGATGCAATGTTCACTTGCCTCTTTGAGGGGGTAACATCCAACATGAGCAGAGCTCCAAACACAATAATATTCACTTGACCAACTGCATACCGTATACTACACTATATAATTTATAATTGGACAAAACACTAACCACCTAGTGGACATCCATTAATGAGGCCTCAACCACTAACTAGTGTACCTTCTTTGATGAGGCCACTTGTGTTTATTGATTTCATACTCTACTACCTCATGGGGTCTTATTTAATAGTGATTTCCCTCAATACAATAAGTAACAATCTATATTGGGGGAGTTAGAGTGGGACCCTAAGACATCCTCCCCCTTGCAATGTAGTCATGTCCTCAACGGTGGAGATGATGAAATTGGATGAGAATCTCCATTAGTTACCATGTAGCATTTTCAAGCTAGGTATCCTTCCAATGGATCAAAACTTCCTGGATAGTGCATTGGGAAAGGCGATGCTCATTCTTGTCCAAAATGGCCTTAGGATACAACTAAATGGAACCCTCCTCATCCAATTATGGATGGTTACTTTGAACTCTGCAATTGGACCCAAGCACCTTGGACACATGAGAAACTAGGTGGACCATAGAATCACTAGCAAGAGCCAATTTTTAAGCCACTGGACCTATATGATTGAGTATAATACAAGGTCCATAACAATCAAGAGACAACTTTTGGTAGCTTTTCTCCCTAATTGAGGTATTCTCATAAGGTTGTATATGTAAAAACACTTGATCCCCTTTGTCAAAATGGTATTTAGAGTGATGTTGATCAGCTTGTTGCTTCATGCAATTATGATCCAACACCAACTTATCTTTGAGGGTATGAATAATTTCAGCATGGGTTGTCAAGTTGTTGTCCACTTCTTGAACCTTAGAGAGGCTTGACAAGTATGATATCACTTATGGGGGTGATTTTCCATAAACTACCTTCAAAGGGGGTCATTTTAGTAGCACCATTATAGGTAGCACTGTACTACCATTTGTCCAGGGCTAACCATTGGACCTGTTTGGTTTTCCATCCCAAAGAAAAAAAATATAAATAATTTCCCAAACATTTGTTGATGGATTCAATTTGGAAATCGGTTTGGGGGTGATATGAAATGGTTATATTCAGTTGGGTACCTTGAATCTGAAACAACTCCTGCCAAAAATTGTTGGTGATGGTGGGATCATGATCAGTCATAATGAATTTAAGCATGCCATGTAGTTTAAAAGAAAATTCCATGAAGACCTATGCTACTATGGAGGCCTTGAATGGATGTTGTAAGGCATAAACGTGAGCACATTTAGACAAGAAATCAACAACTACTAAAATCATTGATTTTTTGCCTAATTTTGATAATCCCACAATGAAATCCATAGAAATGTTATCCCACACAATTGTAGGAATGAGTAAGGGTTGTAAGAATTCTGGAGGATTTACCATTTCCCTCTATGTCTTTGGAAAAATCACATTCTACCACAAAGGTGTGGATGTCCTTCTTCATGCCTTCCCAAAAGAATGAACTCTTGATCATGCCATATCTTTTATAAAACCTAGAATGACTTGTTGTGGGATATGAGTGTAACTCATATAACACTTTGGATTTAAATGAGGAATACCAAACAAAAACAATATGCCCTTTGTAGGGGAGCTCATCATCCTTCCAAGTGTCACCTAGGGGTTCCTATGGGTTGACATATAACTAGTGGATCATGTGCATTATCTTCGCATCCTATGACCATTCTTGATGTACCACTTAAAACCAATCAAGCACTAGGAAAGATAAGGAAAATATGGACTCTTCCTCATCACACTTCCTAGAGAGAGCATTAGCCACCACAATCTCTTTTCCCTTCTTGTAGATAATCTTATATTCAGAGCCTAACATTTTGGTGACCCAATTTTTCCTCTTTGGGGAGGACAACCTCTCTTCCAGAGATTATTTCAAGATACAATGTTCGGTTTTAAAATGGAAATGATGTCTCATTTAGTAAGGACACCACTTATAAACTACATGGATAATAGCCAACATTTCCTTCTCATAGGTGGTTTTGACCAAGTTTATATCACATAATTTCTTACTCGTGAAGGTGAGTGTGCATCTCTCTTGCGATAACACAACCCCAGTTCCTTTGCTGAAGGTAGCGCATTGCAAAACAAAATTCTTATTGATGTAAGGTAGGGTGAGGATTGGTGTGGTACATATAACATATTTTAAAGATTTAAAAATGTTTTCAAACTCCTCAATCCAACTAAAGGCACCATTTTTTATCAAGGTGGTGAGAGGAGCAACAATTTTACCATAGTTTTAGATAAAATTTTGGTAGTAACCCTAAGGTCAATAAATCCACACAAACTTTTAAGGGTATTGGGATGATGCCAATATTTCAATGCCTCAATTTTAATATAATCCACACACACACACACCCTCCCCACCAACAATGTGTCCCAAATGTTCAACCTCTAAAGCACCAAAAGCACATTTAGAAAATTTAGGGAACAACTAGTGATGATTGAGGACTTGTAATACCTGATCCACATGTGTCACCTAGGTTTTGTTTTAGACTAGGAAGTCATTAAAGAAGACCAGGATAAAAAAAAATGTAGAAGGGGCTTAAAGATGTGGTTTATGAGGATTTTAAAGGTGGAAGGTGCATTGAAAATACCAAAGGGAAATGACTAAAATCTCATAATGACCATGATGAGTGTGAAAAGAAGATTTGGGAATATTGGCTTCCTTCATGTGAATTTGGTGATAACTAAAGTGAAGATAGAGCTTGGTGAAGAATTGTGCTCCATGTAGCTCATCTAAGAGATCATCAATGACTGGAATAGGGAGTTTTTTTTACTCTCAAGTTGTTAAGTGCATGAAAATTAAGATATTTGCACCAAGTGCCTTCTTTTTTAAATACCATGACAACCAAAGAAGAATAGGATTTGGTACTAGGACTATTGATACCGTCAACTAATAGCTCCTATACAATCTTTTCAATTTTCATTCTTTTGGGAAAAAATATGATGATATGGGTACACATCAAGTGGTAATCTACTAGGAAGCAGTGAAATGCTATGATGATGTTCTCCATGTTAGGTAAAAAATCCTTCAAGATGTTCAAAGACTTGTTGGTGTTTGTCCAATACTAACTGCTAATTTGGATGAAATGGATCAAAAGTGTCAAAGGCTTCAATAGCATGGATTTATGTAATAATGCTTGAATGACCCTCTTTGAGAATATTTTACATACGGTGGGAGATGATTATTTATGGAAATCCTACTTTGAGACCTTTGAGCATGTAGGAATTTCCATCCCTATAAAAATTCATGTATAATTCCAAGAAGTCCACGATGATGGGGCCTAAGGTTCTTAACCATTTAGCTCCAACAAAAATATCACATCCACCCATTTAAATGGAAAAAAGTGAGTTTTTAGGGAATACTCACCCATTTGAAGTTTCACATTTTCACATTGACCACCACATTTCATAGATCGCCCATTAGCAATTATAATCTAACAGTTGTTAACAACATGGATATAACAATGTGTTGCTTGGGCAATGTGACGATGAAGTAAATTGTGGGTGTTGCTACTACAAATTATGACAATGACCTTCTGTTTCTTTATATAGTTGACCAACTTTAATGCCTAAGGAGAATAAATACTAGTCAAAGCATGAAGGGAGATTCAAGGTTCTTCACTTGGTTGGTTAGGAAGAGGAACTTCCTTAATGATGGGAGTAACTTCCTCCTTACTATCACCATCAACTTCCTCATCAAAATTGTCCTCATAAATGGCCATAAATAATTTATACTCCTTACATTAATTCCTTAGAGAATATATTTCATCATAGTTGTAGTATAGACCCTTCAGTTGGCATTCCACCATTTCATCCCATGTCAACTTGTGGACCTTGAGGGTTCGAGAAAGTTGTTGAAGAGATACCATATTTGTGCAAGGACATGGAACAAAGTTGGGGTGTTTATAATGAGCATAGGGCTAGAAATATCACCACAGATCTGACATTACTAGTCAAAAGTTCATAATCAATTAGAAGTTTCTTACCAAGAAAAATCCATATAAATGTAAGGGCTTGTATTGTCGAGAGATCCATGGGTAAGGTGGGTAGCTTCACTTAGAATGGAGTTTTCTCCATAAACTTGTCTTTGGTATCAAATAAAGGATGCCATGGATTCATGGATAGGAAAGAACTGTATATGAACCATGCTCCTTTAAGAATGCACAAAGCTTCTACATCAAAATTTAATAAGAACCTCATCCATCCACGAGAGAGAACATGAAAGGATGGACTATAACCAAGAATGGGAACCCATGCTTGTTAAATTTAACTTCCAAGTTGTTCCAAAGTCACCCTATGACCCATGAATTTCACTACCAAAGTATTTATTTCTAAATCAAGTATTTGGTTTAGACCCACATCTTCACCGACCACCAAGGAAACCCTACTCCCCCAACTCCTCACCACCTTTCACCGCTTATTTCTGTTCACTTCCTTCACCCCCATCTCTCCTTGAAAATACTCTAATTCTAGTTTCCTACCTATGAAACTTCCATCTCCCACCTCTAAAACCATATTCCTTCCATCATCCAGCTCAGGAAGTAGGAACTTCGAGGATAGAGAGTGATTCATAGGTTCAGGAATTACTCCTTCCAAGACCTCAAATTGATATGTCTTTACTCTTCACATAATAGAACCATCCTCTCCCTCCAATGAAATTTGTTGACGATCCTCCAAAGGACGATTTGATTCCTAACACCAAGCCTACAAAAAGTCATCACATGTTGGAACCATGACACCTCCTTCTAGGTTGACATTTGAACCACTTACCCTAAGTTTGGATTCGACACTATATTGTCCCCCTTTACCCCCCAAGGCCCTAGGGAGCAACATAGCGATACTAGAGCAATTGGAAAAAAAATCATCTTCGCGTAAGGAATCTTGATGATGCAGCATGTGTGACATTTATCAATAGCAAGGGTCACCCCCAATGAGAAGTCCCAATCAGACCTATCACTATTTGGAATAGGGAACCCATCCAAATTCTAGCCTAATAGCCTTTTTTGGTTTGGGGATTACTGATTGCGGCCCAGTCCATTGGTGATGGTTTCTAATTTAAAGAATGAAATGCAACTAACCTAAGATGAAAATGCATGCATCTGGATGAAACTGAAAGCGAAAAGCAAACACAAAACTACACATGTTCTTATCAATGGCTTGAGAAATAGTTCACACAAAGCATAGACAAGAACATGATCAAATCACTGGAAACCTATAATAGTATAGAAACAATCATTTACAGTCTAATATCCATAGATTTAGAAAAATATTCCTTGAAGAACAAAAATAAGAATGCAACAAACATATATGAGAATAGTCTATATTACAAGATACATTCTTACATAACCCAAGTGTTGAGCAAAATGTAGCAAAAAAGTCCACAATATGTGCAACACAAGAATCAAATTCTCCCGAAAATAGCTTGGCCAAATAAGCTTTCCCTCATTAAAAGCTTCACAGTAGTACATGAAATCTCAAAGATCCAAAATCCCTTTCTTTGGAGTACATTACCCTTGTTTATTGGAATTCACCTTGAATGTTGGTGTTCTTCCTTCCCGACTCTTGACCTTCCGTGTGCAAACTTTTGTCCCTATTCTCTACACAATGATGAGGAAATAATGAAAGTGTAAATGTTCATGATTAATATATCATACATCATATACATTTTCATTTTGAATTTGTCTTTTAGTGTTGGTGGGCTATCATAGATTTTGGACCTAGTTTGCCTCATACAATGTGTTGAATGATCATAACACTAAGGGTCTCTCCTGCCTCTATGCTTGGGGAGTGCATACCATGAGGATTGTACTTTGTCTTTTTTCATTTGGGCTTGATCCCCTTTTGCTTTTCCTCTGTTGTTGCTACAGTTGTTGTTCTTGTTTCTAGTGTATCATTCTTTGCATTTGCAAAATCACCAATGCATACTAGTGGATCCTTCTTGTCATTGTGTATTAGAGTTGTGTCCTTGTAACTTGCTTCCTTCACACGCCATGTATCTAAATCATTGAGTATGGTCTTCTCCCAGTACTAGTACTTGGTACCATTCAACACAAGAAATATTAATTGACAGAGTACAATCTCTAAATATACTTTAAAAAGTATGCACTTAAACCTATAGAAATGAAAATTGATCCAAGTGAGAGTTTCAGATATGCTTCACTGATTTGAGTTATGGTTCCCTCTGATCTTGATTGAATTACTATGTTATTTGAGCTTCTGGGTTGTTGACAATATGCCACTGTTAAATCCTAAAAATTGTGCAAAATTGGTGAGGAATATCCTAAATCCCATAACTAAGAAGTTGTATATCTCAGCGATACCATTCCAACCGTATAATGATCATGTGAAACAAGGATCAAATCCAAAAATTATGGCCAAAATATGATCCCCTACTCCATGGAAAAAGATGCATGAAGAGCCCCGACACATGGTGTATCAAGGGGAGAAGTGGATTCTCTATCGACATGTATTGTGTCAACAAAGAAATAAAATATTGTGTCGTTGTATTAGTGATCAAAGTGGATATCTCGTGTGGGTGTATCTGTAGTTGAGCCAGATTCGAAATGCATGAAATACACTGACATATAGTGTGTCGACCATCATGATGGATTGAGAAATTTGTGTGAGATCACTAGTGGGAAATTATTAGACCATGGTTAAGGGAAGGCTTTTTTAATTAATTGGTTGTGACCCTACCTCATCCTTTCATGTTTGGAGGGAGTCAAATACCTAATGGGATATGGCCCCCCTCTCCTCTTACACTTAACCTTACATGGACCATGTTTTAAAATAAAAGGGGGAGGGGGGTCGTATGGTTATGACGACCCCTCATGCCCATTTATACCATAAAACAAATAACTAAAAATGGGTAGCATGGGTGGTGGCTCGCCCCCATACATACCCCTTTGTCATTTTCATGATCCATGTTGACTTTGTCACATATGAGACTAAACTGTAATGACCTCAATCGTTATTGTTATCACTCCAAGAAAATCTTTGAGGTTGTGGATCAAAGATGCTTGGTAACTTAAGGTAAAATTGTTTTTGTATTTTGTATGTGTGGATCAATGGGATAACTCAATTACAGTATGGTATTCAAACAGTCAAAATGAGAATCAAATGAACCAGTGCTCTCAAGGATCAATAATCAGATGATAGCTTTAAAGTGGGTGAGAAAGCAGCGTTTATAAACCAGATACAAAATGTAGGGTTTAATAAACAATGATAAGAAAATATTAAGCAAGTTATGAAATGACTGATGAGATGACAGTCATTCTGCAGTTAAAACAACTTGAATAAGAGTATAGAAGGAAAGATGAGAATCTGGTATCAATAGAGAGAGAAAACTGTGATTTGTATTATCATATCAAAAAGCCTGTTTACAATATAGTATATTTTTGTATCCAGAATCAAACCCTTTTGTAAGTTTTAAACCTGCGAAGTAAAGCAATGCATATAGATTCTTAAACAATACAGAAATTAATCAATGGCTCATACACAGAGTACATAGAGATTTTATACTGGAAACCCTCAACCGGGAAAACCTTTCTTATATGCATTATATCGAATTTCACCATTCGCCATACAATATATACAATGTTTTTAGGTATTTCGTAGATACCAAAACCCTAATCCTTTAATCCAGGATTAATTTACAAATCCGCTAAAAATAGCAAAAACCGCCCAAAAAAAAAAATCAGGGCGCTACCTCGAACGTTGCACGTAACCAGGGGGGGGCATACCTGCCCCCCCCGGGACCCCCCTAGGAAAGCGCCCGGCACACACGGCATAACTCTAGTGGTAGGGATCATCAGATGCAGTTGTCGTATCTGACACGCCCACACACACACCCATGCAAAGAATATAACACATACCCAACATTCTCCCACTTGTTGTTTTCTTTGCATCTAGGGGTCCAAGGGATTATATAGTCAACAATCTAGGGCAGCAATGCCCATTGTTTCTCTACACCAGGAGAACTTTTCTGTGCTCACAGACTTTGTCAATGAATCTACACCATTCTTCAAAGTGTCAACCTTTTCCAGCAACACCTTCTTTTCCTCAACCATGTCTTTCACAAAGTGATACTGAACATCAATATGCTTTGTCTTCGAATGATAAGTTGGGTTCTTTGCCAAGAATATTGCACTATGACTATCACAGTCTAATCTCACTACTTGTTGTACCAACCCAATACCTGAACACAATCTTTGTAACCATATTGCTTCCTTGCTTGCATGAGTGGTTGCCATGTATTCATCTTTTGTAGTTGAGAGTGCCACTACAACCTGCCTTTTGCTCATCCAACTGATTGCTCCTCCAAATAGGTTAAACACATACCCACTTGCAGATCTTCTGCGATCCAGATCTCCAGCCCAGTCTGCATCAACAAAGCCATGTATGTCCACCACTCTATCTAATCCCGATCTTCCTTGGTAGCACAATCCATAATTGGTGGTGCCACGAAGATACCTGAAGACCCTCTTTACTGTCGTCCAATGCTCCTTCCCTGGTTTTGACATATACCTGCTCAAAACTCCCACTGCATGTGCATTGTCCGGTCTAGTACAAACCATTGCATACATCAAACTCCCAACTGCACTTGCATATGGAACATGGGACATGTCCTCTTCTTCTTCATGTGTCTTGGGAAACTGATTTGTAGATAACTTTACACCTATAGGAATAGGAACCTTAACCGGTTTACTTCCATGCATATTAAACCTTTGCAATATCGTCTCAACATATTTTCTTTGATTCAACCAGAGTTTCATGTTTGCACAATCTCTTTTAATCTCCATTCCCAGAATGAAGTTAGCAGCATAGAGATCCTTCATGTCAAATTTGGAGGATAGATGCGATTTCACCTCCTTGATAACATCCATGTTATTTCCTACCAACAACATGTCATCAACATACAACACTACATAAATGAATTGATTACCAACTTGCTTGGAATATACACAGTGATTAGCCCTGCTTCTTACAAATCCCAATCCAAGGATGTATGTGTCAAACTTTTGGTACCACATCCTAGGTGATTGCTTCAGACCATATAGTGACTTCTTTAGCTTACAGACCAGCTCTT
>SNQJ01S0007014.1:181808-193522 GCA_010110895.2 Picea sitchensis | reverse complement strand
TCAGATGATAGCTTTAAAGTGGGTGAGAAAGCAGTGTTTATAAACCAGATACAAAATGTAGGGTTTAATAAACAATGATAAGCAACTATTAAGCAAGTTATGAACTGACTGATGAGATGACAGTCATTCTACAGTTAAAACAAATTGAATAAGAGTACAAAAGGAATGAGAATCTGATATCAATAGAGAGAGAAAACTGTGATTTTTTTTATCATATCAAAACCCTGTTTACAATATAGTATATTTTTATATCCAGAATCGAACCCATTGGTTCATCAACAGTTTGTGGCTTTATAGCCTTTACATCAAGATTTCAGATCCTATTTTAATGGATCTGAAATACCTAAAAATCAACATTATCAAAATGAATCTCTAGCATATATGATCGAATCTTATCATCATAAGTCGAAATTGACAGCTGAAGCATTATTTGGCAATTTTCTTATGAAAATCACAAATTCAGAAATCTATCTTTGATGACTGGGTGATTTATGTCAAGATTAATCATGTCATTTGGTGTTATTTCCTTACCATATGTCTTTAAAACTTAATGAGAAAGATATTCTAGCTTCTCCTAATTATTATCCATCATTTAACACCTTTCCCACGTGTTCAGGAATCCAAAAATTGCGATCTGGGAAGAAAGAAAACATTTTTGGACTCTTTTGCGCTTTCACTGGCCCTTTTTTCCTGAATCTACCCCTTTAGCCGGTGAAAAGGAAAACTTTCACCAGCTCACTACACTATGAGAAAAACGAATAAGCTGGTGAAAGCGCGGATTTTTTTAATGAAAATTGCCTTGGGAAAAATCAAATTTCTGAGCCGTGGAGAGTCTGTTTTACACGCTTGAATAGTCGATTTACAACTAGACATCCTAAGATTTCCAATGGTACTTTTAGATCTACATTTAAAGCTTGGGAAGGCAGTCAAAAGTCCCCCACAATGTGAGGCATCATTTTTCAAACAAATTTCAGAATGAATTATTTGATCGCTAACAGTTACGACACCTAGCAAAGCGAAAAGTGCAATTTTTTTTTTTTTAGGCAGGAAGGCAATGACGACAACAATAAAACCATGCAACATGACAACGAACACCACGCACGCAGATCAGGCAATATTCAACAATGA
Organism: Picea sitchensis; assembly: GCA_010110895.2. Taxonomy (NCBI): domain Eukaryota; kingdom Viridiplantae; phylum Streptophyta; class Pinopsida; order Pinales; family Pinaceae; genus Picea; species Picea sitchensis. The sequence continues at coordinate 192,394 of SNQJ01S0007014.1, read as the reverse complement.
CTCAACCCACTTAGCACATCATGCAACTGGTCGAAACACGCGGAAGTCAAAGACAGAGAGAAACGACTACCCGCCCAAAACAACACGACAACGCCTACAATATAAAGGACAACATCCACCATCCCGACACAACGGCCTTGAAGGCCAGTAACTAGAACCTCAATGGCACACAAACCCAAACCCATGAAAGCGTTACCACCCAAGCGCAAACAACAACTACAACGAACAAACAACACCCACAACGGGAAGCATAGACTCCGGCCAAGTTATCATTCGTCGCTATCCAATAGGGCACACCATGATCCCCTCCTCAGGAATCATGCCATCCCACGGGTGATAAGCGCAACAATAACCCTGCCGCAACATAACCTATCTGGACCAAGGACTCAAGAAAAACCAACGTGCCAGGAGCCGAAATAACTGACAAGAAGACTACACCCCCACCCCCAAGAAACGAGTCGACAAGGCGCCAGAAGACATCCTTCAACAAGAAAATGCGCAACCTATTACACGACTTTGCCAACAAACCAAAATCATTAACTGTTAAGCAAGATGTCTAAGTGTGAAGGAGTGAACTGTTACCGAGTTACTATGGTCACAAATGTTATCATAAGGTGAACTAAGTTAGGCACTTAACAAAATCAAATATGTTGATCAAAAATTATACACCATCCATTAAAGTAAGTGAATTATTGATCTATGTTGCTTATAAAATACTCAACAATGTTGTCTAAACTCATAAGTCTAATTTAACTAGTCTATGTTCTAGCAGTCTAAAACGATCGACATTGTTGTCTAAATTAATAATCGATATCTTATAAGAGATTTATGTTGCTTATATACAATTATAATTGTTGTCCAACTTAAGTCTCTTGATAAATCTATTGATCAACTTGAAAATATAAAAACACAAGAGGTCGTTATCTATATAAAAGAATAAATCAATTATATTGACTGTCACAACACATGCTTATCTATTCACAACCACAATGCTATTTATTACGCCCATAAATAATCTTGCAGTCAATATGTATTAAAACACATTCAAATAAATCACTGTCATTGATATAAGTTCACTATCAATGAATGTTAAAATGCAGTCAGATATAAATTCATTGTCAATTAATGTTAAAAACGCAGTCATAATATAATGGATTACTGGTTGTCTAAACACATGCTGAAAACGTAGACCATATAAATGTTGAAACCATAGACCATAAAAATGTTGAAAATCTAGACTTTGTGAATGCTGAAAACGCGGACTATATAAATGCTAAAAACGCAGGCTGTGTGAATGTTGAAAATGCAGACTATATAAAGGCTAAAATCGTTGCTTGAGATAAGTTGAGACACAGTTTGAATAACTGTTAGAAATGCTTGATAGGGCCAATCCAATCGTCATCCATTCGCCCATTCAAGACTTAGACACATCAACGTTATAGTACACATGACATAGTTGTCCACTAACTGACTAGTATCATTGTCCAATATATTAAATTGTAGTCTTTAGAATGGTAAAATCACAATGTAATAAAGGTATTAATCTGCAGTCTTAAAAAGTAAAATCACCATGTAAATAAGAGTAACGGTTTGCAGTCTTAAAAGGTAAAATCGCCATGTAAATAAGGTGGAAATGTGCAGTTTTGAAAAGGTGAAGATCGCAATGTATTCCAAGTAATATCTCCCAGCCATTACACAAAAACAAAACATGACCATTACACATAGAAACACACCCCTATACACAACAACTATGCCCCCCAATACACAGTAAAAAAATGAAGGCATTCCATTGAAAAATTTTGTGGTTGTTCAGGTGTAAAAATATGCAGCCACTTAATGAAAATTCTCATTGTATTTTAAGGCATAACCTTACTGTCATTCAAGGGAAAAACGCAGTCCAAAAAAATAATGTTAGGTCTGTTAATCTAGTGGACAAAACGTAGTCTATATATACATTATAAATTGTCATTCGAGTGGAAAAATACGCAATCTAAACTTGTCTTCAAATATATTGAAGTGCAGAGGTAAACTCACGGGCCAGAGGTGTAAAAACGTAAGGTAAATTCGTAGAGTAAAGGGAGGTATTGTTGGCATACAAAAAGATGAATTTGCAGGGAAAAATAGCTGAAGATGTTGTCAAACAAACACTGGGTTTACCATTCAATTTGTTGAGTTTATCAATGATAAACGTTGGGTTTCATTAATGAAAAACAAATGTTGAGTTATCAATGAAATCGCAGAGATTAAAAGACACTGTGACCACATGCCGAGATCGTTTAGAACGCAGAGGTAATATATCGAAATGTAGAGCCCAAGCAAACGCAGATATCAAAACACAGAGGATAATAAGCGGTTCGTTGAGAGAAAAGATAAACAATCGCAGAGGTAATCAATCACAACAAGGTGCAAGACAATCATTCAAACATGAACAATCAACAAGGGTAGACAACTGGGCAAAAATGTCCTTCGCTCATCATCCACACACAGAAAAGAAGGGCATTAGGATCTATAGGTATATTAACACCGAAGTGACGACCATTGATCTGGCTCCTAGCCGACTGCTCAGGCGTGAATTGATGATCTAGGGATGAGGACGAAAGATAAAGCACAATCTCTTCATAATAATCATCAAAACAAATAGAACAGTCATAGCAATCAGGGATCGGTGCCAAGGGAATCAATTCAATGCAGTGAGCATAAAGCTATGACGACTTTAAGTTCTCAATAAAAAACGTTGAGTAAACACATTTTTTTTTATATAATAGAAGTACAGTAATGGAAGCGCAAGATCAATATTAATATACCATTCAAAATAAAAGCGTGTGTACCGTAGCCCAAGGTGACAACTCTGAGTCGTTGTCCCGCGCGCTCTGTCCAGCGCCCGCTTGTCGACCAATGTGACTTCACCGGTACATCTCAGCCAACGCTAGGGGTATTCTTCTTCTCCCTTAGCCCCCCGAGCCGCAAAGGGGCCACACACACTATACCAAAGAACAACTAGCTCCTAGCTCGCCTCGCAAGGCCGAGCTACCACTCGTTACCCTAGCTGGGTATCCCAATTCCCACAAGATAAGTCAATCAAATCAAAAAATTTGCAGCGTAACGTTACGCATGAAGAAGAGATCCATACTCCTCCTCCTCCATCCTTTTTATAGAGTTTCTAAGTGATTTATTTCCTAAATTCCCATTTAATTTATTTTTAATTAAATTAATTCAAAAAACACCTCCCACGTACACATGTCACCCATCCCCCTAGTTGCACCAGAAATTAATTTCATTAATTATTTAATTACTCATATTTACCTCACCCACCTAAAATCATTCCTAAAATCTCCCCTTGGTGTCCCCATATTCCCTTACACAAATTAAATGACTTATGCCCTTACTAAATTTGTAGTTGAGTTTGTATTTAGAAAGTTCTTAAAGGCAAGATTCCTTACTAAGTTAGTCATTCTATTGTTTTTTCTTTTTTTTTTCTTATGTTTATGTTTTTCTTTATGTTTTCCCTTTTTCCATTAGTTTCCTAATTCTTTTAAGTTTCCCTCCTAATTAATAAATTTTAATTAGCATATGTAGAAAAACAATCATTTCCTTTTTCTTTTTCTTTTTTTAAAAATTGATCCCCCAAANTTTTTTCTTTTTTTTTTCTTATGTTTATGTTTTTCTTTATGTTTTCCCTTTTTCCATTAGTTTCCTAATTCTTTTAAGTTTCCCTCCTAATTAATAAATTTTAATTGGCATATGTAGAAAAACAATCATTTCCTTTTTCTTTTTCTTTTTTTAAAAATTGATCCCCCAAAGTAATTTGATTTTAATAAATTAAATGAATTTCTTACCCCCTTCTCGTCAATTGTTTAAAGATGATTATTATTATTTTTACCACAAGTATCACTTAGACCTAGATTTTAATTTCCTAGGCAGGGCGACATTTTTTTTTCTAGGGAAATTGTTTTTAAATATTTCTTATCACATCATTCATTCTAAGGCCATCTAGGTTTATTCACTTATTAGTTAACAACGCGACGTGCCCTTCAGGACACACTAGGTGCTCCAAGGGTGCCACTCGCCTCATTTTGTTTCCCTTGCACGACGTACCCTTTAGGATGCACTACATGATCCAAGGGTGCCACTCGCCTCTTGACTCACTTGGTAGACATCAAAAACCCATGGAGTCAATACTATGTGTTGGCACAGGGGCATACCCAGGGTTCAATGCTTCAACAGTGCACCAACAAAACCCTAACTATCGGCCCTTTCGGCAACACCTGTGAAGCAGATGAAGTCTCACCCGAGGTAGAGGCGGGGGGGTTGCAAGACTCAGATGTATGCAACCTAGATGGGACACAGATCTGTGATTACAACACCTTAACAAATCAATTAGCAGTTATCCTTCATTAGCATTAACCAATATTTACTTCCCAAATAAAACCCTAATTATAGAGTAACACAGTATTCAACCAAATCTACGCATTCAAGCATTTAACGGAAAGAAACAAATCAGATCTAGCATCTTATTCACATCATTAGGCACTAAGATATCATCTTCGTCTAAGCATACATCATTGCACTAAACATTAATCATACGAACAATAAAACAACCATAATGCACAAAGCAACCACAACGCAGGATATGCGTGGTTCACCCCGAGCCTGGGGTTACGTCCACCAACTCTTCTCTTCTTTATTGTCTTATTTCAAGCTTCTTATAGGCACATAGCATCAAAATCCTACTCTGCAGAGGACAGGAGATCTGCGTGCACCTCACTAGATCCTCCTTCCCTGATTTAGGTCACATCACAAAGCCTTCTTACAATCTGCACATAAGCTCCTTACAATCACTTGCACTTAGCTCTGCAAGTGTTCAACACAACATACGCAAAGCATTCACAACTATTCACACTTAACTCATCGTCCTCTCAATTTTCCTCTTCCTACTTTGCCTAGATATCTATTTATACATTACAAAAGGGCCTAAACATGGGTAAACCCATGGGCCGACATTCCCATACCCATTACATAAACCCAAAACCCAAAAATTCCTAAACAAGGGGTCAAGATCCCACGATCTCCGCTTCATCTTGCGCTCTGCCTTCAACATCCTGTCGAAGTCCCAAAATAGATCAAACCTGACCAAGGATCTCCAAAACTTGTTCAAGGGCCAACATGCCCCCAATACTCACCTATGACTCGTCTCGAGTCACTCTGCTCTGGTTAATTCTGCCTCAAAAGCCTCGAGCTTGGATCGAGCTTCTTCAAACTGTTGTTGCACCAAGGCCTCCTGCTCGACGAACTCCTAAAGAACTGCCTCATTCACAGGTCCTTCCAAGCGTTGCTCAACTGTAGTGACTACTTGTTCTAGATCTTCTTCTCGTTCTTCAATCTCCTCAAATAGTTGGCAAGATGCATCCTGGACTGGTTGGAGCCTCTGAGTCACTTCCATGACTTTTCTCTGTATGGCGTGGACTTGTTGTTGAACAATGCACTATTCCTGGGATATTTTCATTCTCTCAACTGCAAACAAGAGCTTCAACTGTGCCTGTATTGTTGTTGCTTGTTGCTTTACCTGTTGGAGTTGGGACTGCAGTGTCTTTAGTTTAGGATCCTCAGTAAGTTGTTCATAAGTCTGCGCACTACGATCACTGAGTTGTTTACATTCCATGGCGAAGGTCTTGATTCTCTCAACTACCTTCCAAGAATTTGCTTCTCTTTGATCATGCACATACTGCGAAGTGTTTGGCACTGTCTGTAGCTCTAGTTCTGTTATTCTCTGTTGAAGTTGTTGAATGGCTTCAGCAAGCTTCACTACTTGATGCTCCACTGAGTCTTCCTCCTTTTTCTCTAAGCCTAACACAGAGTGAAGTTCTCTGCTAACTACTTATTTTACTCCAACCTACTCCACGAGCAGTTGTTTATCCTCTTGTTGGATCTATGCTTTCTCCTCTTCAAATTTTGTTTGGAGGGATCCTTCTCCTACTGCGCAACCCTGTGTTGCTCTTTCACCTCCTCTTTTGTTTTCTTCAGGGCCATTGTGGCTTGTTCTTTCTCTTCTTGGGCACGACAAAGGTGAGCTTTGGCCGCCTTGGCTATTCTGCGGAGTTGGGTAGGCTCGTCTCCCAACTCTACTTTTTCTGATGGCGGGGGCGAAGTAGATACTGCGCGATTGGAGTGAAAGGATTGTTGTACTCCTCTCAACTCTTTTTCAAGCCTTTCATACATGGTTTCCTATTTCTCTTCATTTCTCTACAGAAGATCTTTCGAGGCGTCTGATACAATTGCAATGATGAAGTCGAAGTCATCGAGCATGAGCACAGTCTGCAGCTTGGTCTTACTAGCTTTGGACTTCTTCTGCGATGTAGGTTTTGTGGGGGGAACCTTTATTTTTTGGACGGCTCTGTGTCACTAGGGGGGTTCTATGGCGATGTTACTTCACCTTTCTTTTGTTGATATTCTTTTCCATTGTTCTCTTCTTTATCTATTTCGTCATCACCTCCTCCACCAGGTGATTCTGAAGCAATTTCTTCTGATGCATTGCTCAATTGTTGGACCTCTTTTGTCTTCTTCCTTCTACTAGTTATAGGTGTATCATGTTCTTCATGAGTGACTACTGGGCTTCTGATTATTTCAGGATCAAACATTTCTGCGGGGTCCACAGGGATAAGGAGCTCTGTGGGCCATTCCTTAGTTATTTCTTCTAGGTCCTCCTCTATGAGTTTGTAATAACTTTGTAGTACTTCATTGTGTTTATCTCTGTGCGCAGTAATATAGATAAAATGGTTGTCTATGAGGAACTTCACAAATGGCTTGAACCTGTGCAAGGTGTTCGGCATCATACAAGGGACAACTTCAATAGCCCTCTTTAACTGTAGGTAGTATCTATTAGCGATCAAATAATCCATTCTGAAATTTGTTTGAACAATGATGCCTAATATTGCATGGGACTTTTGATTGCTTTCCCAAGCTCTAAATTAAGATTTGAAAGAACCATTGGAAAGCTTAGGATGTCTAGTTGTCAATCGACTATTCAAACGTGTTAAACGTACTCTCCACAACTAAGAAATTTGATTTTTCCCAAGACAGTTTTTCATTATAAAAATCTGGGTTTTCACCAGCTTATTGACTTTGAAATCTACTAGTTAGTTGTTGAAAGCTTTCCTTTTCACCAGCTAAAGGGGCGGATTCAGAGAAATTTAGCTGGTGAAACCTGTTACATGGTAGCAAGGTCATATTTTTGCCCAGATTTAACTTTTTTTCAACCAAATCTTTCGAGGTTGGTTTCTAAAGATGCATAATAATTAAATACATCAGATTTAAGGTTTTACCTTGATGTATTTAATGTTTAAGAAGGTGGAAAAGTGAAAATGGTGACCTAGTTCATGAGCAAAAAACTTTTTTTTTGCCAAAGGTGGAAAATTCGAATTTCCTATGAAGATTCATCAGCTTTGGAAGGTTTTCTACATCTATCAAAGAGTTTGGAGGATATGAAGGCTATCAAGATAGAGTTTGACTCCTTAGATAGGATATTTTCCTAATTTTTTTTTACTTTCCATTTTTAGTATTCTAGATCCATTTTTATAGGATCTCATCTTACACTTGTTGTATCTATTTTGATTTGACTATTTTTAGCAAATCTGATCCATCTTTCAAGGATCTAGATTTCATCTTGTAAGGATATAAAGACAGACATTTGGAGCACCAAGGGGTTCAATCCTGGATACATTTTGGCTCATGTACTAAGACTCTTATCTTGATATGAATCACAATCTTCTTTTGCTATCAATGTCATATTTGTTCATGTGTTGCATTACTCTGTACTTTGATTCAGTTTAGCTCAGCTTTTAAGAACTGTCATCTTCTTATTTAGCTCATGAATTTGAATTAAAGGATCCCTTACTATCTTGTATGACTCTGCATGTTAATGTACTTGGTTATCTAGATTAGTGTTCTTCATACCCTATTTCAATTACTCTGTCTGATCATTGATTTCTAAAAGCACTGTCTTATTTGAATTTGTGATAATTTGTTCTTCTCATTAGCTATTGAGTTATCCCATTGTTCCAAGCATACCAAATTTACCATATTCTTGAGTTACCAAGCATCTATAGCCTACAACCCTAAAGATTTTCTTGGAGTGATAACAGTATCCATGGAACACCGTGTTCGAATGCCATTGTTTTTCCATGTTGCTCGAATACCAAAGCGAGGTGAACTTCGCGGCTAAAGGTTAGGATGGCTCTATTTCAGGGAAGGTCGCACCTTCCGACATCTCCCAAGCTATGAATGCGATGAGGATCAGCAGCCAACTAAAATGGAACTCGTAGCCTTGATCCTGAACTTCACGGCAGTCTTGGTCTAACTAATTCACTAAGTAATTTTCCCAATTCATCTGTAACCCCTCCACACATTTTCCTAAGAGGTCAACAACAAACCCTGTGACTTATGTGGGTCTGTTCTTCCAGACTAGCTTACCAGCAATCAACTGGAAATCAAGGCGCACTTCACCATTCTACATGGAGGCTACCTTGTAGCCTTGCTTTCTCTTCTCCACATCGTCATAGGTATCTTTAATCTTCTACGTCAGGGCACGGCCTGCAACCTTTCCTATGTAAAAGTCTTGTAGGTCTGGTCCCTACATGCTCAATCCGATGATCCGATGGATCAGCGTTGGGTCGACGGTGACATGTCTGTCTAGCCACAGATAACCACCATGGAAGCTCGACAGCAGGATCTTAACGCACACGTTATCCTCCTGGTGCCTTCTGAAATGGGGTATCTTCATTACGTTTAGGATAGTGGATTGCACGAGGTCCATAGTCCATGGTTGGGGGATTATCCTTGAATTCTTCCCCTTCTTCCTAGTTAGATACCTGTGAGGGGCAAGCATGATGAAGTTCTTGCGATCCCCTAGGTTGAAGTCACTGATCTTTAGTATTGTGATCTTATCTGGTTGAGGCTTACCTATACGTATCCCCTTTGGGAGGTACACAGTAACCAAGGGGTAGTCAAAGTCTCTAAGGACACTATCACGATTCACCGCGCCAGCTAGAGGCGGGATGTAATCGGGCAGAATGGACAGGATTAACTTCTCATTCTCTAAGTCATCTCTGTGCTTGGTTCTTTTCTCATCTGAAGCTCGGGATGGTCTGGATCCGCGAGCGGTCGACGAGGAGGCTTGCACTCCTCATGTCGATGAAGCTTGAATTATAAAGGACATCACCTTCTCATCCATAAGGTCGATTATAACTTCTTCGATAGACTTTTCTACGGCTTTGATTTCGTCCGACATGCACGCTCAAAATCGAAAACTTAGGTCGATGCACAAATGCTCAATGCAATGGAACAAGTGGCTAAATCTCAATAAATACAGTGCGGTAATAATGAGTTCTCTTGTTGGCTTGGATACAATTCGTGAAAGTGTTTTCGGTGCAACAGTCGACGGGATAAGTAGACAACGATGTAACGGATCCCTCCAATGGACAAGAGGCCTTCATCAATGCAGTTATGATTGTTACGGTGCGGTCCCAACGGTTTGATGGTGAGCTTTGAGGCCATAACTAATTTATTATCCATTCAGGAGCGTCGATCTAACAGATATAATGCCTCCAATGGTCATGTTGCTTCGCCATGGAGAAGTGCCTATCTGAGCTTCTCTGATATTCTGACGAAGTTCAAATTCTAGAGACCTTCCTTCTGCGAAGTTTTCTCTGGAACTTCCTGTAATTTCTCCAACTTTTCTTTCTTCTTGCTGAGCTTTCTATCCTTCTTCCTTGTGATTCGTGTCTTGGTATTCCTTTTTCCATTATGATTCTTATCTTCTCTTGGCATAATAAATTTTTGTTGGTGGTGGTATTTACTAGGGTTCAAGGGTAATAATTTTTCTCTATCTAGGGTAGGTTCTCTACTCTTTTGCACATACAGGGGTTTCAAGTCTTCTTGTGTTCTTTCAACTTCGACATCCAAGTATCTAGTTCTGAACAGCTTCGACCTGTTCTCCTATTCTTCGATCAAGTGTGCTATCCTCCTAGTCATGAAATCTTTTAATTCTTTCATTTTATGTTCTAGAGCTTCCTCTTCTTTTCTTCGGGTCTGGTCTTTCTCAATCCAGGGTTTTCCTAGAAACATAGAAAATGGGGCGTTGTTCTCAATGAATTCAGCAACCTCAAATTCTTCCTCTGTCGAAGTTCCACGAGCACTCATAGACGTCTGGGTAAGTCTTCCACATAGGGTTATCAGTTTTCCTCTAAAGAATCCTATTCCTCCTAATGAAGGAATCATAACAAGCTTTCCTAAAATTTCCCAGATTATTTCGGTCATGATATTCACCTGTGTTTCCTCATCCAGAACACAATCTATGTCGAAGTCTCCTATTCTTGCTTCTATAAACTCTTTTTCTTTGAAGATCTCTGATAAGTTGATATCTCTGTGATTATTCAAGGTTTCTTTCATTTGTAGTAATACAGTCTCTGATTCTTTATGGGGTTCTACCATGGTCTTAGTTTCTTGGCCTTCCTCAAGGTTTTCTTGTCTCATATTCATTCTTTCAACCTTATCAATCATTCTAGGGAAATCTAAAACTTCATGGTCCATAG
>SNQJ01S0007014.1:153943-166852 GCA_010110895.2 Picea sitchensis | reverse complement strand
CAGAGGTCCTTGCTTTCAGCCATGTTTATACCTCATGAAGCATTTACACCCCAGAAGTATGTACACTCTTCCACGCGAGGGAGTGCAGAGGGGGGGTACCCCCTCTGCGGGGTCCGGTGGGGCTATCCCCCCGGCTGGGGGGTCTGGGGGAAAGCGGGCCCCCGAAGCAAAAATTGCCTTGTAAAAGTATATTGTAATTTCATTGTAAATCTAGACCGTTCATTATAAGGTCGCAGATCTAACGATTGAGATTATGTTAGGGTTTTTTGCCCTAGAAGGCAACCCTCTTTTATGAGGGAAATGTATTACGGCTATGGATGATGGTGAATGTTGTATTCTGAGAGAGGAGATTGTGAGAGAAAGAAGAGGAAGTTACAGCGGGTTTTGTTGTAGGTTTTATCCCTTCATTTGTTGGATAATATATAAAGGAAGGACCTGGCAATTTCTCTGGTGGACGTAGCCCACACTGGGTGAACCACATAAATCTGTGTCTCTCTTGTATTGTGTGTCTTATGTGTTTTGTTTCTGCATTTGTTTTATTTTATTGCTCCGCGGTCATGTTTTTCTAACAAGAATGGCATCCACGAGAGTAAAAAACATTGATTTGCGGATAGCAAATTGCATGGCATCCAACTGGTGTTAGTGTTCAGAGAACTGTGAACCCTACTTCATGGGAGATTGTCGTTGGGAATCGAGGTGTATACTCCATGCATATGACCACAATCCTCTGAAATTGTAGTGGTCATGTTTGATTGCAAAACCTTCGATCCTTCACAATTGAATGGATGTTGCATAGATGATAAAATGTTGTAGTGCTCACCCACGATTGTTCGGTCCACTCCATTGAATCACTATAACAAAATTGAGGTCATTGATGGTCATGACTAATACTTGGTGTTCATCCAATGCCTTTGCAGCCAATGGTTCTTTGGTTAGCTCCGGATGATTCAACAATGGAGTGAAGGTTGTTCGTACTTTCGGAGAATCAATGGTATGATTCCAATTAGATACTTCCTGACAATAGAATTATTGTTGTAAGAAAATCACATTTGTTATGTTTCCACTATCGACGTCTTATACATTTCAGAGAATAGAAATTTTGGTTGTTTGTGTTTCAAATGAACTGGGTCCTTGTCGTCCTAGTAGATTTATGTATATTTGTAGGACAATTTAGGTCTAATAGTGAAAGATATTGTGGGAGAGAGGGAATAGCATTCTCTGGAGTATTAAGATACATATGATAAAGATGAGGAACTGATGGGATTGAAAGAGCCACAATTCTGCCAGGAATTGCAATTCACCTAGACTAGATCATTTTCTATGTCAGCTACAAACAAGATTTTTTTAGGAGGAGTTCCAACATAGAGTTCTAAGAAATAAAGAGCGGTTCCCAAAGTTGCACTGGAGACTACTGACATTTCAAATACAGTATTTGCTTTCAGTTTCGAGGTTGTCAGAGGTGCAACAGGGGCCCAGATATGGGAATTGGATTGCACATGATGGGAACTTATTCTGAGGGTGTCCAAGCTTATGAGCGCTTATATGGCCTACTGTCTTCTTGAGAAGTGTGTGTAGAAAGGACTATGTATAGAACGAAGATGTATCATCTTCATCTCCATGTTGGAGCAGGACAAGAAGCATAAATAATACCAACCCAAACAAATTATATTTCCCCATTTCTAAGCATTCATGTAAAATAACTTGGGCAAATTACAAATACCTCAATATAGAAGATGGCATTTCCTGCCAGTGATTACAGCATTTCCCGCCACTGATGAGTTTTCCTTCACATTGTCGGTTACTGATGATTTTGCTTACACTTTGCTTCATTGGTTCATATGAATTGAATTTTCTAACTATGTGGCAAGGTCCAATTAACTACATTATCAAGTCGCAGCTAAGGAGAAATGCATATTTCTAGGCAAGTTGTGCTCAGGAAATGAGAAACTGTCATTCATGAGAGAATGAAAAAATATTAAGGTACGTTAGTCAAATTAGAAAATTGTAATTTTTTCTTGTATTTTTTTCTAGTTTTAACATCCATTGCATGAATAAGCATGAATAAAGTTACCTTGATTTACCTTGCATCAATTCCACTTCCATTTTTTTTTACTTTCCAACAAAGTTATTCTTTGTTCCCGCCGCTAATCCATCCTGAGAGATGGAGTTCTGGAATAAATTCTAATCCATCGTGAGAGATGGATTTTTGGTGTAAATTCATGCAATCTGTACTTCCATGGAAAATGTTTTGTGGCCCGCAAAACTGATCTTAAGCTTTCATCTCTCGAGAGGACAACGAACAATGATCACATCAATCGGTAAACTTGCAGATAAAGGCACGTTCATGTTGCAAACTATTATTCATAAAACAAAATAAAATTATCATCCACACACCACCACTGTAAGCAATAACTACACACTTTATTCTGCATTTCCATCAACTCATATCATATAGAAATTTTATGTCATTGTCTGTCTCAATTTGTTGATTGATATATCTATCTTCTTTTGAAATTAGTACCATCATGGCTGGAAATCAGGAGTGCGAGGACAACAATCTCGACAAGAAGGATGAGGGATGACAAGATGATGAAATTATGTGGAATCGTGCTCAGAAGACCCTCGACAAGAAGGACAAGGGAAGGTAGGAAGATGAGATGATGCATAATGAGGATACAGTCAAAGAGAACCTACTTGGATCCCAGACTCAGTGGAAAACTGGCCAGACTCAACATGGTGAGAGTCAAATTCAGACTCAAATGCATGCACACTCCGACTCAGAGAAAAAGGAATCAGAGGCGCAATCCTTCTAACCTGAGAATTGTGCATGGAGAGGGGGAGCATGGAGCTGTGGCGGTGGAGAAGGGACGATTATATGATCAGTGGAAGATTGATATTATTAAAGTGTGGAGAACAATGGAGGAGTGGATTGAGCAAGTGGCAGGCTACATTCATCAACAATTAAGGATTACAATCCCTTGACTGCAGATTCCCCCGACTGCAGTGAAAGAGTGCCACAGAGCTACTAGAGTGTCCCTCGAGTGCAGATATGATATAATTTATATAATTTCATTTTGAAAATTAATATATAACTCTCATAATTAACCAAAAAAATTTGAACACACTAGGGGAAGTATGTCATATCAGAAAGATTTCAACCAATAGAAAATTCGATACAAGAAATTAAAAAAAATTGAAAAATATAATGTTTTGTGAGGAAAAATGGAATAATAGATATATTAGGATAAACTTAAGCAAAGTATTGTAAAAATGCTACAAAATATACCAACTATTGCATCATAATGTACCAGGTAATAGGCGGTCAACGATAATTAACTGCCAAGCAAATGCTAGAGTCCATAGCTGGAGGCGGGGACTAATAAGGAGGGGGGTCATTTGGGCCATGCCCACCCCCTCCACCTTACCTCACATACCTTACTATACTAAAAATGATATTAATATCATAAACAATCTGTTATTCTAGCTTTGAGTGTGGGTACCGGAGCCAAAACCTTATTTCACTTCCGACAAACCAAAGCTCAATTCGTATCTCACCTCTGACACATGGTAGATCCAAATCTATTTTCACCTCTGACACATGGTGGAGCCAAATCCATTTTCACTTCCGATATGGTGCAGCATGATCCATATTAACTTTAGATATGGAGAAGCAAAGTTGTGGTTATGTGGCCGACACGCATCGAACAGAGAATATTAAAAAGGGTTTTTTTAATGTTTTAATAAAAAGGGGGGTCGTGTGCATAAGGGTTTTAAATATATATAATTTGATTAGAAAAAAGGGACTGTGTGGGTTGTGGCCCCCCGCCACCCCCATGCACGTAACCATATTTTAACCTTGCGCTAAACAATGAAACCTCCCCCCTTATTATTATTATTTTTTAATTAAATTTTGTATGAATTAAAAATATGTTTTTTTTAAACATTTTAAAATCATTTTTCCTTTTTAAAAATTTTCAAACAAAACATTGCATATTAGCATGAATCAAAAAATGTTAACCATCAATAAAGGGGATTTTGACACAACTTAGCATAATTTTAAAGGTTCATATCTTACTCATAGGATGTCTGATTGGGGTGTCATTTTTGCAATGCAGAGAACACAAGGATAGGTTTCCAGTGAGATAACTCACCACTTCATTCAATCATTTCAGCGATGTCATAGTTAATGAGGTTTACTTGGCAGGAAATCCTTGGCGATCATTTTGGCACTTGTGGGGCTCAGATTTCAATTCTACCAATGGTGTTGGAATCGTGATCCTGCAAAACATGCATTTACCCTATTTTGGAGATGACTTTGACTAATACCCAAAATTGTGAGCAAAGACATTTCTTAATGGAAGTTCGGACCCCGTTCTCGCTACTAATTTGCCTGAATTCAATTCTTTCAATTCCTGCGGCATCTGTGTTATATATACTCTTAATACATCCATTTGAACTGGGTTCATGTGTCAATGTATGAGAAATTTTATCTTGTGAAAACAACCAACTAACGTTCAGAGCATGTGACACAACATTTTCACATTTGTTTCAATCAACATCATCATGGCTAGTTGATGCATCTACTAGTTTTATTTCTGAATTCTAACTATTTATTTAAACCATTCTTACATTAAGTAGTTTCTTTTCCATAAGAAACTCAATGTTTGTTTTACCCTCACCCTTGAAATAACACATAAATTGGAGTACCCAATGTCAACAAATGCATAATTTTTAGGTTTGATAAGAGAGGCATATTGGATCAGAACATGCTCTTCTTTGGTATGTACCTTATGAAGATGAAATCCAACACATTAGGTGGAAATATGAATTCAACATTAATACATGGTTTGAATTTTGAATATTTGTTATCATGGTGGTTTAGAGTTCCTTGTATCAACATTAATTCCCAATCTATGTGAATGCCAAGGATACATCCTCCAATAGTGTCAAGTGTCATCTAACATTAATAGACGGATCCAATAGTTAATTATATTTAAATTAGATGGATATTGATGACGAAATGAACCAAAGATCACAAGTCAATTGTACTTCACAAAATCTTGTTTTTAGGACAATTAGCTAAAACTTATGTTAGACCATCCATTTTTCACTTTAAGGTTGTACAGTTTCATAGTGACCAACAACTTAGTGAAACTAGTGCAACCTAGGTATAATGGTGTATTTGCATCTTCATTCAACTTCTAATGTTGATTAATATCATTCATTTTCTTAATTATTGATGCTTCTTGGACATTTTCACAATCCACATATGATCATCAACCATGTTTTCATCATCATCATTGTCATTCTCAAGAACTTGAATATCATTTGTAAGCAATGTCACGTCATCATCAACACAATTACCATGTCGATGTTTGACAATGCATTGATCACCCTATCATTGGGATATCACAAAATGCAATGTAAATAAAAATAACATTGAAACATCAATATTATCCATATAAAACATTTTTATATAGTGAAAAATGTGTATTTTTTAATATATATTTGACCCTCAAACCACATTGTATACATAAGATTGTAAGCACTTTCATTACATTTATGAACCAATAAACATAAATTTATCAAGGTGATCCACATATCGCATTTTCATAGGTTCTCTTTCCCTAGTCAAATATAGATGTCTGGAGGAGATTAAAAAAACAAATTAGATTTTATCTATAACAATACTTGTATGTAAATCAAAATTTTGTATCAATATTATCTACATGGAAATTATACTATGATTCAATAATATATTATGATCTTACCTGATTTATACAAGCCCTCTCTCCATAGAAAAAACAAATTTTATATGAACTTATTATACCATGAACCATCAAGTCGTATTGTACTTCCTCAAATGTTAGTACTGCAACATTGCAACATTTTTTGCAAGGGCATCTTGTGTTCTTCTGATACTTTGAATGCCTCATAGAAAATTTGATGAATTCATCAACCCCATCTTGATATTCCTTTGATACTCTATATACAACCAATTTGCAAATCGCTTAAAGTTATATCTCTACAAGTTACAACAAAAACATATTATATATTATATCATATCGAAGAATCAAATATAGAAAATATACCTCATCTTCAAATCTGTCCAATTCCTTTTTTTAGACCATTTCAAAATAAAATTCAAGCAAGTTATGTATAATTAAAAGCCAAAAAAATTCATACATGTAACAATATGAAATAGTAACATAAGAAACAAAAAGGAAAACGCATCAGCATGGCTTATATGGAAGCAACACATTATAGCTGGAAACGATAATATTTGTAAAGATAAATGTGTTATGAAATGTTTCGAACAATGTCAAGCAACTACTTCTTTTAAGTATTGGGGATTGCATATACCTATTTCACAAGCATTAATTTCATTCTTTATATACCTATACACCCTAACCCAAACTTCAAAATGGATTTGTAAAACATAAGTTTTATTCTTAGCACGACCAAAACTTTGAGAAACGTGACTAGGATTCCAAAGACCACTCAACTATCCTTGTCATCAAATAGTTTTAGCGACTCACGAGATTAAAGTGCTTCCAATATCTCACCAAAGTTGTTGTTTCCAATTTGTTAAAGTCTACCTTCTACATCATTTGAAATTTGATTAAATCTTCAAAAAACTTTCATAATCATCTAGACTAAAGACATAATATCTAGAGGTAGAATTCAAGACCAAATTCAAAAAACAATGATTTCATTGCCTACTTTTATAAGTAAAAAGCTCAGAAGACACAAAGGAAAATAACACTATCAAAATTTCATTTAGGAGTTACCCACATTCCATGAGAAGGCACCCTTGAACCTATGGACTACAATTCATTAGAATGTTTTTCATTGGTTGCATTGGATGTAGAGCTCATTGTATTGTGGGGCCTATGTTTGGACTTATGGAATTTTGGGCAATCATCAAAAGATAATGTGACAAAAATGAAAATCATTCATTATACTTTCCATGAAAAGATCTCAAGAATTTTATGATATGTAACAAGTAATTGGAAAAAGAATTTTGATTCACCTGATGATGAGCTACTAGACATAACATTCTCACATTTGTTTCCATCAGGATTGTCATGGCCAATTGAGGCATCTCTTAGTTTTATTTCTGAATTTCAACTATTTATTTAAACCATTCTTACATTAAGTAGTTTCTTTTCCATAAGAAGCTCAATGTTTGTTTTATCCCCACCCCTGAAATAACATAGAAATTGGAGTACCCAATGGGAACAAATGCAAAATTTTTAGGTTTGATAAGAGAGGAAAATTTGGATTAGAACATGCTCTTTTTTGGTATGTACCTTGTGAAGATGCAATTCAATACATTAGGTGGTAGAGTGAAGTTGACATTAATTCATGGTTTGAATTTTGAATATTTTTAGCATGGTGGTTTAGAGTTTCTATGTGAATTCCAAGGAAAGAATTGTAAACAAAAAGGATATGGATGCATATGTAGGAGAAGTATAACATTAACCTTTGCAGCATGATAGTGACATCCTCAAGGGTATTTCTAGTGAAGACTTATATTGCTCGAGGAAGAAAGAGAAGCTAGGAATGTCAGAGCAATTTGATGATTAACCAACACTGACCTTAGAAGTCATGTATAGTATCAATCTGGTATTTTGGAGGTGGTTTCTAGCAAATGGATATTGGAGCATCACTGAGGTCGCATCATTAGTGGGATTTCAAGGTACTTTTCACATGTATTACATCTATACAAATGGACAAAAAGTGATGATGATCTTCAGAAAGCATGTTGCCTTATGACATCCTTGAAATAGGGTGATGCTCACAAATAATTGACTGGTAAGAGTATGTTGGACTCACTGGACTATTCTAGAAGTCGTGAGATGCATTAGAACCATTGAAGGTTTTATCGAGGAAACCAATACGATATTTTCCAACATACATCTTATAACCTGTAGCATGACTTGGATAAATTATGGCCTGCAGAATTCACACTCAAGACACATTCCTATAGAATATATTAGGGTAGAATTTGGTTTAGCAACCAGTAGTTGGGGTTCCTAGATTTGTTTCATTATGAACAAATGTTATTGTATACATTATTTCCTAGTTGTGATATTATAATTATTGAGCATTGCTTGAAAACTCATTATTATTGGAGGGATGGAACATCTTCCACTGATGTTGAGAATGGATTTCAACTGAGGTTGCAAATTTAAAATAATATAAGATATTTTATTAATGTCCAAGTATTAGGTCAATGGTTCTATATATTACAATCATTGGCCACTAAACAAGGGAATTGTATAGAACACTCTTAAATAAAAAAGGAAGTAATGATAATGAAACATAGTAAGGAAAGGGGAAGTATGCATGCAGTACATAAATAAATAGGAGAAATAAGAAAATCATTGATTTTGATCTCCACCTTTAGAATCTTCACTATTTTTTAACTACACCTTTACCAATTTATCCAACTTTTCAACCATATCATTTGGATCTCGAGCAAGAAAAGTATTTATTGCACTACTCAATGTCATTTGGGTCCTAATTCCCTGATTGGGTACATCCTCCAATAGTGTCAAATGTCATCTAGACTTAATAGAGGGATCCAATAGGTAACTATATTTAAATTAGATGGATATTGATGATGAAGTGAACCAAGGATCACAAGTCAATTGTACTTCACTAAATCTTATTTTAGCACAAATAAAACTTTCCATTTTTAGTTAATCAATCATGTAAACGAATATCAAGATGAATTTAAGAGGTATTTTTTAAGAAGCAATGGACTCATTGCATAGAAGTAAAATGAAATGAATGTTCTTGAAACATCAATTTATGGAAGTCATCAC
The DNA here is from genome assembly GCA_010110895.2 of Picea sitchensis. Classification (NCBI taxonomy): domain Eukaryota; kingdom Viridiplantae; phylum Streptophyta; class Pinopsida; order Pinales; family Pinaceae; genus Picea; species Picea sitchensis. The sequence continues at coordinate 158,018 of SNQJ01S0007014.1, read as the reverse complement.
ACTCCATGACAACCATTTATACTACCGCTAACTTTTGCAATAAGGATGTGCTACTTTATTGTTTTTCATCCAATGACAATGGAGTATTAGTCACTACAAGATATTCATGTCATTTTTTTTCAATGGAAATTTTGGGAAGTGATCACAAGGAAACATGGCTTCTAAAAAAATTGTTTTGAATTTTGTGTTCAAGGAACTCCATCATGAGTTTCTTTAGAATGCCTATGTATCAATTAGTTTCTCCCATCAAAATTCACATAATGGGAAGTTACCTTTCCATCAAAAGGAACTTCAACTATATGATAAGATTACAAAGCACTTTGTTGGTCCTCAAAATCAAGGTAAAAGTAAAGATTGATATTGTTGCAAAAAAATTAATAAAATGTCTATCATTTCCATCCACTAGCTTATTTGGATCTTCCTGAAGATATTGATTGGGAGGAGGCCACTCGTTTTGCTTACTTTGATTATTATGTTGGATGCTTTCAAGGTTTTATTCAATACAAAACCTCATTTTTAAGCATGTCTGCTACAAACCTTGAGCATTGGAACTTACCTCATTAAAGCCTATTTCAGTGAAGGAGCTAGATACTTGAATCTTTTGTTAAATCTAAATTAATTGATATTTTGGATTAGGACGCATTTGTAGAGATTTACTAAAAACTGTATTAATTTTCTATTATTCAAACTACTTAATCATCTTGATCAACATTACAAAAAAAAAGGGCTCTACAATGGCTAGATGCATGAGTGCACTCTAGTCCCCCTACAACCCAAATGCTAAGAAAAAAACTAGGGAACATGTTGCTTGAAATTTATTCTCATATATTCATTCAAACTCCAATATGTGATGCATTAAGACATTGGTTACTTATTCATTGAGTAGTCGCATATAAACATAGAAAATTGTGGGGAAAGCTTCGACGATTGATAGATGAAGAGATATTGTTTGTTGCATTTGATGTTCTTGTACTACTTATTATCTACTAGAACATGACTCCAATGGATAGCCAACCACATCCCTCATGTTACTACACAAAGGTGTTTAGATCCAAATGATGCAATTATGAAAGCTATGGTTTGCAATGCTAGAAAAACATGGATTATGGAATTCAATGATCATGTGAAACATTAGGCCACCCAAGTGCATAAATACAAGCATATATGCATGGATGAGCCATAGGGTAATAGAAAAAATGGGTTTCCTCCCTACCTCCAAGCATTTTAGCCTTTTTATATCCAAAACATGTTTTTGGTTCCCTAATCCACCACAAAAGAATAATGTGATGTAGGGCTACGATAGTTGGGTAGAAAAGGGAAGGAACAACTACATGAGGGATATCAACAGAAATGATAGCCATTATCGCAATTAATGGAGTTGCTTCAGGTGGTGCAGGGATGGTCAAGTTGGGTTGGTTAATCGCCAATGTAGAAATTTGAGCAGTGGAAGCATCCAAACCAACAGGGGCAGTTGGGGGGTGCATTGACAAAGCCAAAGGATCTAACATTAAAGGAATCATTAGATGATGGTAACATAATAGGTGGGGATGGCTCTTCCATAGTGCCCTACAAGGCTTTTATTGTTGCAAGTTTTCTAGTATTGTATATCTAACACTACTCAAGAACCCAAAACAAGGATTCATTAATGTGATTTCATGTTTACAACCAATTTGATAAAATTGTTGGAGAGTGATACTAGTAAATGAGTTTATAGTGATATTGTTGTGAGAAGATTATAAAATAGAATTTTACTTGAGGCCATTTACTAGGTAGTAAGTGCAGGGGGAAATGGATAATTTTCTTTTTTTTCATTTGGATAATGTATGTCTTATCTATGGCAGGTTTTGCTCGATCAAGTTTATAAAGTTTAAATAATTCCCTTCCATTGCATCTAACAAAACAACTCCAGTGATTCCTCTGCAATCCCATTATAAAAAAAGCCCTACAATCATTACATTCCATCAAACCATATTTCTATCAAGAATTTAATCAAACAATTAGCATGCACACTCAATCGGCCCACAATAAGTGAGGCCAAAACAAAAAGCAAGATATAATGGAGTGACCAAGTTATAGGAGAAAGAAAGAAAGAAAAGTGTCACAATGGGTCATTAATTTAGTAGCTATAATAATATAAAGGTAAAGCTAAGACCACTATATCATGGGAAAATGAAACAATAAAATCCAAACAAATAAGACAATACTCAAAATTAACCTTCTTTTTGAATATTGTTAAATTACTCAAGGCAACATTTAGGACTGAGAGTAACATTTCTTCTTGTTTTGTTCTCTCAAAACTCCCTAATCCCTCGAAGCCCATTAGTACATAAAGGCATTTTGAATCCGTTCAAATTGTCATCCACACTCCATCAGTGCATCTACCTTGTGCTACATCAAGAAGGGATCCATGTTATTTACTTCTCTAAATGTGTTTCCAACATCAATGGTGTTGTAGTTGTCTCTAAATTCATTGGTTATTACCTTCAAATTTAGTTGAAATGTCAAATTTTGAGAGGCAAGGGTAAAAAGGGACTAACTAGTGATTAATCGGTAAATGTTTGGCGCTAAAAGGAAGCAAGATTGAAAAAGGAATAGGAAAATAATGGAGAGAAGTCTATGCACTAGTCAAACCCGCCATAAAGACACGTGGTTGACACAAATGAATTGAGGGTGGAAAAAGGTGATTTTGTAAACCACTCCTCATCCACCTGCAAACTGCTTAACAACTCTAAAACAATTATGAAATAAATACTTGAAATTCTAGAAGAACCAATTAATGTACCTTGTCCATATGTTGAATAAAGCTAATCAAAAGATTACAGTTGTTCAAGAGATCAAAATGCCATTGATGCCACTCAATATAGATATGAAATTGAAGATTTGTGGAATGAGATTTCATTTCCAAAGCAAAGTTCGATAAACACGTTCGAAAAAGGAAATTGAAGACCCAATTGACATTAAAAATTGTTATCTAGAGCTCAAAGTATGACTAACGATTTCAAAATGACAAAATTTCATGGGTATAGTTGTATTTCGTAATTCCATCATTTCCTTTAAACTTTTTATCATTCATTTTTTTCTCAATGGCTACTCAAAGGAAACCTATAGTTCCTGCAAAACCTTATTCCCAAGCCTCTAAACCGGAGAACTTGTTCGATGTAGACTATGATATCTTTGAGCTTTGAGTCGTGTCTTACCAATCAAACTCCTCACAAGCTCGAACAAGATGCATTTGGGAGATTTAGGGATGGTTCTCATGCTATTTTCTCTATAAATCCTACCTTGATTTCCAAAATGTTGATCCTAACTGAGAATTCCATGCCATTAGATGATGAAACCCGAACAAAGGAATTCACATCTTTGAACCTTAGTCAAGTAAGAGACCAATTGTCTCGATATTTCCCAAAGAAAGCTACTCTCCCAAAAATTCCCCTACCTTTCTAGGATAGATTTTTCCTTTATTTATCCAAAGAAGTCGTATCAATTATTTACCTTATTATAGGATTTAGGATGATAATACGGTGGATGAACCAATTTTAGGGCTAATGCATAAAATTCGTCCACTAGTTGAAGTACCTCCATAAAAGTATAATTATGCAAAATATCTTTCAAATGCCATTCACAACCATTTAATTCAGTTCCCATCCCTAACATGCTTTAGATATCAATAATGTTTAGTATACCCATGTTGTATTTTCAGTCCACAAATTTTGAGCATATATAACTTATCATGTTTGACCAACAAGCAAACCTTATGTCTATGATAGAATGGACACCAAAAGTAAGAAAGTGTGCAAAGAATGAGGATTTTAAAACCATTCTTTATAAGTTTATGTATATTTCATACATTGTATTTCATGGTGATCACCCTCCTATTCTATTTTTAGAGTGTAAGCAATTACTTTAGTTAAGCCTAAATACTAGGGTAGAAGACTAGTTTATCTTCAAAGACCATGGTATCATAAGAATTTATGGGGCTGAAGTCAAACCATATTTACTAGTAGTCTTTTTAACACCCAAAATATTTGCATTGGAATACATCAAACATAGGATAAGTTTTTATAACCTTCATTTT
>SNQJ01S0007014.1:118927-135842 GCA_010110895.2 Picea sitchensis | reverse complement strand
TTGGTGTTACATTCATTTAGAGCAAAAAATATGTCTTTATCCTTAGCCATATGATAAGTTGCTCCACAATCAATAAGCCACTCATCAGAAGAAGAAGAAGAAGTTGTGTTGAAGGAGAAACCAGAAGAAGAAAGTGCATATTCATGAGAAGAAGAAGAAGAAGTAGAATCAATATTGATGTTTTGTTTCTTCATCGCTGCTTCTAAAGTTGCCATCTTCTTGAAACATTTGGACTCATCATGACCATCTTTATCAAAAACGTTGCAATGTCTCTCAGTCTTCTTATTTTTATATTTTGCTCATTTGTCACCATTAGAAGTTGGAGTTGTCTGAGCGGGTTTGGGACCCTTATGTTGCTTGTTGTTGTAGCGAAGATGTTTCTTCTTGGGATTCTTGGGTTTATCTTTCTGTTGGGAAACTAAGGCTTTGTTGGAGGTACCTACAGTGCTAATCACTCCAAGTTGTACAAGCTTATCTTCCTCTCTAATCAAAGCAACACAAAAGGACTCAAGAGTGGGTTTTCTATAAGTTGTCCCTATATCCTCTCTCGTGGCATAAAAGGTAGATACAAACACAAAATATGCACTACCTAGCTTAGAGAGAATAAGATAGATGCAATGCTCGTCCTCCATCTTTATCTCACATTCACATAAAATTCTAAGTGTTTTAAACTTAGATAGATAGTCTCCAATGCAATAAAAATCACTTGGATTTAAAGTAAGTACTTGATTTTCTAATTGTTGTGCTCGAATAATATTGAGTTTACCAAACAGAGTTTCAATCTTTTCCCAAGCTTCATTGGGGTCATCAATTTATTTAAGGTGGAACCTTAAATCAGGGAGATGGACATTCTGATTACTCCACGTGTTTCATCACTCCGATTATCCCATTTGACTTTCTTATCAGGATCATTGGGTTATTTTTCCTTTCCCAAGGTAATCTGGTACAAGCCTTTACTTCTTAATAAATCCTCCATATGAGATTCTCATTGGAAGTAGTTGGTGCTAGTAAGCAAAAGATTACTGGAAGAATCCATATTAAATATGTAGATAATATGGATTTAAAAACTGAAACTGATGATCTAGATAGAAATATCTCGAAAAATTATGCGGTTTTAAAAAAAACGACACTAAAAACTGACGTCGGATGTGAAAGTTATGCCATTTTTAAAAAAAGACATAAACGATGACCAAAGAACCACGTGGTGGTGTAAGTTGCTTTATGAAGTGACCCACTTTTATAAAGAGAAGTGGGGATCACTTTTATAATGAAGTTACTTTATAAAAGAAAATTTGCATGCAAAATAAATAACTCTAAAATAAAATATTAAAGATACTTATAGTGATTCACTTTTATACTTGAAGTGAAATACACTTTACAATTTGAGCATGAACTTTTTCAAAAAAAAATAACAAAAAGAGAGACTTGAACTTAAGACCTCTTACTTAATAAGGAAACTTTTAACTAAATGGTCTAGAAAAACATATTGTATTGTTTAGCAAGAGGATTGAGAGTGTTGTTGTTTTTGTTGTGGAAGACGCCCTTCAAGAGTGTGCTAAGAAAAAACTCTTTTCACACAAGAAAAAAATTTTGCTCCTTGATGACAACAAGGGTTAGATCTCAGTTAGCTTACTCGGAAGATGCACCTTTTCCCATATGTTTCTGATTTTTCGAGATCGCACAAGGAGCAGGGAAAAGAGCATACACAGATCTAAAAGAGTAGCAACCCAGAAACAAATAATATAAAACCAAAAATAATACTCTGCAAAAATTTTAAAAATACGTATTCAAGATTTATACCTCTAGATCTGACTGAAATGGTTGTATCTTGGGCAAATGGAAACATTTTCGAGTGAAACTAAAAGTTTTCCTAACTGAAACGAGCACTCTGTGCGCAATGGAACAGTCCTCTCAGCCTAGAAATGTACAGAAACTATAGAAAATGGAGATGAGGAAACTCAGCTTCATGGTCTCGATCTACAACATGAACGGGTCTTCAAACATTTTATGATACCATGTTCGAAAACATAGGTATTCCAACAGAGGATGAATGACTTCAGTAACCGCTCACACAACCAAATCAAATATCAACACAGAGATGTTTTGATGTGGTAAAACCCCTACGGGGAAACATCCACGGCCCCAACCAACACGGCCACTTGGAGCAGTTTATTAATGCAAAAGAAAAAGATTACAAGATATTTTACAAGAGAGTTTCTCACAATCGATCAGCGGAAAATGACCCTCCATGCTCTTTAAATAGAAATCATAGACCAATCGGGTGTTAATCCAATGATCAATGGCCATTAAGATCGAGTAGAATATGAACCGTCAGATCACTCTATGTCGAGAACATATCGTGACCATCAGATTTCCTAACTACAAATGCATACTAAAGAAACACACTTTTACCTAACGACACATTAGACCAAGTAGATCTTAACTAAGTCCTAAGTGTCTAAATATCCTAACAGGTCCGAGGAGTCTTGGGGATTGGGATTAAGGTTTTCTTCAGGATCCTCTTCCACATATGATAAAATATTATATTTGATTCTTGGTTGGAATGTTATCTTTATGATTTCTTGTTGAAGATGGTGTTGGAGCTTCTTGATATTTTGGATTGGAGGGAGCTCCCTTTGACAGAGGAGCTTGTCTAGGTTGAGGACCTTGTTTAGTATTTTTTTTCTTTCGTTTTGGCTATTGTCATTGCTCATTAGGCTCTTATGTTGGTTGATCCACTGGTACTTTTGGGCATCTCTTGGTGAAATGGCCATATTCATGACATATATTACATTTAAAGGGGAGTTATTCATATTCCACTTCTTGCAGATAAGTCCAGTTGTCCAGAGTGATCTTAATGGCCTTTGTAAGCCTCTTTTCTAGGTCCACCTCAACACAGATTCAGGTGCAATACTAAAGGATTTATTTGCATTCAGCACGATCTATATAGTTTCCCAAATAGTTCCCGGTGGTTTGCAGAGTCTCATCATTCCAACAATGGAGAGGAAAGAATGGGAGGCAGAACCGAACAAGGACAACCGATAGGATGTCATTTTCTAGATTAAAACATGAATTCCATTGATTAAAATGTAGCCCTCGATCCCCCACAAAGAAAGGGACGCTTCTGAAAATAAGATCCTAGTATTCCTTCTTTTCAAACAGAAAGGAAAAGAAACCTATACCGCAGAAAGATTGTGACATCCTACATGATAAGAGTGGCTTATGTTTCTTATCAACCCATATTTCCAGAGATCTAGGCGAGGGCGAAATCCTGGTAAATTTCCCAACTAGACCATTCTCTGCGAATTGCAACACGAGGGTTTGCAAGCCTGGTTAAATTGGGACCGAAGGGATTTCATCCAACTTTTTAACAAACCTTGAATGAGCCTGCTTAGGTTGCTTGAGGAGACCAGCAACCAAGGACATAAAGGTTGTGATGTCTATAGAATGTGAGGGAGGAGGTGGGTGGGGGTCACTAGGGCCCCCATAAGGGGAAGCCATGGAAGCCTCAGGGAAAGCACACAAAATATGGTTCTACTACTACATGTGGGCAGAAAAATTGATGTTGTACTTCGACGGTATGAATAAAATAGGTCGTATTGTCATATTTTACTTGCATTTTTGTATTTTTTTTAAAAAGCCCCGATGTTTGTCAACTTTCCGACGCAAGAGACTATCATCGAATATCCAATGGTTGACCATGTCAACGAGGGTCGGATATTTGACGGTTTACCAGGTCAACGATGTATGTACCAATGTTTTATGAAGTCAATATTTTTGTTCATTAAGAAACATCTCTTTGTTCAACATACGTCGAAAGTCCGACAAAAGTGTGATAATTAAAAAGTTTGAAATATTAAAGACATTCAAAGTTGTTTCTATACTAGCAACGGTTTGCAAAGGTTGTAAGGGATATTTATAGGTCATAATACAAAAAAAAAAGTGTTTTGTTAATTGCATTACAAATAGTTAAACTATTGAGGTTGTTTTTTTATATAATCACCACTAAAAGTTTGGTAAGGAAAAATGTCACAAAACATTCCTCCGGGAGGACAAGTCTGAAACTTGAGGTCTGCATTAGTCGAGGCTTTGGGTGATTGAAAATGTTATTTTCCTTGTAAAAAATGCAGGGGCTATAATAGAAGGAGGGTTTTAATAAAAATAGCTAAAAGAAATTGTAGTGAGTATGGACACCTTGAAGGCGGCCATAAATATTGTCCCTTCGTAAGTTATTCATTATATGTCTTTATATTGCAGATATTTTTTGTAAACGTTTATATGTTAAATGTAGAAGAAAAATAATGTATTATTTTTTATTTATGGATATATTCTATGTACACATGAACAAATTGAGAGTAAGTTAAGAAAAGAAGAAATAGACATAAGATGTATATTTTAATTAGGGTTTAGGGTATGGTTTAGTGGTTAAGAGGTTTAAGGTTTAGGGGTACATGGTGTAAGGGGATAGGGGTTTGTCAGGCTGCTAAATTGAAGATTTGAATGACCTGAAACACTAAATTGTCAAACCAGGGTTGGTAAACTTTGAGTTGCTACACTGTATGTGTGGGTAAGGCTCTAATCTCTATCTGAATGCTATCCTTAGAAGAAAACACAAACTCACTCGGAGAACTTGAATCTTAATGACTATCTTAAAACTTAGCATTTCCTATTTAAGTCATCAACAGAAAACAGTTATGTGCTCAAATGCTGGTGCTTCTATTTCTATTCAAAAGTGTGGTTCCACAAGATTATTTTACCATTATTTCCAACCATCTATCATCATCATTTCTGTTTAAGCCATGACACAAAGCGTGTTTCCTAAAATGTATTTAATCTGAACATTACAAATGAATCCAAATCTGGCTACAAGAAAACACAGAAGTACCCTACTTACCTTACTGGTACCAGAAGCTTCCTCTAATTTAACTGTAATCTAACTATCTTAACTGAGCAGGGTAACTAACTATCTAACAAAGCAAAGTTCATGCCAATTCTAAGTTATGTTCGAATCAACAACTAGAAACTACTCAAACTTAGTTCATGTTCTGAACCCTACAGGCATCAGTCATGCATTCAATGCTCATCAACGTAAGAGATAACAGTATGCGGGAAACGATTCTGTTGAAGAACGATTAAACACGATTCTGAACCAATTAATCTTCAAACTTTAAACTATCATATAAGCAAACACTAACACACTGAAATAACTAAATCTATGATGAAATAAAGCAGCGGCTTGCACCTGTTTGGCGGGCCCAACCAAACGGCACAAACGCTGTAAGTAATAACCAGAGCCGACTATATCATTCTATGCAAACATGGTGTAACTTCACGCTTCATTTACTCATAAGAAGATACTCAAATCGTATAACAGTCGGGTAACATAACGTAACAACAGTTTTATATTCAGAAATGTGTGTCCATAACATAACATAATCCAACCCGTTCTCAGGAGTGATCCCGGGTTTATAACAGTCTAAAGCAAAAATACAGAAGTTCAAACGGATCCCCGATCCGAAAATAGCTTGAAATCAAGTTTAAAAACGGCCTTCACATCTTCGTGACACGTAGTGTCACGAAGTGTGAACGATGAAGAATTAACGACTCAGTTTGATCATTATGCCTTCAAGCATCCTGTGAGTGATGACTCCAGTTGTCATGCGAATCTCTCTGTCTCCCATTCGGACCATAACGCATAGATCTTGAGCGGCTGCATCGGTGTCTCCACGGGTACGAGTTGGTACCTGGTACCGGCAATCCTGTTCCAAAAATAGAAGTGGTACCTAACCCAAGCGACATTAGTTTCAATATCAATTTAAAGCATCAAAATGCATAAGAATAGCTTGAAACATAAAGATACCTTAAGTAGCCCTATTGAGTGGTAGGGAGATGTTAATTATGTCAAAACAAGGCCAAAAGGGTGGTACTGGGTATATAAATGGAGGTCTTTGGAATATAATATAGGCAAAAATATGATCAAAACCGGGGACCAACAGGGTTAATATTTTAGTGGATTCAGGGTTAATAAGGCCATATTAGGGCTTAGTGGTTAAGGGGTTAGTGGTTAAGGTAGGTTTACGGGGTTTAGGTCATAGGGTATTTATAGGTTAATGGGGTTTTAGGGAGTAGGAGTTAGAGGTTTAGGGTTAGGTCGGGTTAGGGATTTTTAAACAGAAATCACTAATGGAAAGTGGAGATGCCATATTGGCTTAATGTCTTATTTGTCAGGAAGAGGACAGTAAAGGAAATATGGAGATTCCAAGTTCATGTTCTGGCACCCTGAAGTTACAGGGTTGAGGGGGATAGATAAGGGTGGTTTATATTTTTTCATCTTTATCGAATGAATATTTTATGGGTGTCAAGTATGTATTTTATCATTAACTTGTTGATTCAAAACATGTGTTTTTTTCACTCCATAGTATGCTCATGACATGAATGCATCAAGTGTTGGTCCCAACAAAAGGAAGATTCCATATGTGGATTGTGGTATCAGGTTTCATGAATTTTTATTTGTATATTTTTGTATTAATCCACATTACAACATATATATTCTTGTTATCATTATTATCCTCCACTAATATTCTAAATTGGCAATGCAGTGATAATTATTTTTTCTTTCATCCTATTTCGTCTTAGAGCTTAATTAAAAAAGTAGCATAGGGTTATTTTCATTTTTTTACTTGCATAGGGCTTTGTTTGAGAAATATTTGTAGAGTTGTTAATTCCTCTTTTGATATTGGTAATTTTGTCCTTTTTAAAAGTTTTGAAGACCAGTTATAGTTCCTAGTAACGTCGTTATTTTTTTTTAAACAAAAACCACTAATGGAAAGTGGAAATGCCAGATTGGTTGAATGCTGTATTTGTCAGGAAGAGGGCAGTAAAGGAAATATGGAGATTCCATGTTCCCGTTCTGGCACCTTGAAGGTACAGGGTTGAGGGGGATAGAGAAGGGTGGTTTGCATTTTGTCAAGGTTGAGGGGGGTAGATAAGAATATGACATAATGGTGAAGGAAAAATAAGAATAGGTTGTTTTTCTTGTTGTGACTATATACTTGAATACGATTCACCATATGCTATTGTTCATTATGGGGGTTAATATTGGTTGTGTTGACAAGTATCGATGCTTTATTTGAGAAGTATTTTGCAGATTTTCTAATTCATTTTTTGATATTGGTACCGATGCTCTATTTGAGAAGTATTTTGCAGAGTTTCTAATTCCTTTTTAAAAGTTTTGAAGATCAATTCAAGTTCCTGGTAACGTTGTCATTTTTTTAAAAACTGAAATCACTAATGGAAAGTGGAGTTGCCACACTAGTTGAATGTTGTATTCGTTAGGAAGAGGATAGTAAATAAAATATGGAGATTCCATGTTCGTGTTTTGGCATATTGAATATACAAGGTTGAGGGGGATAGATTATAAGGATGGTTTATATTTTGTCAGGGTTGAGGGGGGAATATAAGATAAGAATATGACATAATGATTACTATATATATATATATATATATATATAGAGAGAGAGAGAGAGAGAGAGAGAGAGAGAGAGAGAGAGAGATGTTACCTTCTCTTGACATGTAGAAAGAGAGACACTTTGTAATATATTAATTTGTCACACTCAGTACATGATGATGAAGGTTTTTTGTTTTCCTCTATTTTAATTGTTAGTTGATCATCTGTAAAATTTGGATGCAATATGTACGATCAATATTCTTTATATTAACTAGTATTGATTTTTTTATGTTGTAGATTGTTAGGTGAATTTATGTTACCAATGTCAAATGTTTTATGCCACACATACCAAGATTTACATGTCGTTATGAAAGATATTGGAATGGAGTATCAAGCTATTCAAGCATGTCTGGATGATCATATTTTATATTATGGAGAACATGCGTTGAAAGAAGAATTCCTGAAATGTCAAATTAGTATATATCGAACCGATCGAGTAACAAAAAAGGTGCCTCGCAAGGTTCTTCGTTATATTCCCACAATTCCACGTTTGTGGTGATTTTTCAGGTGCAAAAGCATAACAGATTTTATGGATTAGCATGCAAAGAAAAGAAGTAAAGATGGTGTTCTTCGAATGTCTACGGGTGGATCTGCATTTAATAAGATAGAGGAAATATAGCAATGTTTTAAAGATGAACCTCGTAATCTTAGGCTTTCATTGGCAGCTGATGGTGTCAATCCATTTGGAGAGCTTAGATCTACTTACTCAGTGTGGCTTGTTTTTATTATCAACAATAGCATTCCTCCATGGATGTCAATAAAGAGGGAGCACATAATGTTGACAATGATTCTTCATGGTATTTGTTTAGAAATTTTTTTTTAACACGGTAACATCTCATTTGTCTTATTTGTTTCATAATTATGTCTTATATTTTTTTGTTTACTCATATATGTTCAATTATGTCTTATAATTATGTTTGATATTTTTTTATTTACTCATATATATAGTAATTATGTATTGTATGTTCAATCAATTAGGTAAGTACCAAGTCAAAGATATGAATGTATATATCGAGCCCCTTATCGATGAGTTACTAATGTTATGGAAGGGAATCACTATGTATGATATCTCTAGACCAGTAGGTGCGCAAAGGGAATTTAAATTTCATGCAATGCATGTATGGACAATTCGCGATACCCCAGGTCTAACACATTTTTGTGGTATATTATAACGTTACACTGCACTTTATTAATGTTTAATTTTATGAAGTTCATATCATGCATTTTTTTTTTGTATAATCCCTTCATTAAACATTCTTCGAATAATTGATATAAAATTCAATCCATCTCTTGTAGGTCTTCAAAGAAAGGGTAAATTTCCATGTCCATTTTGTGGTCCTAATATGAAATCTCATTCTTCAAGAAGTTTAGGAAAGGAGGTGTTTGACGAGTATAGGCACTTCCTCTCTAAGAACCATATGTATCGAAGTACCGAGAAACGTATCTTAACCATACGTATGTAAAGAATAACCTAACAAAGAAAGGTGAATTCGGTGGGGTAAAAACTCATGATTGGCATACCTTGATTAAGGTAATTATTTTGATGTTCATATTTCTATATTGGTGAAACATCTTGTTAGTGTTTTTTTTTTCTACTAATTTGGGAATAAATATTGATTCATTTTTTATGTTACAGTATGTTCTACCTATATCTCTCCCAAACAACTTTGACAACAATGTCAAACAAGTTATATATGATCTTGGAAAATACATTAGGTAAGTGGTGATTTATATGCAAAGTGTAATTTGTTTAATTAATTGTACAACTTATATTTCGATGCATGTGTTTTACTTGTAATGTAGTACTATATACTTTTTTGTTGAAACCTGTGATTTGCTTGCATCATTTGTAGATGGTTGTCATCTAAAGAAATCTATAAAGAAGATATAAAGTATTGGTGGTTACAAATTCCTCGTCTAATGTGTGAAATGAAAAACAAAAGGGAGGAGGTGGAGGGGCCCCATGACCTTTATAAGTGATTGTTTACGTTATAATTTGAGTTACATCTGACAGGGCATACTTGAGGTTCCTGACTTCATGACTATTATAGGGATGAGCGTTTCGGCCCCATGACTACAAGAACTGGTACCAGGATTGGTACCTAGCCTTGCATTGATAGCATCTTTGCTTGACTAGGCACTAACCCTAGCGCATTGCTTTAATTGGAGTTAAGCGCTTCAGAAACCCAGCCATGATAGATACCCCATAGGTGAACAACCCTACTCACATATCATGATGAACTCCATAGAGCTAAAAGCCCATACTCACATTACATCATATACTCCATAGGGTGTTCCTACTCTTATATACTAAATATACAATCACTGACGCCAGGATGATAATTATAGTGCGCAGATGGAGTCGGTAACCGCTTACTTGAGGCGATGCGACTTGATCCGTGAGAGGCCGAAGTCGACCGTGAGAAGCGATGAGGCTTTATTTGATTTCGTTAATATATGATATGAAGCTATATTTATCCCTAAAGAGTGGTGGGATGCGGGGTATCCTATGTGTACTCATGATAATGGCACCATTACAAGGTTATAATTTGTGGAAATTATTCTTTAATTTAACCCCGCACTGAGTGACCTGTGAATGGGGCCAACGTTGAAATTTTTTTAGTTTGTGCTTGTATGCACTGAAATTTGACATGGTTATAGTAGATGCATGCGTTGAAGGTATGGGAGGGTTTTGAGACTCAAATACGACTCACACAAAAAATTTGAAAATCAAACGACAAAATTAGAACCTAATTGTAAAGGAGATGAAATTAGCCATCATCGTATTTGTCATCATTGTTATCATCGTATTGCGACTAGGACGAAAAAAAATGGATTTGTTTTAATCGATACTAAAGTTTGGCATGGATTCCAAAGAAACCACATTGCAAGAAGATCGTGATAAATTAATATGATGTATATGTTATAGTTCATCTACATGATTGAATATTATCGAAAGGTGGAAATGATTCATGAATGCAAATTTGTTTCTTGAGATATTCAATAATATATATAAAGAAAAAAAAATTAATGTATGTTGTATATTAATTACTCTTCATATCAATTTTTGAGTAGTTTTATAGTATTTAGTACAAACTTGTAATTTTCAGTTATTCGAACTTAACGTAGAAAAAAAATTAATATTAATTTTTAATTATTTTGAAAGCAAACAAATAGAATATGTTGTTGATGATTGGCAACCAGGGGGGTGGGGGCTCTGCGGCTAGGATTTTCCTGGCCGCAACCCCTCCCGTAGTTTTTCTTCGTGACCACCTCCTTCGGGCCTCCCTGGTGCTCTGCTCCCGTGTTTGCTTGATGTGCACCTGACGGATCTGGTGCAATGCTTCATGGGCACCTCCTCTATCGGCATGGCTCACTCGGCGTAATTAGTGTTTGGTGCATCCCTTATATTCCAGGTTTGAATGTTAAAACACGCTCACATTGGTCGTGAAGTTTGTATTTCGGCAGTGCTCCATCCTCTTCGGTTTGGGTTTTCTCTGGTTTATGTTGGGTTTGAATGTGGCTCTGCTCTGTGGATGCGTGGTTGTATTTCGCTTGGTGCCCCATCCATTGACGGTTTGGGTTTTCTCTGGTGTGTCGCTTCTTGAGTGGCTCATGGACTATTGTTGTTGGCCGGTTTGGCTGCTTTTTTGCTCGAGTTTATCCCTCGAACAAATTCGTCCTGGGACTTCAAAGGCTCCCTTTCTCGGTGTGTTGGTGGCAAGGTTTTGGGTCTCTGTTATGAGAGTTGGAACTTGATGTTGCGGATGTTGGGTTTTTCTTCTTATTTGGTGGTTGATATAGAGATTTGAGGTCCATCCTTTTGGCGTGCATTGTGGATTTGTGGATCTGCACTTTGAGGTCCTTCTTGGACGTGCGGTTCTGATCATTTGCTTTAGTTGTAGGATCTTACCATTTATTATTATTGTAAATATTCTTTGTGACTTTGTAGTTTTTCTGGGCCCTTTCGGGCATGTAATTTTCTACTCTTTTACCCATGGATTGGGGGAGTGCATCATGCACTTGTGAATGTAATTTTGGCTCCTTTTGGATGAATAAAATTACAAATTTTTCTGAGGAAAAAAAAAAGAATATGTTGTTGAAACCTAAATTTTTGTTAATTGTCCCTTGTGATAATTTAAACAACTTCATATTCATCGGATAAAGTAAACGAATATATCTCAATGACCATGGCTTAGCGATTGCAGAGATCTTTCAGCATAAAATATCTCTTTAAAGATGTTAAAGGGAATGGTAATACTTCTCTTTATATCTAGGAACATTAAAATTCAAGATTGTTTATTATCTATCTTCCTCTGTCACCCATTTGTATTCTTGTCTTTCCTTTTCTCGTACTGTTAGAAAATAGTAGTTAGTGAAGAAATCTGCAACAGTCCTCGTTGCACCTCTAAGAAATTTTGGTAGGCTAACTTTAAAGACAATTTTATCGTTTTCATTGGATTGATGAATTCCACGATCCTGTTAGGACGATTGTCGATAAAATCTTTTGGAAATCCATAATATCCTACTCTTTATACCCTATATGATTTTGAAAATTTATATTATTTTACTTTTTGCTTTTGAAAATGTATATCCATGAAATTGCAAATATTAATGGTTAAGATTTCACAATAAAAATGTAATAGCATAATATCCTACTCCTTATATTGTATCTCATTTTGAAAATGTATCAACAAAATTTTCATATAATATTTTTTATTTTAAATTTCAAAAAATTGTAAAGTTTTGTTACTCTTTATACTCAATCTCATTTTGAAAATGTATCAACAAAATTTTTATATAATATTTTTTATTCTAAATTTCAAAAAATGTAAAGTTTTGTTTCGGGTTATAATGTTAAAAGTACATTAGCTTATTATTACAAATGCATGTTACAAACTATTTTGAAAATGTATCAACAAAATTTTTATATAGTATTTTTTTTTTTTAAATTTCAAAAAATGTAAAGTTTTGTTCCGGGTTATAATGTTAAAAGTACATTAACTTGTTATTACAAATGCATGTTACAAACTACATTGACTTGTTATTACAAATGCATGTTACAAACTACATTGACTCGTCACATCATCCCAACTACTATATCCCTCATTGACTCATCACATCATCACAACTACTATATCCCTCATTGACTCGTCACATCATCACAACTACTATATCCCTCGCTAGATTCGTACTTAACCGATGCATTCTCTTGTTCTGAATCTCAACCGACCGATGCATTCTCTTGTTCTAAATCTCAGGCTGCAGAAGGCAGGGACTTGTGCATTCTCTTGTTCTAAATCTCAAGGTGCAGAAGGCAGGGACTTGTGCATTCTCTTGTTCTGAATCTCAGGCTGCAGAAGGCAGGGACTTGTTGCCTTTGCAACTCCCCTTGTTCTGATAAATTTCCTTCCTTGAATACCTTATTTGATCACTTATTCTTATTATGATAAAGTTCCTTCCTTGCATCTTTGAACACTTATTTTTATTCTGGTAAAGTTCCTTCCTTAAATACCTTGTTTGATCACTTATTCTTATAATGATAAAATTCCTTAGTTGAATATCTTGTTTGATGTATATAATTCAATTGTTATTAAATAAATTTTTGTTTTTTTAAATTAAAACTATGAACACTAATTTAAACTAAAGACATGTTCTCAAATGGTAAATGCAAAATCCCCTTCCAAACAAGAATGTCTCCTTAAAATCTTGAAATTCTCAAATACAACAAAACCCACGTAAGGTAGGGACGACTACTCATGGTAATACTTGAAAATAAAAAATCCCCAAACAAGAATGTCTCCTTAAAATCTCGAAATTCTCAAATACAACAAAACCCACGTAAGGTAGGGACGACTACTCATGGTAATACTTGAAAATAATAGTTTCAAAGTAATACTTGAAAATTAAAATATTTTAAGAGAAGTATAATGTGTGGCTTTGTTTTATAGTTTGAGAGGATAATTCAGAAAGTGGCATGGGATAATGGCATAAATTTTATGTATCATTTGTTTTAGAATTTTTTGGGTGTGTGGGGAAAGTTTTTAATTTTCAAGTTGATTCTTTCTATTGTTAAAAAGGGTTTAACACATTTCAATAATATATATTTTTTCCCAAAAGGATGTAATTTTTATTCATAGTTTGAATAAAAATTGAATTGATTGTGTGCTTTAAACATTTATAAAAACTTTATGAATTATCTTATCTTATTATATATACATCAAGATCAACACAAAATCTGACATACACTGTCCTTGATAATCCCAAAAAGAGAAGTAAATGTTTCATATTATTACAAGTTCTAATTAGAACTGAAACAAAATATTGTGAACAAAATAAGTAAAGAGTCTATTCCGAGCAACCTTGATTCTAGTAATCAATCATCAACCAAACTAAAAAAGGCTTATTAGTTGTATTTGCACTAACTCGGAGTTTGGTTGAAACAATTGCAATATATCCTCGAAACAATTACATTATATCCATGAATGTGTTTTTTCTAGATCAAAGTGCCTTCACGGACCTGGTGTCCTTCCTTTGATAAGTCATATTCTTCCATATTCAACTCATAAAAAAATATATTTGAAAGCATTAGATTCAAATAAATTTAACACCTCTTTCAAATGATCCCTTGTTGGCTCGAGGTTGATGTTGCACAAATGAATGTTATTTTTTATTTAGTTTCTATCTATGCTTGAGTTTCAAGATATCCAAATATATTTTACATTTTTCTTCAAACCATATTGAAGAAGAAATATTAAATCCCTTAATTTTACCTAATTATTGGATTATTCCCTAGTCTTGCTTTGAACTTCACTTTGTGACATTCTAATAAGTATAAGCTTCCACCTACACTACTAAAGTTTAGAGGCCCTTGCTACATTCCATAAAAAATTCCCATGCCTCCTTTGTACAACAAACGTATTACATCCAGTAAAATTAGATTTGAACTATCAAAGAGTTTGAAATGGGGGGATGATTTTTTCTTCAAATATTTGGGAATTACTTGCCAAACAAATTCCCCAATTTATCAAGCATGGCAATGCTTTAAATGCCTTGAGTTCCTTTTTATTTAGCCATTATTTAAGAGAATATTTCATTCTTTCCCCACTCCAAATATTTCTTATACATGTCTAACTACTATGATTTTGTCAATATATGTTGTGCATAAGGACACTTTATGAGTACATGGTTAATTGTTTCTTCATCCCTCCTACATAACATGCATATTTATGAGTTTTGTATGTTTCCCTTTTGTGGGACTTCCAATACAGAGTCTTATTCTTAATTTCTAGCCATATGAAAATACCAGTCTTTTTTTGTGCTTTTAACTTCCAAACCACTCTCTACCAACATTTTGGCTCTTAAATATCATAAGCAAACATGGCTTTGTATCCTAACCAAGCTAAATACTTCCCCAAAGTAGGATTCTTTTACCATGCAAAAGTGTTTTCTCCATCCCTTAACATGACATGGCTTCGATGAAGACTGTCTACATATGCTTTCCATGGATCCTCACTACCACCTTCCAATCCCAAAGATTGAACACTTACCAAGCCTTGCCACTACAAATTTGTTTTGCATGATCTACTATCTGTTTACAGTATGTGTGTGTCTATATATATATATATATATTCCCCCCTCCCTCTAGTCTAACTAGTTATCTATTACAGGAAAGACTCTTACAAGTGCCTCTAGTGATTCCATGCATTATCCATTAATTTTCTTGGGTTCCTTATCCAATCCATCGTGGATCTAGGCTCAATAAAATTTTAAACTATAATTTGCTTCCACAATCCTTAAGTCTTTAGAACCCTCCCTAAGCTTTTGGTTGCCAATGATTAACCAAAAGAGTGAATATTTGTAGGCCCCAACCTCCTTCTTCCACTGGCTTTTCTATATCAATCCATTTTACTAATGGAATTCCCTCATTGTCTTTTTTACCGTCCATAGAAAATTAAAGCACTTTCTTCTAATCTTTTCCAAAACTCCTTTTGGAATATAAGCTAAGGAATGTTATAATTCAAGGATTACTTCTAGTACTTACTATATCAAAGTCAATCTTCTCCCTATCGATTATCATCCATTACACCAATGGTCTATTATGACTTCAATATTTTTTAGTAATCAACACCTATCCATCTTCCCATTTCGATTTAGAAAAAAAACCCCAAGTCTTAAACCGTTCTTGGAATTCAACATGTTTGATTATAAAAACTTGTAATAGTTGATTCTATAGTGATCCTACTCCATAAAATGGTATTATTGATTTTTGTACATTGACCTCCATACTTGTGGATATATTGTATATCTACATAATTTCTTGCAAATTTTGTGCTTCCTTGAAGTTCCAATGTTGAATAGGAGATTGCCATCCGCACAGAGAAGATGAGATAATGTTATTCTTCCAATCCTGACTCCATAGATAACTCCCATTCTTCTAGCTTCTTGAACCCTTCAACAACTATTAAAAACAACAAAGGAGAGAGAAGGCACCCTTGTCTCGATCCCCTTTTGGGATTGAAGAACTTAGATGTTGATCCATTTACAATTACCACAAAAGAAATTGAGGTTAAGCATCCCATTATCCACTTGATTGGTGAGCGATTGAAGCTTGCATGCAAAAGTATCAACCTAATGCATGACCAATTTATTCCATCATAAGCCTTCGACAAACCCATCATAATGACCATAACTGGAATTTTCTTTGTTTTGATAGAATGTAAGCCGTCTTGAGTTGCTTCAATAACATCATGTATCTACCTCCCAGCTAAAAACCCAAACTGTTCTTGATCAATATAACTTCTAAAGTTATTTTCTTTACCATTACAACTATTGTATTTGCTGGGGATATCAACTTAAAGTCACCATAGGACTTTAGCTTGTCTTTTTTTGGAATAAGTGCTAAAAAAAAGTAGAAATGAAAACTCCTAAAACATTCATTATTCTTCATTATTCTTCTTGTCTCTTCTATTACTTTTATCAAATCCTCTTTTTGATAGTTTGTAGTATCCAATAAAGAAATCTATTAGCCATCTGTTATGTGCTAGACTTTTGTCTCTTTTGAAAGAAGCTAAGACTTCTTTTAACTCCTTTGAAACCTCTTCCATTAACATTTGATTTTCCTTTGTCAAAAAAAAGAAACTTTTTTTTCGAAAAAAAATCATAATTTTTATTTGAGGTGAACCAAAAAGACATTTTGTATGTGCTTCTAACACCAAATAGAAGTTGAATTCTTTACAAACTTTACTTTATCCTCATTCTAACAAAAATTATTTTCATAGCACTAGATACCTAATCAATAGACCAACTAACATTCATGACTCTACATGCTCCAAATATTACGGTCTTCCAAAGGACTATTGAGTGTTAAAACTCATCTAAAGCATCAGACCATTTGTTCAACATTAA
>SNQJ01S0007014.1:96555-111370 GCA_010110895.2 Picea sitchensis | reverse complement strand
GGTCCCCATTGCATTGAGTTCCTCCATGAGATGAGAAAACTTTTGTTGAACTTGGTCCCTGGTGAGCCACTTGCCCTGGTGAAGGAGTTGGCCTGCTTTGACAACTCGATATAGTTGGATCCTCTATTGGCAGGTGTTCCTTATCTGTGTGTCCATAATCTAATCAGTTGTGGCTTGTTCCATGCAATCTGGGTTTAACTCTATTGGTGTGAGTTGTTCTGCCATGTCGGATGTGTCCAGTAGAGGTGGAAAGTAAGGCAGAAGGTAGTCCACATTGAACATTGGGTGCAGACCAAGGAATGGTGGGATACTGAGCTTGAAGGCATTGTCCCCTATAGCCTTGGTGATGGTGTATGGCCCATATCGAAGCTGGTGAATCTTGCGATGGGGTCCAATGAGGCACTCCTTCTGCAAATGTAGCCACACTTTTTCGCCCACCTGGATGTTGTTTGCACCCGATGTTGATCTTGTCGTTGCTTGTACTTAGCATTGGCTCTGTCCAATATCTCATGAACCTGTTGGCGAATGTGTTGAATGCGCTCAATGAAGTTGTTCACCTTGGCAACTTCAGACTGGACATGAGCCGAATCATCCTAAGTAGTTGCTAATGGTATGGCTATGTCAATGGGACATAGTGGTTGGAATCCCAAGCCCACCTGAAACGGATTGTGGTCGATTGAGCTGTGGAGGGCCTAGTTATAGCTATGTTTTACATAGGGGAGGCTCTCATCCCATGTGCGTGGATGATTTGAGTTGTACATGCACAACATGTGTACGATCATCCTATTGACGACCTTTGTCTGGCTATCAGTTTGGGGATGGAAAGTTGTGGACTTGGTGAGCTTGGTGTCCAGCATTGACCAGAAGATGGACCAAAATAAGTTGAGGAACCTATTGTCTTGATCTGAGATGATAGACTGTGGGATCCCAAAGTCTACCCACACTCATTCAAAGAAGAGTTTAGAAGTAGCTTCTGTTGTGATATTCTTCTTGCAGGATGCCATAATGTCCATCTTCAAGAATCTGTCGACGACCACGAATACATATTCGTTGCCATGCTTAGTAGAAGGAAGGCACAACAAGTAATCCATGGATATGGATTCCCAAGGTCGAATCAGGGTAGGCAGTGGAGTATAGAGGCCTTGATTCTTGATGGTCGGTTTGGCAATGGCACAGGCAGTGCAGGATCTGATGTACTTCCCGACATCTTGTCGAAGGTTTGGCAAATATAAATACTTCTATAGTACCGCCACTATTTTCTCGACCCTGAAATGCCCAACGACCCGACTATAGTGTGCTTCCCAAATCATTTTGGCACGCTCGCTCGAAGGAACACAAAGGTGTCCCAGGTGACATAGTAGTGCATCCTGGAGGTGAAAATTTGGAACTTGGTTACCCTCCAAGAGCGTCTTGTATGTGTGGATGAAATCTGGATCACTCTTGTAGAGAAGCAGCCAATCAGAATTCACGTGCCCAAAAGAGTTGAGCACGGTGTTTATCACCACGATAGGTGGTCGGCTGAGGCAGTCTGCAACATTATTGGTGTTTCCCTTCTTGTACTTGATGTTCAAATGAAACCGTTGCATATATGTGGACCACCTTTGATGGCTATCGTTCTGCAACTTCCCTTATCTCTGTATGAACTGTAGGGGTTGGTGGTATGTGTGGATGATCGTTTCCTTCCCCAAAATGTAATGCTTCCATTTTCGGCAAGACTGCACAATGGAATACATTTCTTTGTCGTAAGTGGGATACTTTCAGATAGTGTCGCACCGTGATATGCCACTGGATGCCCCCATTGAGTAAGAACTGCCCCAATAGCATAGTCAGAGGCATATGTCTCGATCTCAAATGGTTGTTGCAAGTCTGGTAATGTGAGCATTGGGGCACAACAGAGGCGATGTTTCAATTCTAGGAATGCCTTATGTTGAGATTCTGATCAAAAGAATTTTGCTTTCGCTCCTCCCTTACTGACTTGACTTAAGGGCCAAGTAATATGAGAGAATCCCAACACGAACCTACGGTAGAAATTATCAAGACCCAAAAAGTTGCGAAGCTCTGTTAGAGTGGTCGGGGCTGGCTAATCCTGGATGACTTGGATCTTTGTTGGAACGACATGCACCCCACGCTCATCAATAATGTATCCCAGATATTGAACCCAAGTCATGCCAAAAGTGCACTTCTCCAAATTGGCACACAACTTGTGTTTCTGCAGTGTTTGGAGGACATGTCGGATGTGGTGGAGGTGTTCTTCCCAAGTCTAGTTGAAGATCTGGATGTCATCCAAGTACACTACTACAAATGAGTTGGTGAATGGCGGTAATATGTCGTCCATCGGCCTCGTGAAGGTTGCAAGAGCATTCATCAACCTGAAAGGCATGACCAACCATTTGAAAAGGCCCTCCTTGGCTTTGAAGGCAGTGTTCCACGCATCAGACGGTTTGATTGGTACCTGGTGATACCCGGACTTCAAGTTGATCTTGCTGAAATATTTCACCCCTTTGAGTTGGTCCAGAAGGTCATCAATCTATGGGATCAGGTACCTATTCCAGACAGTGATCTTGTTCAGCGCCCGATAGTCAATACAAAGTCTCCAAGTCCCATCCTTCTTCTGCACCAACACGATCGGGCTCCCACAGGATGATGAAATTTGTCGGATGTGACCTTTCTGCAGTAGCTTCTGAATCTGCCTCTTGATTTCATCGTTCTCCATAACGAAGCGTCGATAGTTCGGTTCATTGGGTAGTGGTGCACCTGGGGTCATATCGATGGGGTGCTTGACCTAACAGTGCAAAGGCACCCTTGCAGGTGAGCTGAAGATGTCCCGGTACCCATCCACGACCTTGTCCATTTGTTGTTTTCGTGTGGAGGAGCCATGTATGGAGGTCATGGCCACAATCTTCTTCTTACCCTGAGGGAAGATCATCAGGAAAACAAATTTCCCAGTTTTGGAAATGAGCTTACTGCATTGTTTTGCAGTAACCAAAGAGATAGCGGCAGGCAATGGTACCTATGGTATCCTGTACAACTTATTTCCCAAGGTAACAATAGTAGCGCGAGGTCGGGACTCATACACAACATGTCGCTTCCATAAGTATGGTTGGCCTAATAATACATCACAAACATCAAGAGGAGAAATGTCACATAATACCTCATCGGTGAAGAGCTTGATGCTCTAGGGAAGGCGGAACTATTGGCTGACACGGAGATCCCATCCTTGGTGAAGCCACCCGATGTTGTACGGGTGTGGGTGTGTTGTGGTCAGCAAGCCCAACAGCTTCACAATCGTTGCTGAAATGAGGTTCTTTTGGCTCCCACTAACTGTAGCGGAAAACCCTTTACCCACATCTGGGAGTGGAAGAGATGCTCCTCCTCCTCTGGATCTTATGGTTCTTCCTTTTGGATCTTCGTGGTGGCAACGGTAGCGTTGGGATCCGCATCGATAATATACTTCCCTCTGTAATTCCCCTTCTCAGGTTTTGATTCAGTGTCAGAGCATGCATATGATTCAGAAGCCCTCATCTCGGCCACCAGTGACTGTTTGGCCTGACACTCACTTGTGTTGTGAGTGGAGCTCTTATGGAACTCACACCACTTTCCCCTGTCCTTTTTTGACTTTGCAATGTTGCTCTTTGCTTGTGGCTTTGGCAAGTTGTCTTGAGCCACCATGCCTTGGCTTTGTCCTTTGTTCTGCGGTTTGGGGGCACCTTTCGCTTGCTTTTCATTTGCAGATCCAAAGTCTCGCTTCTTTTGTTTGAATTTTTGCTCAATCTTGACAGCATACCAGTATCTCGTACCAAGTGAGGAGATGTCTAGGAACTTCATTTCCTCCTGAATGTATCTGTGTAGACAACTGCGGTACTTCAACACCAAATGTTTCTTTGAATCTTTGATACCCAACTTTGTGCACAGAGTATGGAACCGATTCGTCAGCTCATGCACATCTTGATCCCTTTGTTGCTGCAGCGTAGTCCATTGTATGTACTTGTCCTCATAGCTCCCCACGGGATAATATTGTTCCTTGATGGCGTCTCAGAAATAATTCCAAGTGGGTACGACCGAGAATAGAGAGGGTTCCTCCTCATCCTTTTTCTCACAGTAGGTTTCCCACCAGTCCTTGACATGGGGGGCGGCTTTGAGCAGTGAAAAAATAATCTTCTCCCGGTCGAAAAAGTCATGAACCGAGAAATATCCCTCTAATAGATTCAACCATATATCTATGGCATTTGCATCTATTTGGCCATCAAATATGGGAATGTCAAAGTTTACTTGTACCTTAAAAGGGGTTGTGCCTCCAGAGTGGCTATTGGATGCAGATGCGCCGCCAGTGGGAAATCGTTGAAGGATTTGAGCGAAGTTATCCATCATCACATTCCTTTGTTTTTCAAGGGCCTCCTCGAGCAATATTTTGATAGGATCTCTTGCTCCCTCATCTTTCTTTTCATCCCCCATGGGCAGTCATCGGGGTTTTCGAGGTTGATCTTGCAAAGGTTCAACCAGATTGAGCCCTAACTCCTTATACCCTGACCTCGTTGGGGACATGCAAAGAAGGATCGAGAAAGAGCAGACCGCTCTAATACCACTTATCTGAATTTATGCAGGAATGCAACAGAATACACAAATAACCATGAATACAAAGATGTAGCGGAAATAACACTTCATTTCATTAATATCAAAGAACCGAAATATGTCTGTAGACATAATAGAAATAAACTAGCTAGGGTGTTGATAGCTTATCTTTGAGAAGAGATGTGGTGGGTACAGGCCTCTGAACTCTGTGTTACAATGAGACTCGAAGGTCTGTATATTATTGAGAAATAATGGAAACCCTAAACATCCAAAAACCTAACCCTAGGAGATGAAACGCCAGAATATGGGCCTCGTCGGGGTAAATTGGTACATCGATTTCTTGGGGTCATAACTTTGGCCTACTATCTTCGTTTGACGCATATGATACATCGTTAGAAAGATCTATCCGAGGACTACAATTGTTAACAATGAATATCATAGCCTGGAACAGAGTAATATTTGATGGAGTTTGGTGCCCAAAAAATGTCGTTTAGGGCCTCAAAACGACTCTGGAAGTTCAGGATTCGAAAAACTGCCAAAAACTGTAAATTGTGCTACAATTAAGGAAACTGAAAAAATGAAAGAAACAATGGTGGGGGTCCAAGTGGAATAGGCGGGTGGCCACCAATGTCCACCTAGATCAAGTTTTATACGGGTTTTTTTTTCATGTCCTAAACCTCTAGGGCCATTTTGAGGCCCTAAACAACATTTTTTTGGCACAAAAGTGCACAGTCGGTGGCCAAAGGCTCTTGACTAGGTCATTCGAAATGTGTACTTCTTGGCTAGACCTTTCTGATAGGTTATTGAGCTCTCCAAATGAATATCATATGCAAAAGCAATGTCTCTAGGAAGTTGGCGTAGCAACTAACCACATTGTGACCCACAAACCTTTTGACGTTTCATCTTCTAGGGTTAGGATTTTTAGCATTGATGTTTTATGTTAAAAGGCATTTTCAGCCTCTTTTTAATTATCTTCTTGTGAATGCATGTAACCATCACATCTCTTCTCAGAGATAAGCTACCACCATTTTATCGAGTTCATTTCACTCTACATTTTTAAAGTTCATGTATATTTTGTTCATTAATAGAAATTGAATGTTACTGTATCTCTGTGTTTCTGTCATATTTTTGTGTTTCATTTCGTTCCCTCATAAATCTGGATCAATGATATCAGAGTAGTCTGCTCTTTATTTGTTTCTCTATTCATGTCCCCAACAAAGTCAGGGTATAAGGAGTCAGGACTTGAACTACTTGGAGCTTCTGAAAGACCGTCCTTGCCGACCCCGACGACCTCCCATGGTGGAAGAAAAGAGAGATAAGGGAGCATGAGATCATATCCAATTGTTGCTTGAGGAAGCCCTCACATGACAAAGGGATGAAATGATGAAAATTTCTTCCTAAATCCTTCGACGATTGTCGACAACAACAGACACATCTTTGTCAAATGACCACTTTGGAAGCGCGGCCCCTTTCAAGGTACAAGTTAATTTTGGTATTCTCATGTTTGAAGGTTAGATATATGCAAATTCTTTGGAAAAGTGGTTAAACATGATAGAAGGTTATTTCTCTGTCCACAATTTTTCCGACAAGGAAAATATGACCTTTGTACTCCTTAAGGTTTTCCTCCATGTCAAGAATTGGTGGGAGACTTACTGTGAGCAAAATTCCATAAAGGAGTCTAGAATATTTCAGGTCGAACCCACTTGGGATTCTTTTATGGATATCGTTAAGGAACAATATTACCCCGTTGGAAACTATGACAACCAATACACAAGATGGACCACATTGTGTAAGGAGAGGGACCAAATAGTGTCAGAGTTCACAAATACCTTCCATTCCTTACGCACCAAGCTAGGTATCAAAGACTCCAAGTGACATCTGGTTCTAAATATCATGGGTGTCTACACAGGTATATCCAAACATAAATGGGGTTTATGGACATCTTGTAACTGGGAGCCACTTATCGATATGTTGTCAAAATCAAGCCAAAATTTAAGCAGTATAATAAACGGGAGTTTGGGTCTACAAATTTGTAACAAAAAATGTATGGTAAAGGCAGCCCTAATTCACAAAACATCCAACCTCAAGAAAACCATTCCAAGCCATAGGAAAAGAAGGGTAACGAGAAGATGAAGAAGGACACTAAAAAGTGGTGCGAGTTCCACAAAATCCCCTGGCACAACACTGATGAATGTCGCTTGAAACATTCATTGGTGGTCGAGCTCAAAGAAAAAGAGTCGAACCCGACTCAAACTCTGATTCAAAACACAATAAAAGGAAATAGATCATCGATGCAGAACCCACTGATCATCGCGACCACAACAATCCAGCTAGAAGAACTAGAGGAGCTTAACGAGGAAGAGCGCCTCTTCCATTCACAGATGTGGGTGAAGGGGACCCCACTATATTTCATTATTGATACTGGAACCCAAAAGAACATGATATCTGCAGAGGTTGTCATGTAGTTGGAGTTTCCAACAATACCACACCTGCAGCCATACAACATTAGGTGGCTCCACCGTGGACGAGATCTCTACGTCAGCCAACAATGCCACCTATCCTACAACATCAATCCTTTCAAGGATGAGGTACTATGTGATGTTGCCCCATAGGAAGTTTGTGATGTTCTTCTAGGACAACCATATATGTGGAAACACCACCCTTTTTATGAGTCTTGGCTCTGTAGTGTCATTGTTACTCTAGGGGGTCAAATCTATAGGGTGCCAAAGGTAGTTCTTACTACTGCCATTTAATGATCTTGGAAAAACAATGCCACAAAGTAATCTTTCATACCATAAAGTTTATCCACTTCATGATTCAGTCAGAAGATGAATAAAAGGTCACTATGACCACCACAACCTCGGACTAAGACCCTTCTATATAACAGAAGCAGGTCAACAAGATTGTAGGATAGCATAAATATATTTGTGCTTCACCTACGGGAGTGCCTCCATACTTCCAAGTTAAGCAAAGCTATAACAAAGCCTTTCATAGCTCTATTGACCACAACCCTTTTGAGGTGTGCTTGGGGTTCCAACCATTAGCCCCCATTGATATATCTCTTCATATTGCATCTTCACCGACAAAGTCCTCCCACACTCAGACCAAGGAAGATCATGCAGCCAAATTTGTTGAATGGATCTAGCCCCTCCAACAACAAGTTCATGACATCCTTCAATAGGTTAATGCCAAGTACAAGCAAGACAACGTCTTCAGCAAGGCAAGCGACTCACCAAGGTTTAGATTCAACAAAATACTCTCCATCTCCCAAGGGAACTTGAAGAAATGGGGACCATTGCTTCCTAAGGGGGGAGGATTGATCCAAGCGGACATTTGTGGCCACCCACCCATTCCACTAGCTCACAACATAGTTATCCATCTTGGCAGTTTTCTACGGTTTTTTCGGGTCCTAGACTTCCGGGGTCGTTTTGAGGCCCTAAATGACATTTTTTGGCACAAAAGCACCCAATTGATAGCCAATGATTGTCGACTCCATCATTTAAAATGTGTACTTCTCGGCTATACCTTTTTTTATGGGTTACCAAGCACCCCAAACGAAGATCGTATGCAAAAGTAACATCCCTGGGAAGTTGACATATCAACTAACCACATTGGGACCCACAAACCTTTTGGCATTTCATTTTCTAGGGTTATGGTTTTGGATGTTTAGGATTTTTCTCATTGATGCTTTGTGTTAAAATACCTTTTCAGCCTCATTGTAAGCATCTTCTTGCGAGTGTGTGAAGTTGTCACATCTCTTCCTAGAGATAAGCTACCATCATTCAATCGATTTAATTTCACTCTGCATTTTTACAGTTCTTGTATATTTCGTTCATTAATAGAAATTGAGTATTACTATATCTTTGTGTTTCTATCATATTATATTTATGTGTTTCATTTCATTCCCTCGTAAATCTGGATCAACAATGGTTCAAATATAATAACAATTCTTGACAAAACAACACATAACCTTCTTCTCAATATATAACTATCCACAAAGAATCTTCACTACCTATGGGCCCCTTATAATGAGGGTCGACCAACTAATTTGGGCATGATTGCTAAAAAGGACCCTTTATTACAATGAGTGTCTATTAACGAACTATTTAATGGGCCTTATTCAAGGAAGGTGGCCTTATACATTAATAAAGTATCTAAATAAGGGGGTTAGGGTACGACCCTAACATGCCCTCCCCCTTTGAAAGCAACATTGTCATCAAGGCTAAAGGAGAGGAAATTGTTGTAGAATCATTATCGGTTCCCATGTGGCATCTTCTAGTTGCATATTTGTCCACTAGATCAATACTTTCTTGATCGTGCGTTGGCACAACTGACGCTCTCTGGTATCCAATACTACTTTTGGTTGGATCCAAATGGAACCTTCTTCATCAAGTTATGGTAGGTTGGTCTACACTTTGCAATTTGATCCCACAACTTTCTTCAAATTGGACACATGAAAGACTAAGTGAATATTGGAGTGGGTTAGGAGATCCAACTTGTAGGCGACCTAACCAATGCATTGTATGATATGACAGGGACCATAGAACTTGGGAGCTATCATCTGAGGAACTTTATCATTGATTGATGTCTATTTATAAGGCTCCAAACGAAGAAACACTTGATCCCCTTTGTTAAAAGAACGTTAAAATTTATGTTGATCAACTTGTTGATTCATTCAATTTTGCACCATAGACAAGTTGTTCTTAAGGATACAGATAACGGATTCTCTAGCATGAAGCATTTTATCTACTCCATGAACCATAAGATTCCACTGATAGGGGTTTTTGGCCATAAACAACTTCATATGGTGTCATTTTGGTAGCTCCATGATAAGTGGTGTTGTACCATAGTTCAACAAGTGAAATCCATTATGCCCATTGGTGTGTCTTTTCGAAAGTAAAACATCTCAAATAGATTTGTAGGCACTTGTTGACCACATTTGTTTGACCATCAATTTGAGGATGATATGCAATGCTCATATTCAATTGCGTACCTTGAATTTTAAATAGTTCCTATAAATAATTGTTGGTGAATGTGTGGTCCTGGTCCAAGACAATGGAAGTGGGCATACCATGTAGCTTAAATATCTAATCCATGAAGGCATGGGCCACTAAGGAAGGAATGAAAGGATAACTAGGGCACAAAAATGAGCAGCTTTTGAAAGACGATCAACAACCACCATGGTGACTTATTTATTTCCTACTTTTGTGAGTCCCATGATAAAATCCATTGAAATGTCTGTCCAAATCTATGTTAGGATTGGTAATGGTGGAAATGCCCCTGGTATCTTCATTGTCTCCCCCTTTTGTCTTTGGCAACTGTCACGAGATTCTACAAAGCCTTCGATATCTATTTTCATGTCATCCAAGAAGAATGAACAGTCACTTCTTTCATAGGTTTTATGAAAACCAGAGTGACCGACTATCAATGATGAATGTAGCTCTTTTAAGAGTTGTTGTTTTAAGGTCGAATCCTTTGCCAGAACAATGTGCCCTTTATACTGCAATGTATCTTGTTGTCGTGTATAACCTTTAGGTGGGTTGGGATCTCCCTGAAGTCGTTGGATGAGTTACATGTATCATTTACTAACCATTCCTTGTGAGCCTCCTTGATCCATCCTGAACTTGGTAATGATAAGGCAAAGAGTGACCCATCCTCCTCAAATTGTTCAAATAAAGAATCAACCACAACATTCTCTTTACCCTTCTTATATATAATTTCATAATCACACCCCAACATCTTAGTGACCTATGTATGTTGCTTTGGGGAAGACAACCGCTGCTCAAGCAAGTAGTTCATACTATGATGGTCAACCTTGATCTAAAAACACCTCCCTATGAGATATGGACACCAAGTCTCCATTGCATGAAGGATAGCCATCATTTCCTTCTCATATGTGGGTTTTCCCAAATTGTGTTCACATAATTGTTTACTGGTGAATGCCAAGGGGCATCCTTCTAGCATTAATATTGCTCCAATACCTCTCCATGAAGAATCACTTTCCAAGAAAAAATTCCTATTAAATTCAGGTACTACTAATATTAGAGTAGTGCACATGGCATTCTTTAAATTGGTGAAGGTCAGTGTTGCTACGTCACTCCAAACAAAGGCATTCTTTTTAAGGAGTGAAGTTAGGGGAGTTGTAATTTTGCCATAAATTTTCACAAATTTCCTGTAGTAGCAATTAAGTCCTAAGAATCCCCTCAATCTCTTCAATGTTTTGAGATGGGGCCAATCTAGCATAGCCACCACTTTCTCAGGACCAACTTGTACACCATCTGGACTTACAATGTGACCCAAATATTCAACCTCATGAGCCCCAAAATCACATTTGGAGCACTTAAAAAATAATTGGTTGTCTCTCAAGAGTTGCAAGGATTTATCAACATGCTCTATCTGTGATTCTCATGTTTTACTATAGACCGAGATATTATCAAAGTATACTAGCACAAATTTGAAGAAGAAGGGTTTGAAAATCTTGTTCAAGAGACTTTGAAAAGGGGATGGACCATTACAAACGTCGAAAGGCATCACTAGAAACTCATAATGACCTTCGTGTGTTATGAAGGTTGTCTTTGGGATGTCAACCTCTTTTATCTTGATTTGTTGGTAATCTGAATGTAGATCAAGATTAATGAAAAAATTTAATCCATGAAGTTCATCAATAACAGGGATGGGAAATTTGTCCTTTATTGCCAACTTATTGAGAGCCCAAAAATCGGGACACATGTGTAAAGTGCCATCCTTCTTTAGTACCATGACTACTGGTGATGAGTCAGGGCTTGTACTGGGACGTATTATCCCTGCCTCCAACAACCGATGAATGATCATTTCTATTTCAGTATTTTGTGCAAAAGAGTGGTGATAAGGACATACATTTGGTGGTTGACTTCCTAGAATCAGGGGAATGCCATTGTCATGCTCTACTCGAGAAGGGGGTAAACCCTTTAGTGCCTCAAAGACCTGGTGATGTTTTTTAATAACTAGCTACAAGTTTGGGTGGATTTATTGTATTAGATTATCCATAACCTATATGTCATTAAATTGGAAATAATGTCAGAGTGTCCCTTGTTTAATAACTTCTCCATATGATGAGCGTTGATTATTTAAGGAGGGCATGCTTGAATCCTTCGAAGGGTGTGTACATGACACTCTTTAGTGAAATTCATATAGAGTTCTTTGAAATCCATGGTGACTGGTCCCAACGTATGTAGCCATTTTTCCCCCAATACTTTATCACACCCACCCATATCAATGAAAAATAGATGGGTTTTGAGATGATAGTCTCCCATCTAGAGTCTAACATTTTCACTTCTTCCCCCGCATTTCATCTTACCTCCATTGCAAATCATTATTTGAAAGTTGTGCACTAGGTGTACAAAATAATGAGTTTCTTATGCCACCCTCTTATGAATGAAATTGTGAGTAAATCAACTATCGACTAGGACTACGACTTTCCGATGCTTGATATAACATGTGAGTTTCAAGGTTTGTGGAGTTGAAATGACTGATAATGCATGCATGGAGATAAGTGGTTCTTCATGAGAGAATGGAGGTTTGATATCCGCTTGAGTTTCAGTGTTGGTATCTTCAACTTGTAAATCTAGTGTCTCTTCGATACTTATGTCTTTGGACAAGGCCTGAGTGGTCATATCAATTTGGAAAAAGTTATGTTCTTTACAGCGATGACCTGGAGCATATTTTTTATCCCAATTATAGCAAACTCCCCATCTTTGGTGATATTCCATTTATGTTGGAGACAACCTTTGTACTTTCAAGGGATGAGTAGGAGTTGTGCTTGGGGAAGTACCCCGAGGAGGACGAGTGCGAGGAATGAAGTTTGTTTTTTTTATTTATGCATTGATCATCGTCTCTGCTTCTAGGGTCCATTGCGTTGCTTCTAACCATGTAGCGGGACATTGCATTCTAACTTGTGCTCAAATATCCTCCTTGAGGCTACTAATGAAAGATTCTTTATATAAATAGTCTATTGATTTCTTTGTATGGATAGTTAATTGCTCAAAGGATACCATAAAGTCTGTGACTAAGCCCATTTGGTGTAACTTGGTAAGCCACCCCAAATAGTGAACATCTTTCTCGAAATGTTCATGGACAACTTTGACAAACTCACTCCAAGCAATGTATCCTCCATATGATTTTTTATGCCATTCCCACAATTTCCATCATTCCAGGTATGGATACAATACCCCCACCCTGAGTTTCATCATGTTATCAATAATTCCCTGGAGGACGAAGTAATGTTCCAGATGGGACAGAACCATCAAACTTGTTCATGTACACCTTAGGAGAACAATGCCATATGTTATTATCCATTGATCTATTGTTGTACGGACTTGATGAGGGTTGTGGGTGGTTAAATAGTCCCGAGTGAGAAGTTTCTCCTTGGTGTGGTTCATTGTGCTATGTATTCCAATGGTTTTCTTTTGGTACGCCCTGAGTTTTCATATCTATCAACTTCTTAATGAATGCCTTTTGGAAGTTGTTGAACTTCTCCTCTAGCTCCTTATTCAACGTCGTATTCAACACACTTATGTCATTTTTAATTTTATTAAGTTTCTCATCCACGCAATCCAACCTGTTTGTGGTAGAGTGGGTGTTCATGTTGTCTAGAGAAGAATGAGGGGGTTTATAGGCACCCTTCATGGGTGAGCTCATTGAGATAAGTTATTAGGTCTCGGGGACAAGGGAGTGTCAATTGCAATATCTCTTTGGATATACATGTGAGGTCCAACAGTAGTACATAGCCCAATATCTCATGGAACTAACTAAGGAGGCTCAATTGTGCCCTTAGTCATACTACTTGACTACCCAAGTACTAGAGAGTGATCTCCTTGAGTGTTGTTCACAGTGTACTATAACAACATGATGGCCAATTGGTTTATCTAAGGTTTGTTTCAAGAGTACCTGGGGGACTTCTTATATTCTTGAGGGTATGTGGAAGTGAGATTCCATATACATGTATTGTTTGATGCGACACTACTTGAAGGGGTACCAACAAGGGTTACAAGGGTTTCCAATAATGTGATTCCACTTGTATTTCCTAAGTGTATTCTTCCCTTGCCGCAGTTTTACTCGTTGAAGATCATTATGTTATTTCAAGATGCCAGAATACATCTCTAAAAAAATAAAAAATTATGAGCTTGTTAATCCCAGAAAAAGATGCTAAAATCACCATGAAATAACTTATGCAAAGTAGGGCTTGAGGTCGAAAATGTAAAATGATCACAACTTCAATTATACTTATATGATTGGCTATTATGAACCCAATTCTGAAATTACACAACTTTTATGGATCTAATGGCACTTTTTTAACTAAAATCTATACATTCTATCAAAATATATCCAATCTCTAAAGTATGCAGTCGTCACTGGAAAAATCCCTAAAAATTGCATATTTTGAATCATCGATATCTCCACTTCTCAGACTCCATTTTGGACGATTGTTTTTTTGAAATTGGGTATTTTTTCAAGATTGATTCAGTTATATGGATGTTTTCTTCAAAATATTCACAAAAATTTTCAGAAATCGGCCTAAATATTGTTGTCCTCTTTTTCCCGTAAAAAATGTACAAAAAGAAAAAAAAAATATCCCACTTCATGCCCAAGAAAGAGCTTTGATACCACTTGTAGTGTACTTCACACCAAAAACTTAGATCAATCACATAAAAGGTAGTGAAAAACCCAAGAACACAAGAGAAAATAGAGATAAAAATAGAGAGCCATGTTCACTTGCCTCTTCAAGGGGGCAACCTCAAAGAGCAATGCTCCAAATACAATAATAATTCTTGACAAAATAATACATAACCTTCTACTTGATATATAACTATCCATAGAGAATATTAAATACATATGGACCCATTGTAACGAGGGTCGACCAACTAATTTGGGCCTTATTACTAAAAATGACCCTTTATTACAATGAGTGACTATTAACTAACTATTTAATGGGACTTATCCAAGGAAGGTGGCCTCATACATTAATAAAGTATCTAAATAAGGGGGTTAGGGTAGGACCCTAACATATCCAAGGAGTGAGGAATTTAGTAATCATACATGATTTTTCCTTCTTGTTATACCCCCCCTAATTTTCCTACAATGTATAGAGCTAAAAATTTCCACTCCTTCATAGTTTTCTCCAACCCCCCTATCAACTTACTACCCTCACCCATAGTTTCTTTTAGTAGAATGAGATTTGGTCTTTGTAATTACACTAGCCTTACTAGGG
>SNQJ01S0007014.1:76742-96545 GCA_010110895.2 Picea sitchensis | reverse complement strand
TGGTTCAGAGTTTGGAGAAAAAATTGGAGAAAAAATTAAGAGCAGGAGGGAAAGATATGCCAACCTCTATGGAAAGTCTGCAGCGTAGGAGTGATGAATAAATACCTAAACATTCTTATTTGCAAACTGTAAACAGTAAATAATGAATACGAATGAAACTATGGTATCGAAACTTACTCGTCAATGATGAACGACATAATTGCAGGTCCAACTACGAGTGCAAGATTTAAACCCTGCAAAGTGCAATAACAAGTCCTAGAAATACCCAGAATTTGCATTCCAGGTCCTGAAACTTTTTTCTTTATAACTTACTGAAATATTTCATCGACAAAGATGGATAATGCCTTTCAATGGTGTGAAATTTTGTTGCAGCTTAGCTACCGTTGTACCATACCTATCCCTTCTACACCTACCTGCAGTTTTCTTCTACAAGAACATCCCGCAAAGGCAACAAGCTTGACATCGTCTTTTTCATGTGAAAGACACGGGTTCTATTCCCGTACGGGATAGGTAGGTACTCATTCCCTAGAAAGTTGGGAATATCATCGAGGGATTAGGTGTGAAGGCTAAAAAATTCCTTATTCAATTAAGGCGTTAGATTTCCACTTCGTCACATACGACAAAGGACTGAGATTTGTGATGCTAGAAAAAATGATAGCCGAGGTTGTGGAGATGACACTGACATGCACATGGTGCAGAGCCTAGGGAAAAAATTGAAGGAAAATTTAAGAGCTGGAGAAAAAGATATGCCAACCTCTATGGGAAGTCTAGAGGATAAGAATGATGAATAAATACTTAAACATTCTTACTTGCAAACAACAAACAACAAACAATAAACAATGAACATGAATGAAAGTGTGGTAATGAAACTTACTCACCAATGATGAACGACATAATCGCAGGCCCAATTGTGGGTGCAGGACTTAAACCCTACAAAGTGCAAAAAATAGCTCCAACTACTGCTGCAGGACCCCAACCCTGCAAAGTCGAAGCAAACAAAAGCAAGCAGCAAGCAACAAACCAGTGAGAAAGCACGAACAGGTCCAACTGCAGGTGTAGGACCTCAACCCTGCAAAATTGAACCAAACAACAACAAGCAACAACCAACAAACCAGTGAACAAGCAACAACCAGTGAACCAGTAAAGAATATATGTATCTTCAATGATGACTAAATTGCATTCCAAGCATAGAAGAAATAGGAAACATATGATGACCATGCAAGTGGAAATACTCAAACATTCTTACTTGCAAACTATAAACAGTAAAAAACAAAGAACAAATACGAATGAAACTATGGTATCGAAACTTACTCGTCAATGATGAATGACAGAATCGTAGGTCCAATTGTGGGTGCATGACTTGAACCCTGCAAAGTGAAAAAACAGCTCCAACTGCGGGTGCATGACTCCAACCTTGCAAAGTTGAAGCAAACAAAAGCAAGCAGCAAGCACCAACATGTCGAATTGCAGGTGCAGAACCTCAACCTTGCAAAGTTGAACCAAACAACAACAAGCAACAATCGACGAACCAACGAACCAACGAAGAAGAAGCAACTAGTGAACCAATAAACAATATATGTATCTTCAATGATGACTAAATTGCATTCCAAGCATAGAAGAAGTATGAAACATATGATGGCTACGCGAGTGGTGATGGAAAACAATATTGTCCAAATTCACTGCAACATTGTATGGAAAAATTCGAGGAAATATGTACTGTGACAGGCCTATTTAAGTAAACATTTAAGGTTGTCAGGGTTGTTTAAGGGCCTCACGCTATGTAAACATTTAAGCTGTCAGGCCTATTCAAGTACCTCAAAAAGAGTGTCAATGCTCAAAACTTTCGGTATGTAAACATTTCAATAAAAATAAAAGAATTAAAAAAGAGCATCGATGCTCAAAACTTTGGATATCTAAACATTTCAAACATTGGGAATAGCGAAGATGGCAATAAGACTTCTAATCTGTTCTCTAATGAGATGATGACATATACGTTTTTTTTTATTATATAAAAAATAATGTTTTTAGTTCTCTAGTTCGAACAATAGAGATGATGCGAAAATTTATATTCAAATGACATATTAATATGAAGTCAACGAATTATCGATCGTTATATTCCCTCTACGCCTTCGACAGGGACTAATAAGAGTAATGGATATATTGTTTTGTTAAGTGCATTGAGATTATTTATGTTAAATGTTTTAACATTTTATTAGAAAAAAAGTGAAAAAAGGTGTAAAGAGACAAATATGGGTGGAGTGTCCACTATAAATGTTAAACATTTCAAAACTTTCTACAAAGACACTTTATTTTGAGAAAGTTCAAACAACTATATCATTTAATATTTACATTTTCTAAATAATCATTGTTTTATAATATAATATGACAATAGTCAAAATAATAGTATATAATATAGCTATATTTAAAGTAATATTATAGTGAATAAGAAAGTTTCAATAATTATGCATAACTTTTAGCACTAAAACTTTTATAAAATTGTGTACACAAAAAGGGCGTTGTCTAGTTGTTCTACGAAATGTTTTTTTTTTTCGCCGGATTCCTACGATATAAATTTACATGAATCACTAGTTTTTATTGTTCAAAATCCATTTACGAATGTAGAAATGGATTCAACATGCTAAAAAACCCTTGGGGCACTCGAATTATACATAAATAATCACTCAAATCTACGAATCCAACAATTTCTCACTAGATTTCGAGCAAATGTCCTTAGAAAAAATCATCATTTCATAGAACGTTTAGCCTACAGCCACAAAAAGGCTTGTAAAAGTTATTGGATGAATAGGATTTTCAAAATGAACAATCTAGTTCTAAGTTCTATTCATGGTTCTAAGTTATATTCACGAATAAGTGAAAAGTAGGTACATTGTATTTAACTCAATCTCCTTCTATCTTCTATCAAGTTTACAGTGTACCTTCTTTTACTTTTACTTTTACTTTGTATTTATATTGAAAATGTGTCCTTCTATCTTCTATCAAGTTTACAATGTACCTTCTTTTACTTTGTATTTGTATTTATATTGAAAATGTGTTTTTGATTGTTTGATTCTATTACTTTCAATCTTAGAAAATAACTAGTCCTAAGCCACTCTATTTTTAGAAATTCCATAAACATAAACATATGTTCACTTATTAACTTACTACATAAACATATGTTCACTTGTTAACTTATTCCATAAGCATGTGTTATGATGAAAGAATATTTTATCGGAATGTGTTAAACTCCTTAATAAGGAGGGAATCTAGTGATATATCTATGCCATTTCAATAATAAACACGTATTATGATGTAAGAATATATTATTGGGGACTTTCAAGGAGGTGAATGGAATCCAAGAAGGAGTTAGATGATTACTCTACAAACCCATACCAGGGAAGGAAGATTTTTGTGACTATAGGAAGTCATTATCCTAGTGATGAACCATATAAAGTCTATACCACGACAACATCAAACCTGCAGGAGAAGGCTTTAGGGTCAGGACAAAAAGTGGATTGAAATTTGTCAAAGGATGAAAGTATCAGTCATGTCAAGATCATTAAATGTTATGGTATAGGGATTCAAACACTTGGTGCATGTTTACATATTGGTGTATCTTGAGGTAAAATCAAGGAGGATGTTCATAGTGCAATTTTTAATGACTATCAAATCCAAGTGGGGAACAAGTATGCATATGTTGAAATTGATTCAAATGTGGTTCAGTCGAAGGCAAACCATCAAAACTAGGAGGACATGGAAAGAAGCAAACAATTGGAATCAAGAAGCTTGGGTTTCATAGGGAGAAAGTTGGAATGGGAAGAATTGAGTGGCAATGATGGAGGGTTAGAGATGAATATGGAGAATGCAAGCAAAAATAAGGAAAGGAAGGCAATGTGATATATGAAGCAAAGGCAAAGTAGGGTGAGATTGGTGGTCAAGGAAGACATGAGGTTTGAGCAAATTACAGAGTATAACAACGAAATCCTAACTAGAAATTCTATCATAGGCATATTGCTAAGTGAACCTTGAACAATTGGCTTCAAAGACTATGTTTCCGTTTTATAGGTCATGCTTTTAAGTTCCATTTATTGGTAAGGGGTGGGATGGGGTTCTACTTCAAATCTAAAAATGATGCATAAAATGTGTTGAATGGTCAATGGTGCTAGGGATCAATGTTATTATCCCTACARAAGTGGTCAGTCTGTTTTGATCCAAGATCTTAAGCATCTAAAATGAAACTGGTGTAAGTAAAGCTACYGGGTATACTTGTAGAACTCTYGAATGACAAGATAMTAAGYGGTATTGGAGYTAGATTCATTCAAATGATYGACATCGATGAAACATATAAATACAACACCTATGGGATGATAAYATAGATCTTATTGGACCCAAATCTTAAGGAAAACCTCTTTGACTATATAAAWTTTGTGTGGGGGAAGACGGTTCATGTTCAAACAATAGATTACATAAAAGTTCCTTTCAAGTGTGCTCATTTCCATGTATACGAGCGTACTTTGGAGGATTGTCCAAAGATTTATATTTAAAAGGTTYGAAAAARAAAGCTTGTGGGGAGTTCTGAAGTTTTAAATGATAAAARGAAGGCATCCTTGATTGAAAAAGAGGATAAAAGGAATGCCCAAAGCACTTTTGTCCCAATTTCTCTCAAAGTTTCTACAACAAACAGACTAGTAGCAAGAGGAATTGACATTTTCATGAAGCCATAGGAAAATACGAGCATGAAACCTTGAAAAACATTTAGACATAGTCCTAAGGGAAAAGGGACCTAGCCAACTTCATATCAATAGGAAGATATTATACGAAATTGTGAGAATCGAAGCGGTAAGTCACCTTGTCATCATTACAAATATTTTATCTTATTAAAACAAGTTAATGTCAAGTTTAAGGAGAGTAAAGAATGGTCGACTCCTAAGGAGTCAAGCAAAAATCCCTTAAAGATTTTAAGGGGAAGAGGGAATGATGGAGACCTTAATAGGGGGGAAAGGTACCCTTCAATGTGGTGTCGGGAAAAAAAACATTCCCTTGACAATCCCAAGAGGCACTTTCACAAGTGATGGACCTTTTGACCATTCTATGAACCCATCAAAATTAGTTTCAAAGAAGTATTCAAGAATCAAGGGCAAATCTAGATATAGCCTAAGGAATAGGAAGGGTGATAAAGACAAAGGGAAAGAGGGAATAAAAGAGGGTTTAAGCCACAATTCAAGGAGGGACTCAGCCTCATTGAGCACAAGGAGGAAATATTTTCTCCAACATGAATAAGAAAAATCCCTAAAAAAGATTCAACAAGGGAAACAAAAATCCATAAAAGGGGTCCTTGGTGCATGACATACCCATGCCAAGGGTAAAGCATGATTATCGTATCCCTCAACATAAGAGGATTTTCAAGTCCCTCTAAAAGACTATCCCTAGTAAGGCTAGTGTAATTACAAAGACCAAATCTCATTCTACTAAAAGAAACTATGGGTGAGGGTAGTAAGTTGATAGGGGGGTTGGAGAAAACTATGAAGGAGTGGAAATTTTTAGCTCTATACATTGTAGGAAAATTANCCCTAGTAAGGCTAGTGTAATTACAAAGACCAAATCTCATTCTACTAAAAGAAACTATGGGTGAGGGTAGTAAGTTGATAGGGGGGTTGGAGAAAACTATGAAGGAGTGGAAATTTTTAGCTCTATACATTGTAGGAAAATTAGGGGGGGTATAACAAGAAGGAAAAATCATGTATGATTACTAAATTCCTCACTCCTTGGATATGTTAGGGTCCTACCCTAACC
Source organism: Picea sitchensis (assembly GCA_010110895.2). Classification (NCBI taxonomy): domain Eukaryota; kingdom Viridiplantae; phylum Streptophyta; class Pinopsida; order Pinales; family Pinaceae; genus Picea; species Picea sitchensis. The sequence goes on along the minus strand of SNQJ01S0007014.1, from coordinate 90,755 downwards.
CCCTTATTTAGATACTTTATTAATGTATGAGGCCACCTTCCTTGGATAAGTCCCATTAAATAGTTAGTTAATAGTCACTCATTGTAATAAAGGGTCATTTTTAGTAATAAGGCCCAAATTAGTTGGTCGACCCTCGTTACAATGGGTCCATATGTATTTAATATTCTCTATGGATAGTTATATATCAAGTAGAAGGTTATGTATTATTTTGTCAAGAATTATTATTGTATTTGGAGCATTGCTCTTTGAGGTTGCCCCCTTGAAGAGGCAAGTGAACATGGCTCTCTATTTTTATCTCTATTTTCTCTTGTGTTCTTGGGTTTTTCACTACCTTTTATGTGATTGATCTAAGTTTTTGGTGTGAAGTACACTACAAGTGGTATCAAAGCTCTTTCTTGGGCATGAAGTGGGATATTTTTTTTTTCTTTTTGTACATTTTTTACGGGAAAAAGAGGACAACAATATTTAGGCCGATTTCTGAAAATTTTTGTGAATATTTTGAAGAAAACATCCATATAACTGAATCAATCTTGAAAAAATACCCAATTTCAAAAAAACAATCGTCCAAAATGGAGTCTGAGAAGTGGAGATATCGATGATTCAAAATATGCAATTTTTAGGGATTTTTCCAGTGACGACTGCATACTTTAGAGATTGGATATATTTTGATAGAATGTATAGATTTTAGTTAAAAAAGTGCCATTAGATCCATAAAAGTTGTGTAATTTCAGAATTGGGTTCATAATAGCCAATCATATAAGTATAATTGAAGTTGTGATCATTTTACATTTTCGACCTCAAGCCCTACTTTGCATAAGTTATTTCATGGTGATTTTAGCATCTTTTTCTGGGATTAACAAGCTCATAATTTTTTATTTTTTTAGAGATGTATTCTGGCATCTTGAAATAACATAATGATCTTCAACGAGTAAAACTGCGGCAAGGGAAGAATACACTTAGGAAATACAAGTGGAATCACATTATTGGAAACCCTTGTAACCCTTGTTGGTACCCCTTCAAGTAGTGTCGCATCAAACAATACATGTATATGGAATCTCACTTCCACATACCCTCAAGAATATAAGAAGTCCCCCAGGTACTCTTGAAACAAACCTTAGATAAACCAATTGGCCATCATGTTGTTATAGTACACTGTGAACAACACTCAAGGAGATCACTCTCTAGTACTTGGGTAGTCAAGTAGTATGACTAAGGGCACAATTGAGCCTCCTTAGTTAGTTCCATGAGATATTGGGCTATGTACTACTGTTGGACCTCACATGTATATCCAAAGAGATATTGCAATTGACACTCCCTTGTCCCCGAGACCTAATAACTTATCTCAATGAGCTCACCCATGAAGGGTGCCTATAAACCCCCTCATTCTTCTCTAGACAACATGAACACCCACTCTACCACAAACAGGTTGGATTGCGTGGATGAGAAACTTAATAAAATTAAAAATGACATAAGTGTGTTGAATACGACGTTGAATAAGGAGCTAGAGGAGAAGTTCAACAACTTCCAAAAGGCATTCATTAAGAAGTTGATAGATATGAAAACTCAGGGCGTACCAAAAGAAAACCATTGGAATACATAGCACAATGAACCACACCAAGGAGAAACTTCTCACTCGGGACTATTTAACCACCCACAACCCTCATCAAGTCCGTACAACAATAGATCAATGGATAATAACATATGGCATTGTTCTCCTAAGGTGTACATGAACAAGTTTGATGGTTCTGTCCCATCTGGAACATTACTTCGTCCTCCAGGGAATTATTGATAACATGATGAAACTCAGGGTGGGGGTATTGTATCCATACCTGGAATGATGGAAATTGTGGGAATGGCATAAAAAATCATATGGAGGATACATTGCTTGGAGTGAGTTTGTCAAAGTTGTCCATGAACATTTCGAGAAAGATGTTCACTATTTGGGGTGGCTTACCAAGTTACACCAAATGGGCTTAGTCACAGACTTTATGGTATCCTTTGAGCAATTAACTATCCATACAAAGAAATCAATAGACTATTTATATAAAGAATCTTTCATTAGTAGCCTCAAGGAGGATATTTGAGCACAAGTTAGAATGCAATGTCCCGCTACATGGTTAGAAGCAACGCAATGGACCCTAGAAGCAGAGACGATGATCAATGCATAAATAAAAAAAACAAACTTCATTCCTCGCACTCGTCCTCCTCGGGGTACTTCCCCAAGCACAACTCCTACTCATCCCTTGAAAGTACAAAGGTTGTCTCCAACATAAATGGAATATCACCAAAGATGGGGAGTTTGCTATAATTGGGATAAAAAATATGCTCCAGGTCATCGCTGTAAAGAACATAACTTTTTCCAAATTGATATGACCACTCAGGCCTTGTCCAAAGACATAAGTATCGAAGAGACACTAGATTTACAAGTTGAAGATACCAACACTGAAACTCAAGCGGATATCAAACCTCCATTCTCTCATGAAGAACCACTTATCTCCATGCATGCATTATCAGTCATTTCAACTCCACAAACCTTGAAACTCACATGTTATATCAAGCATCGGAAAGTCGTAGTCCTAGTCGATAGTTGATTTACTCACAATTTCATTCATAAGAGGGTGGCATAAGAAACTCATTATTTTGTACACCTAGTGCACAACTTTCAAATAATGATTTGCAATGGAGGTAAGATGAAATGCGGGGGAAGAAGTGAAAATGTTAGACTCTAGATGGGAGACTATCATCTCAAAACCCATCTATTTTTCATTGATATGGGTGGGTGTGATAAAGTATTGGGGGAAAAATGGCTACATACGTTGGGACCAGTCACCATGGATTTCAAAGAACTCTATATGAATTTCACTAAAGAGTGTCATGTACACACCCTTCGAAGGATTCAAGCATGCCCTCCTTAAATAATCAACGCTCATCATATGGAGAAGTTATTAAACAAGGGACACTCTGACATTATTTCCAATTTAATGACATATAGGTTATGGATAATCTAATACAATAAATCCACCCAAACTTGTAGCTAGTTATTAAAAAACATCACCAGGTCTTTGAGGCACTAAAGGGTTTACCCCCTTCTCGAGTAGAGCATGACAATGGCATTCCCCTGATTCTAGGAAGTCAACCACCAAATGTATGTCCTTATCACCACTCTTTTGCACAAAATACTGAAATAGAAATGATCATTCATCGGTTGTTGGAGGCAGGGATAATACGTCCCAGTACAAGCCCTGACTCATCACCAGTAGTCATGGTACTAAAGAAGGATGGCACTTTACACATGTGTCCCGATTTTTGGGCTCTCAATAAGTTGGCAATAAAGGACAAATTTCCCATCCCTGTTATTGATGAACTTCATGGATTAAATTTTTTCATTAATCTTGATCTACATTCAGATTACCAACAAATCAAGATAAAAGAGGTTGACATCCCAAAGACAACCTTCATAACACACGAAGGTCATTATGAGTTTCTAGTGATGCCTTTCGACGTTTGTAATGGTCCATCCCCTTTTCAAAGTCTCTTGAACAAGATTTTCAAACCCTTCTTCTTCAAATTTGTGCTAGTATACTTTGATAATATCTCGGTCTATAGTAAAACATGAGAATCACAGATAGAGCATGTTGATAAATCCTTGCAACTCTTGAGAGACAACCAATTATTTTTTAAGTGCTCCAAATGTGATTTTGGGGCTCATGAGGTTGAATATTTGGGTCACATTGTAAGTCCAGATGGTGTACAAGTTGGTCCTGAGAAAGTGGTGGCTATGCTAGATTGGCCCCATCTCAAAACATTGAAGAGATTGAGGGGATTCTTAGGACTTAATTGCTACTACAGGAAATTTGTGAAAATTTATGGCAAAATTACAACTCCCCTAACTTCACTCCTTAAAAAGAATGCCTTTGTTTGGAGTGACGTAGCAACACTGACCTTCACCAATTTAAAGAATGCCATGTGCACTACTCTAATATTAGTAGTACCTGAATTTAATAGGAATTTTTTCTTGGAAAGTGATTCTTCATGGAGAGGTATTGGAGCAATATTAATGCTAGAAGGATGCCCCTTGGCATTCACCAGTAAACAATTATGTGAACACAATTTGGGAAAACCCACATATGAGAAGGAAATGATGGCTATCCTTCATGCAATGGAGACTTGGTGTCCATATCTCATAGGGAGGTGTTTTTAGATCAAGGTTGACCATCATAGTATGAACTACTTGCTTGAGCAGCGGTTGTCTTCCCCAAAGCAACATACATAGGTCACTAAGATGTTGGGGTGTGATTATGAAATTATATATAAGAAGGGTAAAGAGAATGTTGTGGTTGATTCTTTATTTGAACAATTTGAGGAGGATGGGTCACTCTTTGCCTTATCATTACCAAGTTCAGGATGGATCAAGGAGGCTCACAAGGAATGGTTAGTAAATGATACATGTAACTCATCCAACGACTTCAGGGAGATCCCAACCCACCTAAAGGTTATACACGACAACAAGATACATTGCAGTATAAAGGGCACATTGTTCTGGCAAAGGATTCGACCTTAAAACAACAACTCTTAAAAGAGCTACATTCATCATTGATAGTCGGTCACTCTGGTTTTCATAAAACCTATGAAAGAAGTGACTGTTCATTCTTCTTGGATGACATGAAAATAGATATCGAAGGCTTTGTAGAATCTCGTGACAGTTGCCAAAGACAAAAGGGGGAGACAATGAAGATACCAGGGGCATTTCCACCATTACCAATCCTAACATAGATTTGGACAGACATTTCAATGGATTTTATCATGGGACTCACAAAAGTAGGAAATAAATAAGTCACCATGGTGGTTGTTGATCGTCTTTCAAAAGCTGCTCATTTTTGTGCCCTAGTTATCCTTTCATTCCTTCCTTAGTGGCCCATGCCTTCATGGATTAGATATTTAAGCTACATGGTATGCCCACTTCCATTGTCTTGGACCAGGACCACACATTCACCAACAATTATTTATAGGAACTATTTAAAATTCAAGGTACGCAATTGAATATGAGCATTGCATATCATCCTCAAATTGATGGTCAAACAAATGTGGTCAACAAGTGCCTACAAATCTATTTGAGATGTTTTACTTTCGAAAAGACACACCAATGGGCATAATGGATTTCACTTGTTGAACTATGGTACAACACCACTTATCATGGAGCTACCAAAATGACACCATATGAAGTTGTTTATGGCCAAAAACCCCTATCAGTGGAATCTTATGGTTCATGGAGTAGATAAAATGCTTCATGCTAGAGAATCCGTTATCTGTATCCTTAAGAACAACTTGTCTATGGTGCAAAATTGAATGAATCAACAAGTTGATCAACATAAATTTTAACGTTCTTTTAACAAAGGGGATCAAGTGTTTCTTCGTTTGGAGCCTTATAAATAGACATCAATCAATGATAAAGTTCCTCAGATGATAGCTCCCAAGTTCTATGGTCCCTGTCATATCATACAATGCATTGGTTAGGTCGCCTACAAGTTGGATCTCCTAACCCACTCCAATATTCACTTAGTCTTTCATGTGTCCAATTTGAAGAAAGTTGTGGGATCAAATTGCAAAGTGTAGACCAACCTACCATAACTTGATGAAGAAGGTTCCATTTGGATCCAACCAAAAGTAGTATTGGATACCAGAGAGCGTCAGTTGTGCCAACGCACGATCAAGAAAGTATTGATCTAGTGGACAAATATGCAACTAGAAGATGCCACATGGGAACCGATAATGATTCTACAACAATTTCCTCTCCTTTAGCCTTGATGACAATGTTGCTTTCAAAGGGGGAGGGCATGTTAGGGTCGTACCCTAACCCCCTTATTTAGATACTTTATTAATGTATAAGGCCACCTTCCTTGAATAAGGCCCATTAAATAGTTCGTTAATAGACACTCATTGTAATAAAGGGTCCTTTTTAGCAATCATGCCCAAATTAGTTGGTCGACCCTCATTATAAGGGGCCCATAGGTAGTGAAGATTCTTTGTGGATAGTTATATATTGAGAAGAAGGTTATGTGTTGTTTTGTCAAGAATTGTTATTATATTTGAACCATTGTTGATCCAGATTTACGAGGGAATGAAATGAAACACATAAATATAATATGATAGAAACACAAAGATATAGTAATACTCAATTTCTATTAATGAACGAAATATACAAGAACTGTAAAAATGCAGAGTGAAATTAAATCGATTGAATGATGGTAGCTTATCTCTAGGAAGAGATGTGACAACTACACACACTCGCAAGAAGATGCTTACAATGAGGCTGAAAAGGTATTTTAACATAAAGCATCAATGAGAAAAATCCTAAACATCCAAAACCATAACCCTAGAAAATGAAATGCCAAAAGGTTTGTGGGTCCCAATGTGGTTAGTTGATATGTCAACTTCCCAGGGATGTTACTTTTGCATATGATCTTCGTTTGGGGTGCTTGGTAACCCATCAAAAAAGGTATAACCGAGAAGTACACATTTTAAACGATGGATTCGACAATCATTGGCTATCGATTGGGTGCTTTCGTGCCAAAAAATGTCATTTAGGGCCTCAAAACGACCCCTGAAGTCTAGGACCCGAAAAAAACCATAGAAAACTGCCAAGATGGATAACTATGTTGTGAGCTAGTGGAATGGGTGGGTGGCCACCGATGTCCGCTTGGATCAATCCTCCCCCCTTAGGAAGCAATGGTCCCCATTTCTTCAAGTTCCCTTGGGAGATGGAGAATATTTTGTTGAATCTGAACCTTGGTGAGTCGCCTGCCTTGCTGAAGACGTTGCCTTGCTTGTACTTGGCATTAATCTATTGAAGGATGTCATGAACTTGTTGTTGGAGGGGATGGATCCATTCAAAAAATTTGGCTGCATGATCTTCCTTGGTCTGAGTGTGGGAGGACTCTGTCGGTGAAGATGCAATATGAAGAGCTATATCAATGGGGGCTAATGGTTGGAACCCCAAGCACACCTCAAAAGGGTTGTGGTCAATAGAGCTATGAAAGGATTTGTTATAGCTTTTCTTAACTTGGAAGTATGGAGGAACCCTCGTAGGTGAAGCACAAATATCTTTATGCTATCCTACAATCTTGTTGACCTGCTTCTGCTATATAGAAGGGTCTTAGGCCGAGGTTGTGGTGGTCATAATGACCTTTTATTCACCTTCTGACTAAATCATGAAGTGACTAAACTTTATGGTATGAGAGATTACTTTGTGGCATTGTTTTTCCAAGATCATTAAATGGCAGTAATAAGAACTACCTTTGGCACCCTGTAGATTTGACCCCCTAGAGTAACAATGACACTACAGAGCCAAGAATCATAAAAAGGGTGGTGTTTCCACATATATGGTTGTCCTAGAAGAACATCACAAACTTCTTATGGGGCAACATCACATAGTATATCATCCTTGAAAGGATTGATGTTGTAGGATAGGTGGCATTGTTGGCTGACGTAGAGATCTCGTCCATGGTGGAGCCACCCAATGTTGTATGGCTGCGGGTGTGGTATTGTCGAAAACTCCAACTACTTGACAACCTTTGCAGATATCATGTTCTTTTGGGTTCCAGTATCAATAATGAAATACAGTGGGGTTCCCTTCACCCACATCTGTGAATGGAAGAGGTGCTCCTCCTCGTTAGGCTCCTCTAGTTCTTCTAGCTGGATTGTTGTGGTCGCGATGATCAATGGGTTCTGCATCGATGATCTATTTCCTTTTATTGTGTTTTGAATCAGATTTTGAGTCAGGTTCGACTCTTTTTCTTTGAGCTCGACCACCAATGAATGTTTCGAGCGACATTCATTAGTGTTGTGCTAGGGGATTTTGTGGAACTCGCACCACTTTTTAGTGTCCTTCTTCATCTTCTCGTTACCCTTCTTTTCCTATGGCTTGGAATGGTTTTCTTGAGGTTGGATGTTTTTTGAATTAGGGCTGCCTTTACCATACATTTTTTGTTACAAATTTGTAGACCCAAACTCCCGTTTATTCTACTGCTTAAATTTTGGCTTGATTTTGACAACATATCGATAAGTGGCTCCCAGTTACAAGATGTCCATAAACCCCATTTATGTTTTGATATACCTGTGTAGACACCCATGATATTTAGAACCAGATGTCACTTGGAGTCTTTGATACCTAGCTTGGTGCGTAAGGAATGGAAGGTATTTGTGAACTCTGACACTATTTGGTCCCTCTCCCGACACAATGTGGTCCATCTTTTGTATTGGTTGTCATAGTTTCCAATGGGGTAATATTGTTCCTTAACGATATCCATAAAAAAATCCCAAGTGGGTTCGACCTGAAATATTCTAGACTCCTTTATGGAATTTTGCTCATAGTAAGTCTCCCACCAATTCTTGACATGGAGGACAACCTTAAGGAGCACAAAGGTCATATTTTCCTTGTCGAAAAAATTGTGGACAGAGAAATAACCTTCTATCATTTTTAACCACTTTTCCAAAGAATCTGCATATATCTAACCTTCAAACATGAGAATACCAAAATTAACTTGTACCTTGAAAGGGGTTGCGCTTCCAAAGTGGTCATTTGACAAAGATGTGTTTGTTGTTGTCGACAGTCGTCGAAGGATTTAGGAAGAAATTTCCATCATTTCATCCCTTTGTCATGTGAGGGCTTCCTCAAGCAACAACTGGATATGATCTCATGCTCCCTTATCTCTCTTTTCTTCCACCATGGGAGGTCATCGGGGTCGGCAAGGACGGTCTTTCAGAGGCTCCAAGTAGTTCAAGTCCTGACTCCTTATACCCTGACTTTGTTGGGGACATGCATAGAGAAACAAATAAAGAGCATACTACTCTGATATCATTGATCTAGATTTATGAGGGAACGAAATGAAACACAAAAATATGACAGGAACACAGAGATATAGTAACACTCAATTTCTATTAATGAACAAAATATACATGAACTTTAAAAATGTAGAGTGAAATGAACTCGATAAAATGGTGGTGGCTTATCTCTGAGAAGAGATGTGATGGTTACGCGCATTCACAAGAAGATGATTAAAAAGAGGCTGAAAATGCCTTTTAACATAAAACATCAATGAGAAAAATCCTAAACATCCAAAATCCTAACCCTAGAAGATGAAACGTCAAAAGGTTTGTGGGTCACAATGTGGTTAGTTGATAAGTCAACTTCCTAGAGACATTGATTTTGCATATGATATTCATTTGGAGAGCTCGATAACCTATCAAAAAGGTCTAGCCAAGAAGTACACATTCTGAATGACCTAGTCAAGAGCCTTTGGCCACCGACTGTGCACTTTTGTGCCAAAAAAATGTTGTTTAGGGCTTCAAAATGGCCCTAGAGGTTTAGGACATGAAAAAAAAACCCGTATAAAACTTGATCTATGTGGACATTGGTGGCCACCCGCCTATTCCACTTGGACCCCCACCATTGTTTCTTTCATTTTTTCAGTTTCCTTAATTGTAGCACAATTTACTGTTTTTAGCAGTTTTTCGAATCCTGAACTTCCAGAGTCGTTTTGAGGCCCTAAACGACATTTTTTGGGCACCAAACTCCATCAAATATTACTCCATTCCAGGCTATGATATTCATTGTTAACAATTGTAGTCCTCGGATAGATCTTTCTAACGATGTATCATATGCGTCAAACGAAGATAGTAGGCCAAAGTTACGACCCTGAGAAATTGATGTACCAATTTACCCCAACGAGGCCCATATTCTGGCGTTTCATCTCCTAGGGTTAGGTTTTTGGATGTTTAGGGTTTCCATTATTTCTCAATAATATATAGACCTTCGAGTCTCATTGTAACACAGAGTTCAGAGGCCTGTACCCGCCACATCTCTTCTCAAAGATAAGCTATCAACGCCCTAGCTAGTTTATTTCTATTCTGTCTACAAACATATTTCGGTTCTTTGATATTAATGAAATGAAGTGTTATTTCCGCTACATCTTTGTATTCATGGTTATTTGTGTATTCTGTTGCGTTCCTGCATAAATTCAGATAAGTGGTATCAGAGCAGTCTGCTCTTTCTCGATCGTTCTTTGCATGTCCCCAACGAGGTCAGGGTATAAGGAGTTAGGGCTCAATCTGGTTGAACCTTTACAAGATCAACCTCGAAAACCCCGATGACCGCCCATGGGGGACAAAAAGAAAGACGAGGGAGCAAGAGATCCTATCAAAATATTGCTCGAGGAGGCCCTCGAAAAACAAAGGAATGCGATGATGGATAACTTCGCCCAAATCCTTCAACGATTTCCCACTGGCGGCGCATCTGCATCCAATAGCCACTCTGGAGGCACAACCCCTTTTAAGGTACAAGTAAACTTTGACATTCCCATATTTGATGGCCAAATAGATGCAAACACCATAGATATATGGTTAAATCTATTAGAGGGATGTTTCTCGGTTCATGACTTTTTCGACCGGGAGAAGATTATTTTTTCACTGCTCAAAGCCGCCCCCCATGTCAAGGACTGGTGGGAAACCTACTGTGAGAAAAAGGATGAGGAGGAACCCTCTCTATTCTCGGTCATACCCACTTGGAATTCTTTCTGAGATGCCATCAAGGAACAATATTATCCCGTGGGGAGCTATGAGGACAAGTACATACAATGGACTACGCAGCAGCAGCAAAGGGATCAAGATGTGCATGAGCTGACGAATCGGTTCCATACTCTGTGCACAAAGTTGGGTATCAAAGATTCAAAGAAACGTTTGGTGCTGAAGTACCGCAGTTGTCTACACAGATACATTCAGGAGGAAATGGAGTTCCTAGACATCTCCTCGCTTGGTATGGGATACTGGTATGCTGTCAAGATTGAGCAGAAATTCAAACAAAAGAAGCGAGACTATGGATCTGCAAATGAAAAGCAAGCGAAAGGTGCCGCCAAACCACAGAACAAAGGACAAAGCCAAGGCATGGCGGCTCAAGACAACTTGCCAAATCCACAAGCAAAGAACAACATTGCGAAGTCGAAAAAGGACAGGGGAAAGTGGTGTGAGTTCCATAAGAGCTCCACTCACAACACAAGTGAGTGTCGGGCCAAACAGTCACTGGTGGCTAAGATGAGGGCTTCTGAATCATATGTATGCTCTGACACTGAATCAGAACCTAAGAAGGGGAATTACAGAGGGAAGTATATTATCGATGCGGATCCCAATGCTACCGTTGCCACCACGAAGATCCAAAAGGAAGAACCAGAAGATCCAGAGGAGGAGGAGCGTCTCTTCCACTCCCAGATGTGGGTAAAGGGTTTTCCGCTACAGTTCATTGTCGACAGTGGGAGCCAAAAGAACCTCATTTCAGCAATGATTGTGAAGCTGTTGGGCTTGCTGACCACAACACACCCACACCCATACAACATCAAGTGGCTTCACCAAGGACAGGATCTCCGTGTTAGCCAACAGTTCCACCTTCCCTAGAGCATCAAGCCCTTCACCGATGAGGTATTATCTGACATTTCTCCTCTTGATGTTTGTGATGTATTATTAGGCCAACCATACTTGTGGAAGCGACATGTTGTGTATGAGTCCCAACCTCGTGCTACTATTGTTACCTTGGGAAATATGTTGTACAGGATACCATAGGTACCACTGCCTGCCGCTATCTCTTTGGTTACTGCAAAACAATGCAGTAACCTCATTTCCAAAATTGAGAAATTTGTTTTCCTGATGATTTTCCCTCAGGGAAAGAAGAAGATTGTGGCCACGACCTCCATACATGGCTCCTCCACACGAAAAAAACAAATGGACAAGGTCGTGGATGAGTACCGGGACATCTTCAGCTCACCTGCAAGGGTGCCTTTGCATTGTCAGGTCAAGCACCCCATCGATATGACCCTAGGTGCACCACTGCCCAATGAACCGAACTATCGACGCTCTGTTATGGAGAACGATGAAATCAAGAGGCAGATTTAGGAGCTACTGCAGAAAGGTCACATCCGACGAAGTTCATCGTCCTGTGGGAGCCCGATCATGTTGGTGCAGAAGAAGGATGGGACTTGGAGACTCTGTATTGACTATCGGTCACTGAACAAGATCACTGTCTAGAATAGGTACCCGATCCCACAGATTGATGACCTTCTGGACCAACTCAAAGGGGCGAAATATTTCAGCAAGATCGACTTGAAGTCCGGGTATCACCAGGTACCAATCGAACCGTCCGATGCATGGAAGACTGCCTTCAAAGCCAAGGAGGGCCTTTTCAAATGGTTGGTCATGCCTTTCAGATTGACGAATGCTCTCGCAACCTTCATGAGGCCGATGGACGACATATTGCGGCCATTCACCAACTCATTTGTAGTAGTGTACTTGGATGACATCCAGATCTTCAACTAGACTTGGGAAGAGCACCTCCACCACATTCGACATGTCCTCCAAACACTGGAGAAACACAAGTTGTGTGCCAATTTGGAGAAGTGCACTTTTGGCATGACTTGGATTCAATATCTGGGATACATTATTGATGAGCGTGGGGTGCATGTCGTTCCAACCAAGATCCAAGTCATCCAGGATTGGCTAGCCTCGACCACTCTAACAGAGCTTCGCAACTTTCTGGGTCTTGATAATTTCTACCGCAGGTTCGTGTTGGGATTCTCTCATATCACTTGGCCCTTAAGTCAAGTCACCAAGGGAGGAGCGAAAGAAAAATTCTTTTGGTCAAAATCTCAATAGAAGGCGTTCGTAGAATTGAAACATCGCCTCTGTTGTGCCCCAGTGCCCACATTACCAGACTTGTAACAACCATTTGAGATCGAGACATATGCCTCTGACTATGCTATTGGGGCAGTTCTTACTCAATGGGGGCATGCAGTGGCATATCACGGTGTGACACTATCTGAAAGTATCCCACTTATGACAAAGAAATGTATTCCATTGTGCAGTCTTGCCGAAAATGGAAGCATTACATTTTGGGGAAGGAAATGATCATCCACACATACCACCAACCCCTACAGTTCATACATACATAAGGGAAGTTGCAGAACGATAGCCATCAGAAGTGGTCCACATATCTGCAATAGTTTCATTTGAACATCAAGTACAAGAAGGGAAACACCAATAATGTTGCAGACTGCCTCAGCCGACCACCTATCGTGGCGATAAACACCGTGCTCAACTCTTGTGGGCACGCGAATTCTGATTGGCTGCTTCTCTACAAGAGTGATCCAGATTTCAGCCACACATACAAGACGCTCTTGGAGGGTAACCGAGTTCCAAATTTTCACCTCCAGGATGCACTACTATGTCACCTGGGACACCTTTGTGTTCCTTCGAGCGAGCGTGCCAATATGATTTGGGAAGCACACTATAGTCGGGTCACTGGGCATTTCGGGGTCGAGAAAATAGTGGAAGTACTGTAGAAGTATTTATATTGGCCAAACCTTCGACAAGATGTCGGGAAGTACATCAAATCCTGCACTGCCTGTGCCATTGCCAAATCGACCATCAAGAATCAAGGCCTCTATACTCCACTACCTACCCTGAGTCGACCTTGGGAATCCATATCCATGGATCACTTGTCAGGCCTTCCTTCTACTAAGCATGGCAACTAATATGTATTCGTGGTCGTCGACAAATTCTCGAAGATGGCCATTATGGCATCCTGCAAGAAGAATATCACAGCAGAAGCCACTTCTAAACTCTTCTTTGAACGAGTGTGGGTAGACTTTGGGATCCCACAGTCTATCATCTCAGATCAAGACAACAGGTTCCTCAATATATTTTGGTCCATCTTCTGGTCAATGCTGGACACCAAGCTCACCAAGTCCACAACTTTCCATCCCCAAACTGATGTCCAGATAGAGGTCGTCAACAAGATGATCATACACATGTTGTGCATGTACAACTCAAATCATCCATGCACATGGGATGAGATCCTCCCCTATGTACAACATAGCTATAACTGGGCCCTCCACAACTCAATCGACCACAACTCGTTTCAGGTGGGCTTGGGATTCCAACCACTATGTCCCATTGACGTAGCCATACCATTAG
>SNQJ01S0007014.1:19166-59443 GCA_010110895.2 Picea sitchensis | reverse complement strand
CATTCCATATTTCCTAAAAAAAAATAAAATAAATTTGGAGGCACATTCCAACTATTATAAGATTCCCATTCTATAATCCTTAAAAAAATCCGATCCCAATATTCAAAGCATTATTAAAAAAAATGATTAAAAAAAATTATATAACTTACATTAAAAAAAAGTTATATTAAAAATATATATACATATAAGAGATTACAAATGATTATATGACTTACATAAAAAGTTATAAAGTTATAAATATGGGTAATTTTTAGGTAAATCTAAACATACAAAATAAGTCAATATTAAGTTATGATATTGATAGTGGATGATCTCTTATCAATGTAATTACAACTTTTTTTTTTCCAATAGAAAAATGACTCAAAGTTATATAAGGTACAATTTCTTTTATATAGCAGTATCGATTCAATACGATACAAAAAAAGGAAACAGCCAAAAGAAAGAATTTGACTGCACTGGATGCAAAAGTAAATATAAAACTGTTTACACAATAAGGATCACACTTAAAATCTGAACTGAAGACAGACAATCTACATAAAGAATCAGATCTTTCCACAATACACCCAACTTTTCCACATGCAACCCGATCACTCACTGATCTAAGAGTTCAAGCTTCAAAGATATTGAGGTGAGTATGAGGGCTTTCTACCCCATTGTCCCAGTGATAAACTGACAGTCTACCTTTAGGTTCCTTTAGCGCCCTTTTTGACAGTAAGTCTGCCTCTTTATTGTGCTCCCTGTAAATGTGCTGGTATCTTATATTTTTAAAATTTCTTGCCAGTTCCTTTGTTTTAATCTTCCATCCTTCGATATTCACCGCATGTAGCTGACCCTTTTGATTAATTTGGTCAATGATAACTTTCGAATCCCCCAGGATTTGGATGTTTTCAATCGCCCAAAGTGCAACCAAGGTAAGAGTCGCCCACAATCCCATGAGCTTAGCCTTTGTGTTGGTACCGGCTCCGCAATTTAGTACCATTTTGTAATCCTCGAAGCATGAGACTTGAAAAAACCACCTGCTGCACAACAATTCCCAATTGAAAGAGTTGCTCCATCGAAACACGCCAAAGTGACCCCCTCGATCTGAGTAATATCGCACACTCTATTTGGGACGGATTTTTTGATTAATGGTTGCCAAGAAAAAGACGTTGTAATCCTGTGCACTACTGAGACATGTGAGGGATTGAGATATTTAAATAAAGTCTTATTCCTCTCAATCCATATATGCCAACAAGCGATAGCTGCCAAACTAGCAGGAGCAGATTTTTTTGAAGTCCACTTATTAAAACAATCTGATACTGAGGTACCATCCCATTGGAATTTTAAATGGAAGATGTTATATAACTTGAGCCAAACTGCTTTTGTGAAGGGGCAGTGGACTAATAGATGGATTGTTGATTCAGAGTTGCAATTGCAGAGCTTGCATACCCCTAGACCTACCCAACCTCTTCTCTGCAACATGTCCCAGGTAAGGATTTTGTCAAACGTTGCCAGCCACACAAATAATCTGATTTTTAGTTGTATCGACCACTTCCAAATTTTGAGAGTCCAAGGTTTGTCACACTTGTAATTAAAAGGATTTATGAGAGCCCGATAGAGATTAGTTGTTGTAATGGCTCCCGATGCATCCCCACCGACCCACACAAGGGTGTCTTCACAGTTTCGAAGAGTAATACTAGCATCCCTTAATTCCGTAGTGAAGGAATTCCACTCAAATTCGTGCTGATCACAGAGGTCCAAGGATTCACTAGAGCACCATCTTCCTGGACAGAGAGGCAGACTATTTGTTATACTCGCCTGGGCTAGAACTGCTAAATGATTGTTGTGAAGATGCATACACAGGGAATCAGAGAGCAAAGATCGGTCCTCCAGCCCACAGATTTTGTCCCTGCCTAAAGAAATCAAGGTGCCCAAACCTGGACTCCACTGCAACCAATGAAGGATCACACCAGTATTCCTGGTCATACCATTCCAGAAACTCGATGTTCTTTTCTGTTGATGTGTAGGCAAACAGATCCAGTCAATAAACATAGTATCCCCTAGGTACTTACCCAATAGTAATCTGTGTCAGATGCTATCAACAGTAAGTGCCCTCCAAAACGTATTAGCAATTAAAGCAGAGTTGAAATGCACGATATTTCTGAGCCCCCAACCTCCATAGTGTTTCGGTCTTGCTAGGAGATCCCATCTGCAAAGATGGAGGTGAAACTTTGCCTTTTGTCCACTCCACAGAAAAGTAAACATTAACTGACAGATTTTTGTTAAAATAGATCTAGGAATCACCTCCATAGACATCCAGAACACTAATTGACTCTCCAACACAACTTTTACCAAGATTAATCTACCTCCGATCGATAGCCATTTATTACACCTTATCCCAATTTTTTTTCCAATCTTTGCCACCAGCTAGCCCCAGTCTTCAATTTTGGAAGCTCCCAGCCTTAAGTGGTAACCTAGGTAATTGAATCCAGAATTCAAAACTGCTAATGTAAATGGTAAGATGGCTTTAAATTGATTTATCTCCGTTTCCTCAAGTCCCCAGTAGTTAACGATAGTCTTTGTAGAGTTTATGCAGAGCCCCGAAACAAGACAAAAAGCTTGAAGGATATCAAAGATCACTCTCCATTCCAACAGATCTGCCTTGGACATTACAAGAACATCATTGACAAACATTAAATGGATGATTTTCAGAAGTTTTGTTACCTTAATACCTGATAAACTGTGATCATTACTTCCTCTGGATAACATCAGGCTGAGGCCTTCCATAATCAAAATGAATAGATACAGAGATAAAGGGCATCCCTGTCGAAGCCCCCTCCATCTCTTGAAGTAATCCGTCACCTCTCCATTAATCAAAACTACAAAACTGGCACTGGAAACGCAACTCATTATCCATCCTGTTAACTTAACCCCAAAAGCTATGGTGAGTAATATCAACCTTAAGTAATCCCAGTCAATGCTATCATAGGCTTTTTTAAGGTCTAATTTTAGCACCAGAGATTTAATATTCTTTTTTTTTTTTTATGCTGTGGAGGCTCTCATGGGCCATACCAATAGCATCTTGGATTCTTATACCCTTCAGGAACCCCAGCTATTATGGAGAAAGAAACTTTGACAGAATCGACTTGATCCGATTTGCAAGGATTTTTGAGATCACCTTATAAATAAGATTGCATAAAGAGATTGGTCAATAGTCATCAAAAGACGTCGGCTTGTTTGCGTTCGGAATGAGTGCCAAAAAAGTGGAATTGATACCTCCACAAAGTTTGCCTTTTGTCCTCGAGTCCCCCACCATCTCAAGGAGATCACCTCCCACAAGATCGAAAAAATAAGTGAAAAACTCTGTAGTCCACCCATCTGGGCCTGGGCTTTTCTCTTTTTTAAAATTTTCTAGAACCAACTTTAATTCTGCCAGAGTTACAGGATTATAGAGTGTCTTAGCTTCATCCTCTTCCACCATTCTATGATAAAGGCTCGATATCCTAATCAGCTCAGTAAAGTTTGATGTTTCTTTTGCTTTAAATAAATGTTTAAAGTAGATGACAACCTCTTCTTTTATCGCCTCCTGATCAGTTAGGTTATCCCCATTGTCCTTTAGTAAATCCCAAATATGCTTCTGATTTCTGTTGTAGCTGGCCATTTTATGATTTTTTTTTGTATTGGAATCTCCACTTTGTATCCAAGTAGCCCTGCTACAGATACGCCGAGTCTCTTCCTCACTGCGGAGAAAGATGTTCCTATTTGTTTCCAACTCACAGAGATGTTTAGCATCCTCCAAGGACAAGGGATTCTCAACTGATTTTAATAAAAGTTGCTTAATATCGAATTCCAAATTCTTTGAAAAAAGACTATTATACGCCTTGACTTCAACTAGCCAGATTTTTTATTGTCGCTTGAGCTCTTTAAGTTTCCAGATTAACTGTAACTGTTTGTTACCCTCCATCAGAAAACAGGGATCCTTCTAGATTAAATGAACCAAATTAACAAATTCAGAATCCTGCAGCCAAAGCACATTGAACTTGAAAGGAAAAGCCTAATATAAAGGTGTGTTCTCCAACTAGATAAGAATAGGAGCGTGGTCAAAGATAAAGGGTTATTCCACCCATGATCTTGACAGGCCAACAGTAGACAAAAAGCCTTCAGAAACTAAACATCTATCGAGCCTTCTAGCAATAACATCTTGACCGGATATGCCGTTACGCCAAGTTGGGGACCAACTTCGTCGGCTTGACATCGACCAACTTCAAAGAAGTAAGTGAGTCTCTATAAAATTTCTCATTTGAACTAGAAACAAAGGAACCCCCCCAGTTTTCATCCGAGGATAAAATGAAATTGAGATCACCAACAACGATGAGATTTGGAGTAGAGAGAATACCATTGTTTGCTACTGAACTCTAGAAGTGCTTACGGTCTAAACACGACCCATAAATATTAAGAAATGTCAGCTTCTTTTTGGTAGAAATACAACTACCAGTTAATAAAATGCCTCCGATCGTCAAGAAAGGGAAAAGATCAAAGGAGTTAGGGTCCCATGTGACCAATAACCTGCCAGAAGATCCTAAATTGTTAACCGTAGTCGCAGCCCAGGAAGGACGGAGCATAAGCAAAAAATCACGAGCTTTTTGTTCATCTGAAAGAGTCTCTTGTAAAAAAACAATGTCCGGCTTGGTGCAGTCCAGCAATCTATGAGCTGAGGCAGCCTTGATGGTGCCTCCAAATGTTCAAGGAGAGAAATAACATTACTTTTCCCTCGCCAGGGCCTTCATTGCTCTAAGGGCCCCAGTATCCGGGGAAGAAGGAACAATTTCAACTGCTTGATTGCTAGAAGCCACCTGTTTCTTTCGAGAGCTTCTCGTCTTGATCGGTGAGAGTTCCGAAGCAATGCCACGAGACTATGCAAAGGTGTTAAATCCCTTTCCTATAGCTTGCGAGGAGGAAGATCCAGTATCACCTTTGTTGTCAACAACTTCTTTACCAAGATAAATGGGCAACGACACAGGGTCACAGGTCTTAATAAGGCTAGGAGCTAAGGAGTCAAGGGCCGCAGAGAGAGTTGAGTCATCTTCTTCAACCTCCCTGAAGCCTGGCAGGATCGGAGGAACTGGAAAAATTTCATCCAGGGAACGGTTAAATGGCAAGGAAAGGTTTTCGAAGGAAGGGAAAAGGGAAGGTGATGGGAGAAGAGTAGGAGAAAGTTGTTGGGGGACTTCAGACTGGTGTGTAGTAGTAAGAGGATGAGGAGAAGGCATAGCTTGGTGAGAATAGGGGAGGGAGGGATTCGAGAGAAGAGGTTCAAGAAGGATGTCAGCCGACCCGGGCTTCGAAGTCATGTTCGATAGGGTATATCCAATAACCAATCCGACTTATTTAAAGCCTCCTCCTTAGTAGATAGGGATTTAAACAAAAAAAGGGCAAAGAGTTTGTAACTGACCAGTTAGACTAGAATTCGGCTCAAGCATAGAAGAGGAGAAATCACCAGAGGTTTCATGTAAAAAACGCAAGGAAGCATCAGTTTCAGTATAAGTTGGAGGGCTTCTCTGTAGTTCAGAATCTTCAGATGAGCTCTCAAAAAATTTCCCCGAACATCCCCAACAAAGGTGACCTGTCTGGCGACAAAGGTTGCACCGGAAGGGCAGTCCTAGATAATCCAGCGACTGAGTGATCCTCCATCCTCTCCACTCTATCTCTAAGGTTTCTGGAAGCCCACAGAAGATGTCCATCTCCACAAGAACTTTACCTAATTTTCGCATAGGGTCATAATGGAACTTGGAGTCCAGTGCAATGAATCTCCCCAAAGAGTCGCCAATGGCCCGTAAGGCTCCTTCATTCCAAAGATACAATAGGAGACTCGATAAGAGTAACCAAAGATGTCTGAACTGGAAGTAATCTATATCAGGGTTGAAAGCAATCCTCTAGCATTTAAGCATAAGACTACTTCTCCCAAAGACCCACAATGAGCTCAATAAGAGAGTTGTGTCCTCTGGAGAAGTGCAAATAAATCCAAGCCAACCTTTGGTTAAATAGATAATCTCAAGGTTGTAACCTAGGAGGGGTAACCATTGGGTTTTTATCCAATCCTCCAGAGAAACTTTACTCAGAGATTTATAAGATATTCGCCCAACTGGAGCGCAGAGCGCCATTCTGCAAGTATCTTCTAAACCCACATCATTTCCTAACACCATGCACTTGGCCTTCTTGTTATCTTTCCACGTCTTCCGATGGTAGAGGGCAGACTGAAGTTGTACACCAGGTTTCCTGTGTCCCCACAGAGAGGAAGAAGGATTCGACAGTTCTGGGGGACCATAGGTTGACTGTGTGCCTGCCCAAGGAGCGTCTGAGGGAGGGATAACAGGCTTTAAAGAAGGAGGACTAAGCAGAGGGGGCAGAGGAGGACTACAGAGAGGACTAGTAGAGGATAAAGACCTGTTAATTGGAACTCAAGCATAGATCCAGAGCCCCTTGTGTCCACCTTGTCGAAGAGCCCCAGTTGTCTCCAGGTTTCCTCATCATTCGGGCTCATAAGTGACTCGACCTTTCAATCCAGAGTATTATTGGAGAGGCTATTCATTTTGGGCCACTATATGCTAGTCAAATTGACACTCCAGGAGTTGACAAGCACTCAGTCCAAATAGAAAATCATTAAGGTCCGTAACTCAAGAAAAAACCTGACCCTCTCCCGAGCAAGCACTAGTAAAAGACAAGTAGAAACCCGAGACACTCGGTAACAGAGAGAGGGAAGCAGTGTAAAGCACAAGGCTATGAAACAAAAAACAATCTATGAGAAACTCCTGCTCGGAATCCGAGAGACAAGTTGACAAACGAGTTCCAAAAAGTGTTAACCCAAAGTAAAAGCAACAATAAATAAAGAAACGAAGAAATCACAGTCAGTAACCACACAGCATGTAGGCAATGCTATTGTAAAAACACGATAACTGGTAGAAGTTCAGTATCCGATTTGAAATAAAACTCCCACCCATTATCCCTCAGCTCCATGCGTGCAATGCCTCACCTATCTTCATCCCGCAATTACGACTTAAAACCAACGGACATGTAGAATGGTAACCGAGTAACTCTTAAACATGGTTATCAACGAGTATTCTAAATTTATGATTTGGAAAGTAATATGAGGGAAGGAAGATATAGAATGATAACCGAGTATAATCTAAATTTTATGATAAAAAGGATGAAAAGAGTTGAGTGGGGTGAGATAGAAGATTGGGAGATGGTATGGAGGTTTGGGGTTTTGGAGAAGGTAGGGATGGATGGATGGATGTAGATAATGTCAATTATTTAGTAGATTTAATAGAAGGCGTTCCTATCTTTATTAATGGTGGTTTATTGGTAGATAAGTTTAGTATGATAAGCTTCGTTGGTATTATAGGGAAACTTAAAGGATATCATGTAGAGGGGTTTTTGACCTCACCTCTATTCTTAGCAGAAACATTAGGAAATAATGAGAGTGAAAAGGTCATTTGGTTGAGTGACACGCCTAATAGAGGTACATCCCTTTCCTTAAAAGTGCCAAAAGGTGATAGTATGCCTAGACAATATACATTTATTGACCTTGTCCTATCAACAATTGTGGGTACTTAGCTAAGTAATGAGGACGGGGCTCAAATTTTGGGTTTATTGGAGAATAGTCCATTACAGAACATTGCAAACAATGTGTCGAGTTTTGAGACCTTGTCCATTCATCTTGGTGCAGGTAAACCTTGTAGTCTTGGAGAAACCTAACCCTTGTTGTGAAGAAACAAAAGGAGGTAGTATACATTTGAATATCGTTGAAAAGGGGAAGGGATGTGTTAAATTGGTGAAGGGAAGAGTTAAGCTTGGCTTATGGGAAGACATTACCATGGCACATGTACTGGATTTGTTTAGTAAAATGCCAATGGGAAGTTTTTATGGATGATTTATCTCAAAGAAGAATCTTATCTCCTGGAGAGAGAAGGTATGAGAGTCGGATTTAAGGTATTCACTTGTTTTTCATACTCAATGTGAGGATGGTTGGCTTTTCATTTATGAGCAAAATATTATTTTGTTGTCATTTTGAAGGTGTGGTGGTTTTGGGTTCTGTAATGTGAAGGAATGGGTGATTGGCCTTGACCCTAAGATAAATAAGATGTTTGTGCATCCAGTCTAGGTGTATGCCTAGCCCATCACTTGAGTTATGGTCAATGGAGATATTTAAGGCCACTAATGAAAATCTTGGGACATTCCTAGAATTCATTGAGTAGTTAAAGTCTGAAACTTCTCATGCAATAGCTCATATACTAGTGGAATTGGATTTAAAATATGGGTCGGTGGAGGATATCAAAATAAAGTGTCAAATAGGCCACATGTGCAAAGTTTGGATTATGTTGGCAATCCATTTCATTATGTTCATTGTCACAATTATGGGTGCTTAGTAAGTGATTATTTGTTTAACTTTCAAAAAAAAGAGAAGACAAAGAGGACTTGTGAAAATAATGTCCAAATGGCAACGATTGGTGTTGTTGATGCCAAGGGAGAGGATGGGAAATCCTTCAGGAGTTGTGGGGGTGAGAAAAAGGTTATGAAGGAGGGGATTTGTGCTGGTTTAATATCTAATGGAGGGGATAAAGATAAGGGGAAGGTTGAGAATGTTGTTAAAGTGGTTTCTCTAATGGAAGACAGTCCACCATTGGAGGATTCAATAAAAATGCATTTAGACATTACAATAGGAGAGCCAAAATAAATCTCTTTCAATCCTAGCTTCTACAAATTTTGGGAAGTATCCTTTGTGTATGCCCTCTTAGTGCCTACTGGAATTTCTGCTATGATTTTATCTCATGTTAGGTGGCCTCCTTTAGATATTTATAAAGGTATTTTTCCTTTGAAGTCAAGGGAATGCAAAATTTTCAAGGAGGAATAGGGTTTCAATTATGACATTCCTCTATAATTGGGTATGGCCTTTGGATTTATCCCTAAAAGGGGAAAACTCCTCAACCTTTGATCTTGAGAAGGGATTAAAAGGGCTAGTAAGTTCCAACATGCCTACGAATGCTGGAGATGAATCTTGTGAGGGTGACCCCTTTAGATACCCTCTTAGCTCTAGGAAGGGGTCCATAGGGAAATTTTGTTGGAGGAGTGGAAGAAGGAATAAGAAAGGATGTACGGAAATAACTCAAGGCATGAATAGAAAATATCACATATATTTAGTTCAAAATCAAGTTATTAGGGAAGTGTTTGAGGGGAAATAAAAATCATTGGAAGGGGCCCTTAGAGTAGGCAATACCCCCCTAAGAAGGTTACCCAATGATCATAATGTCTTTACACATCGAGGGTTTGAGAAAACCATCTAAGAAATTTTCCTCGGGTAGACTTGTGGATATCCATAAGCCTAATACTATTTGGATACAAGAAACATTGGGGGAGGGGAAGAATTGTATTGGTGAGCTTTGAAAGTCAAGGAAGGAGTGGGATTTTTTATCACTTGGATTAAGACGTTTTGTGGTTTTCAAATAAGGGATTGAAGTTGTTCTCCATTTTCTTGAATTTGAGAAAGCTTTCAATATTCTGAATGTATATGGGCCATATGAGGAAAGGATTCCTTTCTCGAAGGATTTGTTAGACTGATAGTTTGTAAAAGTTGAAAGGTTGATTATATGAGGAGATCTTAATATCATGACAAAAAGAGCTGAAATTTGGGGGAACTTAGAAAGGGAGTACACATTATAATTTTTTTCTTACAAAAGTTTGAAGATGTTGGGCTAGTGAATGTGGAACCAATTAAGATTTCCTCAACTTAGAGAAACCCAAGGACCAAGGAAGAGAAACTTGCTAAAAGGCTAGATATGTTTTTGGTCACCTTCCAATCCTTTTTCAAATAGTGAAGGAAGACACAAATCCTTCCAACCCTTTTAAATTTAATTCTTAGTGGTTAGAGGATGAAGGGTTTATTAATATTGTCCATTATGAATGGGTGAGATTTGACCCTTCTTCAAGGGAGTCAACTGGTCTTCAGATGGCAACAAATCTCAAAAAAGTTAAAAATGATGTGTCAAAATGGGCTTATATGAAGAGGAGCAAACATGAACAACCCATAAGTTCAATAGATAATGAAATAACAAAGATATAATCTCAAGATAATGTTTCAAGTCTGGATGATAATGATAGGGTCAATTTGAGGAATTTGGAAAATACTAAGAGGAAATTGTTGAAAGAAAAGGAAGCCTAGTGGAGACTAAAGAGCAGTGCTCTTTGGTTAGTCAATGGGAATGTAAATACAATATATTTTCATAATTATTCCAACCATAGGAGAAAATCAATACAATTGGGAAATGCAAAAGTTTGATGGGAGGAAGGCTAAGTCCCTTAATGAACTAGCCAATATGGGGATTTCCTATTTTAAGGGTTTATATAAAGAACTAGATAGAATTAACATTGTGGAATTAATGAAGATTACTTCCTTTTCCCCAAGTTTTGTAGGGGAGGAGAAAAATGAAATGGTTGTTGAGGAAGTGTCTAATGAAGATTTAAACAATTGTTTTGGCTTATTTTCAGAGAGATAAGTGTCTAGGTCTTGATGGGTGGATAGTGGAGTTTTATACGGTTTTATGATCTATTGGAAGAGAAGTTATGGACGGTACTAGAAGAATAATAAAATTTATTGGAGAACTTAATTCCACCTTTATTTCAATAATCCCAATGAATGATATCCCCAAATCATTTGATAATTTTTAGCCTATTTCCTTATATAATTGCATCTACAAGATAATAACTAAATCTATAGCTATCAGGGTGAAGAATATATTTTTAGAGTCAATATCAAAAGCGCTATTTGCCTTCTTGCATGGTAGAATGATTCATTAATCTATAAGGGTGGCACAAGATGGCTTACATACTATCAAAACTTAGAGGCTAAAGGCAATGGCTATGAAGTTATATTTATCCAAGCTATGGCCATCCTAGAGCTACTTGACACTATCATACTTCACATAGGATTATGTGTTCAAAAGGTAAATTGGAATTTGGAGTGAATGTCTCTAGTTTCATTTGCTATCTTAATTAATGGTTCTTCTTTTGTTTTTTTAAGCCCTCTAGAGGTATAAAGCAAGGGTCTCCTATAGCACATTCACTCTTTTTTATTATTGGCAAAATATTAAGAAGATCAATTATGGAGGAAAAAATAGTAGGTACCCTTAATGGGGAAGGATAGCATAAGCATAATAGCCGAAGTCCCGAAGTAAATGGTGGCCATCCATCTCATTGCTTTATTAAGTCTTGGCCGTCATATTAAGCAATGAAAGGATATATGTAAGGATCGTGTATGACCATTGATCTGGTTCCGTGATATAAATGTGAACCGTCCGATCTGTTTGACGAAATAGTATTCGAGAGATTTGAAAGGTTGGAAGTCCCAAAGACTCGAAGGGCAAAGTCTCGAAGTTTTGACAATCGTCCATATCATCGGGAGATTGAATCGTGACCATTGAATTGATAAGCGCTCAAGCGCTCGTCTCGCCTCACGTGAAGGTCACCACCGTTGGTCATATGGTAAAGAGATTTGAAAGGAAGAATGTAATGCATCCCTTAAATAGCTAAGCCTGTGGTTCTATGCCAATAATCATATGAACATGGTTTGAAGGAAGCACCAACTTCTGCAATCACAGAGAAGAAGGAAATTGATCCATACCTGTGATCGATTTATGAAAGTAAAGGGGATGCCAAGTGTTAAGTTGAAGACCCAAAATGATGATCTCTGGTGGTCCCAAAATTTGTTGTAAATGAACAAATTAGTTATAACTTATTGCACAAGTCGACTCAATAACTTAAACAAATTTTGAGCATAAGCAAGTATAAATACAACCATGATTAGTTAACTGGATGGTGTGCTTGAAAAAGAAGATGGGCTTGTGGAAAAGATAGGCTCGCTGAGAAAGAGTGGCTTGTGGAGGAAAATGAAGGGGATACATACCTGAGGTCCGTGCGAATATCAGAGAGAAGAAGAGGCGAAGAAGGTACAGATATCGGAGGAAAGATAAAGCGAAGAAGGTGTGAATTTCAGATAGAAGATGAAGTGCGGTGATGAGCATTTATGTTATACCTCTGATCATGAAAAGAGTTGATTCAATAATGAATCACTGCTACTAGAGTTGAATTACTATATGAAGTCTAGTTGGATAGACTGCGTTCTATCAACAAGCTGGGTCTTGCTTGAGAGTTGGTTCTCTCTTGAGAGTTGGTGCTTGTTAGTATCAAAAGTCGCCCTTCAGATTGCGGGAAAGGAAAGTCCGATACCCATCAGTTTGTATGTCACAATGAATAAATTTAGGGGTGGTCTAATGGACACAGTCTCAGGATTATATCGCTTTAACTCAGAAAACTAGGTTGGCATGCATAGGCAAGTGAGGTTTTGATCTAACTACAATCATAAATTTGAAATAAAGGTGAGCAGGGGGAAGAACTTGAGGAGAGTGAAGAGGTCTACTATGGACCTCTGGTCTTCCAACAACCTAGGGATGAAAAACTAAGAAAACACGATCCTCTTGGTTTAGAGTTTCGAGCGAATGAATGAAATTATTACTAAAATGAAATCAAAGATACATCACAATTCAATAAAAACAACCCGACTGGAACATCCATGTCCGAGTCATTCAGTTTCGAAAGGAGAAGACAACACATAAAACTGATTAAAATTGGTCGCGATGTCGCTGTGATCAAACCTACATCACAAATACATAACTTCCCTCATCTGGATCATCCATGCCCGAGTGTTTTAACACAGTTGTTACAGAGAGATGAACGGAAGATGACTTACATTAAAGAAGAAGTCTCAAATACATATACATAACCAAAGAACTAGAGGCTTTACTAAAACTTTACAATCGGGAGCTTAGCTCAATTATCGACCCTCACAAAATATCAAAATTGAGTATTTATACTCAAAGCACCTCGCTCCTTCAGAAGCACACTCTGGTCATCAAATTCAAGGCTTGGCATCTGCTGCTTCCTCTGCCAGGCTGCACTTTCATTCTTCTATCATATGCAAGATCGGATCGGTATGGGGTTCACACGAAAACCTATGACAGAAAACTTCCGGTTAACAATATTCTCTTCACGATCGACTATTCCATACTTTCCATTTATGTAGTGAAACGAGGTTTCAACCACCTTCCCCAATTTTATTAACTTCTTTTACTGGGATCAGGGAAAATCCTGACGCCTATGAATGCTCCAGGTGAGCTCACAATTCCCTTTAGCCAATTCTGGAGTCTCGAGACCACGCAGGTCCTTCTTTGTGACCAACTCGAGCATTCTGATCTTTTGCACAACCCCTTTTCTTGCCTCATGCAACCGTGGGATGTGACCCCATGCTTATCCGACGCAAAATCTCGGGACTTCGCATTTCAGGAGTTTTCACTTCCCTTGAATTCCAACATCCCGATGCCTGAAATCACGAAACTGCCTTTGAGATCTACAGTTGGTCTTGCTTCAAAATGGATGGCCATGATACTTTCCCTGACAATACAAAACATTGGCTAGGTGACGAGCACTGGCCTCTCTTTCTGGACTTGCTTCCCATGTGATCAAGTGTTGAGACCGCGGGCCCAATTTTCGGGCATTTCGCGATTTCGCTTTTCGGGGGTCTCGAACCATGTTCCGCTTCCGAAACCCGATCTGTGAAATCATGATTCTGTCGATTGGGCACCACACGCCCCTTAATTTGGACGGCTCAGATTAAAACCATCGACTTTTCGGGTCCTGAGATTTCGGGCTATGGATGCACCTTTTTAACGAGAACACCGAACATCGGATCTGTGATCCTCCAAAATTTTTCAATATCAGATTAACGACCCTTGACTTTTCATGATCAGACGACCCAGATCTTTCTCTTTCACGTTCACGAATCGGGTTTTCACGACCCTTTTTGACCAAATTTACAACATTTGAATTCCTTTTTCTCGCGCTCGCTTGATTTGAGTCCATATTAGACCGCTCTCAGTGCCGCGGCCTGTGACAATGAAGACTTGGACGACATGGCTGGGACTTGGGAAAACGTAAGGATTAGTGACAGAGGTCAAGGGAGAGAGTGTTCAAAATAGAAAGGGAAACTATAAAATAGCTCTGCCGACTACAAAAAGGGGGAAAAAAAGATATTGCCGATAAAAATAGAGAAAAATGGGGCAAGGTAACAGACTTGGGTAAATTGACACATGTTTATGGTCCTTGACAAATTCATGCGATAACATTTGGCTCCACAGGGGATGGCATGCTCCCTGCGAGCTGCCAAGAACAAGTAGTTCTAGTGTCTTAGCTGTTGGGTTATGGAGTCTAACAGTCAAAAAGATAAAAATAAACATAAAAACCAAAAGTAAAACAGGAATGATATTTATAATGGTGGGACGCCAGTTACGACTTTTAAACAAAAACGTTTTTCAGGAAGTGACCATTTATAGGGCCACCAAAAACTTCATTACCCTCCAAGTTCTGCAACCTGTAAGTGTTGTTTGGAAATGTCTCAGAAATCTTGAAGGGGTCGCTCCACAAGGCCTCAAATTTGGTATGCTTGCCTTTGTCCTACTTGGGTGCGTCCCATTTCAGTACTAGATCTCCTAGCAGGAAATCCTCTTTTCTCACCTTCCCGTCAAAAGCCTGCTTGATCTTCTGTTGATGCTCATGTGCTTTGTCCATGAGCTGCTCTCTTGCCTGCTGTACTTCGACCAGTTGTTAGATTCTTATAATCATATCATTGGGCTCACCTTGATGATATTGAAATAAGTTCACCATAGGCAAGGCCAACTGAGAGGGAAAAACTGCTTCAGTTCCATATACAAGCTGGAACAGAGAGATGTCGAGAGATATTTTCGTTGTCACTCTATCAACCCACAGAACAAACTTGAGCTTTGAATCCCATGCTTTCTTGTTATCCTCTAATAGTCTTTTGATGATTTTGATGAGACTTTTGTTAGAGTACTCTGCCATTCCGTTGCCTTGGAGATAGTATGGGGTAGATTGAATCAACTTGATTCCAAACTGCTCACAGAATTGGATCAATGGATCAGCTTTGAAAAACGCTGCGTTATCTGTGACGATTCTGCTCGGACAACCAAATCTAGCTATGATATCTTCTAGGAAACCAATGATCACCCTGTGAGAAGCGCTCCTTGTGGGAATAGCTTCAATCCACTTGGTAAAGTAATCTATGGAAGTTAGGACCATCTGTGCTGACCACTATATGCAGAATGAATTTCCCTGATGAAGTCCATGCCCCACTGCTGGAAGGGCTCTGAAGCAACCACCGGTTTCAATGGCAGGGACTTTATCTGCCGCTTTTTGGAGAATCTTTAACATTTAACACAGGCT
The DNA here is from genome assembly GCA_010110895.2 of Picea sitchensis. NCBI lineage: Eukaryota > Viridiplantae > Streptophyta > Pinopsida > Pinales > Pinaceae > Picea > Picea sitchensis. Next base: position 44,119 of record SNQJ01S0007014.1, on the reverse strand, counting down.
CTGAATCTTGTGCAAACATCAGTGAACATAGTAGGCCAGAAGTACCCAGCCTTGAGAATTTTGTAGGCAGTGGTTTTCCAGAAGTGATGTCCCCCACAGAGGCTATCATGGAAATCAAATATAACTTTCTGGGCCTCTTGTGGGTCTAAGCATCTCAGCAGCACTCCTAGAGGGTCTCTCTAATACAAAACCTAGTCGATAAGGTAATATATGTTCGCTTTGAGCTTTAAAGATCTTGCCTTGTTCCTTTGCATGCCACCGGGGGGTCTTAGCTCCTGCAAAAAAAATATAATCTCTTTGTACCAGGCACATCCTGCAAGTTGAGGGCTGTTCTGAGGACTTTTATCAGTCGCTTCAGCCTACTGGTTTCCTGAGAAAGTGTTGATGAAGTCAACCCCAAAATATTTACAATTAGTTTCAGGCAACAACCTAGCTAAACCTTGGCCTTTAACTAGCTTGGTGTGTTTTATTTCAAGATAAAACTCGAGGATTTTGGCAATCCACTTGCTCCTTCTCCCATCTATGCCAGGCTGAATGAGAATGTCCTTCACAGAAGTTGAAGGAACATATGCAATGATTTTTGAATGCAGAACATAGACTGTGAAATATTTGAGAGCTTTGAATAAGGCATAGGCCTGCTTCTCCATGATGTCATATCTGATCTCCACATCCCTCAATGCTTTGCTGAAAAAGGAAATAGGTTGTTCAAGCCCTCCAACATTCTTCTGTAATAAAACAACTGCCATTGTGTCAAAAGAGGCAAAGGAAAAAATGAGGAAATCCTTTGAGTAATCATGACTGATAAGCACAAGTGCTTTAGTCGAGGCCTTCTTTATTTGATCAAAGGAATTTCAAGACTTGGTAGTCCATTTGACTTCGTTCCCTTTCCTCAACATGGCTGTTATAAGCTTTACCATCTCAACAAAGTTGGAAACAAACCTCCTCAGAAAATTAAATTTTCCCAAGAAAGAATGGACTTCTTTCCTAGATATCGGGAGTGACAAGGTTTGGATTGCTTCAAATCTACTGGGATCAATCCTGACTCCTTCAAATGAGTCTATGTGGCCCAACAATTTTCCCTCCTTCATGGAAAAAAAATACTTCTTGGGATTTAAGGAGAGACCAAATTTCCTGCATTTCAGAAAAACCCTCTTCAAATGCTCACAATGCTCTCTATCTGATCTAGAGAAGACTGTAATGTCATCTAGATAGATGACCACAAACCTGTCCCTTTCTCTAATGAAAGTGATATCCATGGCTCTCTGAAAGGTCGCCCCCGTGTTCATCAATCCAAAGAGAATTTTGGCATACATGAATGTACCCCAAGGAGTGGTGAAGGCTGTTTTCTCTCTATCCTTAGGTAGGACCGAGATCTGATTGTATCTCAAAAAGATATCAATCATTGATATCCTTGATGCGCCAATTACCCTCTGTAATATGTGTTCCATTTTTGGCAAGGGGTAATTGTTTGTGTTTGAGCTCCTGTTCAGGTTCCTGAAATCGACACAGAGTCTGATTTCTCCACTCTTCTTTCTCACTGGGACCAGGTTGGCTACCCATTCAGAATACCTCAAAGGGACAATGATTTGGGTGTCCAACAACTTCTTTACCTCCCTTTCCATAATAGGCAGGAGCATAGGATTTATCTGTCTCAATTTTTGCCTAAATGGTTTGGCCTCTTCCTTCAGTGGAATCTTATGCTCAATAACGCTGGTGTCATATGTTCTAAGGTCTTCATAGGTCCAGGAAAACACATCAACGAATCCTCTCAATAACTGAGCATACTTGGCCCCTTGTTCCCTTGACAAGCTGCTTGACAACTTGGCAAATTTTGGATCCTTCTTCATGCCAATATTACACTCAGATACATTTGCATCCTCATCTGAAACCTTACCCTTTACTGCCACATCATTTCTGTCAAATAATCTCTCCAAAGGAACTAGTCCCTTCAGGATGTTATTGCTCGATAGTTGGACAATATGATGATCAACAATTTCGTTCAGAAAAACCTCCTCATGAGTATTTATTCCAGAATCAGGATCTTGATCAATGTGTAATATCGAAAACTCATCAACAGTCTCTAGGAATCTTTGGATTTCAAGATCGTCTTCAAACACCTTCCAATTCTTGACATTGTCCGATATGGAGGGTCTATGTTTCACTTCTATATCATACCTAAGCTTGGGTGGCAGAGGGACTCTGAAATTGCTTGCCGAAATAGCCAAAGAGTCAGCCACTGTATTCTTCTCTCTTGGAATGAACGAAATGTTGAAAGCTGAGAAAAAACTGTCAATTAAATCCCACACTTCATTCCTATAAGATTTGAGCCTCGGATGCTTGACCTGATAAATATTTCTAACTTGGTTAACAACCAACTTGACATCCCCAAACAAAGATATCTCTCTGATTCCCATGTCTTTTGCAACCCTCAGAACCAACACAAGAGCCTCATACTCCGCTATATTATTTGTAGTTTCAAATTCCATCTTGTAGGACAGAGATATAGTTTCCTGGCTAGGGGAAACAAGAACTAATCCAACACCAACACCTTCTCTAGAAGAGACTCCATCAAAGAACATTTTCCAAACATAAGTGATTGGAGGAGAATCTTCATAGAGAGTAATGGACTTTCTGATTTTAAGAGGCGGTTCATGGGTGTCAGTGAGCTGCAATAAGTTGTATCCCAAGTCAATATCAAGGGAAAAGATAAGATGATTTGCAGGATCTGACTCATCACTGACAATGTAGGCCAACTGAGCTTCCATGTATAGTCTCCTATGTTCCCCCCCAAACACAAGAATGGTATCATAGGTGAGGTCCATCTGCAATGTTCCCCCAAATCTTTTTATCCAAGATCTTGACAACAACATGCCGAACTTGGGAGGAACATCAACTACCACAATATCCATGACCATACTTTTCATGGGAAATTGGAACAAGGTCACGACTAGATATTTAATCACCCCTAGGAATTGTACCTTTCTAGGGTCAAAAGAATACAAATCATCGTAAGCTTTTGTGATTTATAATCCCAGCTCTTCCATGATAGTTTTGGGCATGAGATTATGGGATGCCCCAGAATCCATCAAACAATTGTGTAGAACTTTATCATGTATGTTTAGCAAGGTATAGAAGGGAGGAGATGATACGTCTCTATATTCTACCATGGCACCTAAGATGACTGCTGGATTTTTGTCTTGCAAGTTGATTGAGTCCAAGGGATAAAATGAGGGCTCAGGCTGCAATAACTTAGAGAGGCTCTTCTTAAAATCTTCATGTTTAACCAACTCTTAAAGGGGGACATGAATCCTAATCTTCTAAATTTCATGCTCAAAGTTAAAATAGGCGGGGGGCTTCATAATTTCTTTTACCTCTTGGACAAGACCTTTGGTTGCTGGCGGGGGGTTTTGAGTTTTCCTCTCCTTGCTACTGCTGGCTACATCATTTACATGTTTCTCTGCTCTGGAAGGCTGATCATGGATGTTTGACTTCCTTTTTTCTTTGATCCAAGGTTATATTTATTGGGACTGCTATTGTCCTTCTCCCCCTTACTCAACTCATTTATTTGGCTATTCATGAGGGACTCCTCATATGCAGATTGAGTCAAATGGGGAAATGGGGAGGTGTCTCCAAGACAATGGATTTCATGATCAATCTCTTCTTCCTCCCTCTCTTCATCAACAACAAGGTTATTTTGGAGAGGGGTTTGGATTTTTTGATCTTCCCTGTCTCTGTTTCCGGGTTCTCTCGGGAGTATTTGAGGAGAATTGTTAATTTGTCTTCTGAAATTTCCTATGTTGTCAACATTTGGGGAATTCTTATAATTTTGCTTCCCTTCAAGCTTCATCTTCTCCATTTTTGCAGATAGGGTCTTCACCATATTGGTCAACTCGTCTACTTGAGGGTGGGATGCAGAAGAACCAAAGGTTGAGGATTCGACTCTTCCCCTTCCTTTGTCTCTATTGTCTTTATTTCTTAGTCTGTCAACTGCTAACACATTGGATTCTACCTCCAGGGATGCATCTTGCATATGAGCTAGGGAAGTAGCTCTTCTTTCTCTCAACAAGAGGTAGAAATTGGGGTCAAAAGCACTAGCATAGGTGATTTTGGCAGAGGCTTCTGTAGCCTTTATCTCAGCAGGGATCTTATTGTACATTTTGTTGAATCTTTTGGAGAAGTCAGAGACATATTCGCCTTCTTTTCTCTTTAGTGACCCGAACTCTGTGATATAATACATAAAATATTTTTTATCCACCCACTGCCTCAAGAAAACATCATCTAGATCTTCAATCTCAGCAATAGATCCAGGGGTCAATCCCCTAAACCATTTTCTAACCTCGCCATGAAGGCTCTGGACAAATACTCTCATCCAGACATCCTCATTTTCAATATTCAGATTGTCTACATAACTGTAGAAGGAAGCAAGGTGTTCTTCAGTAGTTATGTCTTCTTCTCCTGTGAACTTGGGCATATACTTTAGATAATCTCCAACAGGGAGAGCATTCATTGGCCGAGGTAGGACTAGAGGGGCATATCTTGCAGCCACTATAGCATCCATTTTGTTTCTAGGGGGATTGACACCTGCCATAGGGATGATAGGTGCAAGAGAAATAGGAGGGGAAGCAGTTTGAATTGGGGAGGCTAGAACTGATCTTTCGGGAGGAAAGGGAAACAACAAAGGATTTGGAGAAAAGGCTATAGGGCTCGAGGGAAAAGAGGTTTCCTTTTCTGAAAAATCTGTAACTCTAACAGGAGGAGTAGTAATAAAACATGGAGTGGGAAAATATTCTGAGGTTTGAGGTCTAGACCAAGGTACAACTTCAGGGGAGAGAGGAGTGACAAGGATTTCTCCCTCCAATCCCAGACCAGGAGGGGAAAACTCAACATGAACACTCCCAAACTTTAAACTTCGAGAAACTCCAACAGACGATATGATAGGAAAATGAGAAGCATATATTGGAGTTTCTAAAGGAGGACAGTAAGAATCGTTAGAAATACCTGGTTCAGCAGTAGAAGTACCTTCTCGAAGGGCCTTTCCCTTTTTGACAATTTTCTCTGGGTCAGCTTCAGGAGTTGCTAAAGGCAGTTGTGGAGTAGACCTCATGTGTCTGCCTCTAGAAGCCACGACTGAAATAGTGGAGTCGCCAGTGGATTCACATCAATGGAGTCACCACAGTGGAGTCATCAGTGGAGTCACATCAATGGAGTCACCACAGTGGAGTCGCCAGGTGCACAACTGCAATCTTCAATGTACTAAGTTCTGACGCACCTTCAGAACTAGTAAGTTTTTTCGTTCAATCCCATTGAAAATCTTCAATTTCGTCCCCAACAACGATGCCAAAAATGTTAGCACCAAAATTTTCCCTTCAGATTGCGGGAAAGGCAAGCCCGATACCCATCAATTTGTATGTCACAATGAATAAATTTAGGGGTGGTCTAATGGACACAGTCTCAAGATTATATCGCTTTAACTCAGAAAACTGGGTTAGCATGCATAGGAAAGTGAGGTCTTGATCTAACTTCAGTCAGTAATTTGCAATAAAGGTGACCAGGGGGAAGAAATTGAGGAGAGTGAAGAGGTCTACTATGTACATCCGGTCTTCCAGCAGCCTAGGGATGAAAAACTAAGAAAACAAGATCCTCTTGGTTCAGAGTTTCGAGGGACTGAATGAAATTATTACTGAACTAAAATCAAACATACATCACAGTTCAATAACAAAAACCTGACTGGAACATCCATGCCCGAGTCATTCAGTGTCGAAAGGAGAAGACAACACATAAAACTGATTAAAATTGGTCGCGATGTCGCTGTGATCAAACCTACATCACAGAGACATAACTTTCTACGACTGGATCATCCATGCCCGAGTGTTTTAACATAGCTGTTATAGAGAGATGGAAGGAAGATGACTTACATTAAACAAGAAGTCTCAAATACATATACATAACCAGAGAACCATAGGTTTTACTAAAACTTTACAATCGAGAGCTTAGCTCAACCATTGACCCTCACAAAATATCAAAACTGAGTATTTATACTCAAAGAAACTCGCTCCTTCATAAGCATACTCTAGTCATCGCATTCAAGGCTCTGCGTCTGTTGCTTCCTCTACTAGGCTACACTTGCATTCTTCTGTCAGACGCAAGATCACACCGGTATGGGGTTCACACGAAAACCTATGACAAATTTTTTTTGGCTGACAATCTACTCTTCATGACCGACTCTTCCATACTTTCCATTTATGTGGTGAAATGAGGTTTCACCCACCTTCCCCTAATTTCATTAACTTCTTTTATTGGGATCAGGGCAAATACTGACGCCCATGAATTCTCCAGGTGAGCTCACAATTCCCTTTAGCCAATTCTGGAGTCTCGAGACCACGCAGGTCCTTCTTTGTGACCAACTCGATCATTCTGATCTTTTACGTAGCCCCTTTTCTTGCCTCGCGCAACCATGGGCTGTGACCCCATGCTTATCCGGTGCGAAATCTCAGGACTTTGCATTTCGGGTGTTTTCACTTCCCTTGACTTCCAACATCGCGATGCCCAAAATTGCGAAACTGCCTTTGAGATCGACGGTCGGTATTGCTTCAAAATGGATGGCCATGATCCTTTCCTTGACAATACGAAACACCGGCTAGGTGACGAGTGCTGGCCTCTCTTTCTGGACCTGCTTCCCATGTGATCAAGTGCTGAGACCGCGGGCCCAATTATCGGGTGTTTCACGATTTCACGTTTTGGGGGTCTCGCACCATGTTCTGCTTCCGAAACTTGATCCGAAAAATTGCGATTCTATTGATTCGGCGCCACGTGTCCCATAATTTGGACGGATCAGATTAAAACCATCGGCTTTTCGGGTCCCGGGATTTCGGGCTATGGATGCACCTTTTTAACGAGAACCCCGAACACCCGATCCGTGATCCTTTGAAATTTGCAGATATCAGATTAACGACCCTCAGCTTATCATGATCGGATGACCTAGATCTTTATCTTTCGTGAATCAGGATTTCACGACCCTTGCTGACCAAATTTACACCATTTGAACTCTTTTTTCCCGCGCTTTCCTGATTTGAGTCCATATTAGACCGCTCTCAATGCTACGGCCTGTGACAATGAAGACTTGGACGACATGGCTGGGACTTGGGAAAACATAAGGATTAGTGACAGAGGCCGAGGGAGCGAGTGTTCAAAATAAAAAGGGAAAACAGAAAACAACTCCATCGACTACAAAAAGGGGGAAAAAGAAGATATGGCTGACAAAAATAGAGAAAAATGGGGCAAGGGTACAAACTTGGGTAAATCGACACATGTTTACAGGCCTTGACAACTTCATGCGATAACAGTTCTCTCCGAGGAGTTGGTGCTCCTTACTTCAGTTGGTGCTGATACATAATAGTTGTTGCTGGGAAAATTCACATTACTATATTCACATATATTCATATAAATTATATACAAACATCTAGTATCTCTTGTGTCCATTGTGATTATGAGTTGATTTCTCTTAATCTGTACAATTATGTTTTAACTGCTAACTCGTGAGAAGAAAAGTTAGAAAAGTCCACACACTAATTCACCCCCCCCTCTTAGTGTTGGTGATGTGTTCAACATAAACAATAGTAATTTCTCAACGTTCTAATTTCAATACTATTTAGATTACCATTTTACATGTTGGAAATGTTTTCTAGTACGATTTTCTTTAATTACATGAAAATGCTAGAAAAAAACATTGAAGAAGCACAATCAAAAGTTGCAACTGAGTAGTTTTCAAGTAGCGATGATGCTCTTTCTATGGTATTAGGGCCTTATGCAAGGGGATGATGTCGTGGGGTTGGGATAGGAGTTACATCATCTAACTTATTTGGCAAAAATGTGTACAAGGAGGCCTCAACTACAAACCAAGCTACGATCAAAGAAAATGATCAACAAATCTCATCTTTAAAAGAATCAATAGTTGAAAATAAGACATAACAATCTCTAGTTGTTATCAACATTATCATTTTAACTATAGATTCATTTATATTGAGAGAGGAAAGCTTTATTTTCCCGCGTTATGCTTTATTTTCTTGCATTAGGGTTTTGGTTTCTGCATTAGGATTTTATTTATGTGTCAGGGTTCTGCTTCTTTCTTTGTATATAGCTTAGGAAGTTTTGAAATAAAGGGAAAATACTTTCATTAAAGTCTTCATAAGAAATCTGCTTTACAATTTGATAAAGATGCTTGCTATGTGTAAGTCTGCATATGTTAAAGGTATTTATTATCATGATGATTTATACTGTTATAAAATGTCCTTGTAATATCTATTATATTATTAGTCTTTATTTTCTATGATACACATGCACAACTAACTTTGTTCTCTACGGAAGAATCTTTCCATCATATTTGAACATCTTGTAGGTACACATTTGGAGGAACACGAACTTGGAATTTGATGACAAGTAGAGAATTGGTTCATTAAGTCTGTGATGGAAAAATAATCTACGAAAAATAAAAAAAATTCTTAAAATAAATATAATATTTTATTTGAGAAGTTAGTTACGGGAAGAAGTTACCGTAACTTAACATTTAGAAGATAAAAAGAGAGCACAGGGGATTTAGAAAGGATCGATTTCATGGGAAAGGAACAAAGGAGAGTCTTTGTTCGGACCGAGAGTCTATAAATACCATGAAAAATCTGTAATAACTTTCTGCACAATTTTTAATACAGAGAGGATTTATCCCTCTATTTTCTGATTTTGAAATTTCCTTATGTTTATTTAAATCCATTTCTTAGTTGTCTAAAATAATTTCAAGAATCTGGTTTGGAAGTAATTATTAAATAAATATTTGACATGCTCATTATTTAATTAATATTTTCTTTCTAACACTTTCATTAGAGTTGATATTGTGTCTGATTATTTATGAATGATATTAATTATTTCATATTGTTGCATTTATCTTTTCTTTAATGAGCACACCAATTTTTATATCATAAGTTTATGTTGAAACACTGGGATGGTACATACCTCACTCGACATGGCTTTGGTATGGATTGTTTAGATTTCTTGAAATATATTTAGATGGCTACATCATGCATATCATTTGATAACGCATATTCTTCAAGTTATTAATATTAATGGATTGTCATCTTACATTAATATTAAAACTTTATTTGTCTTACTTTAAATATTACATGCTAATATTTAGAGTATCTTCTTTATTTCTTTCATTTCTTATTTTGATAATTTGGAAAATAGGAATTATGGTGCCCTCTCTAATTATATGGGTTGTGTAGTTTGTTATTTATATGTTTATTCATTTTACATGACTCATTTTTCTTTTTAATATTTATTTTATTTCTTTATGCACATGAGCTTTATTGAATATTATTTGATTGAGGGTTACCCCCTTCAGCTTCTGGATTGGTCAAAAAAAGCCTAAAGTGGGGAGGCTTTATATAAGCCTCGTAGGATACCTTAACTTTGTTCCCTATCCAGGGGAAATTTTGAGGAACAACATCTTTTGGCGTCGTTTTCAGGGATGAAATTCAAACTATTTTAATTGATCTCTATATTCATTCTTGGAGTTTTGAATAAGCATACATATGACTCTCCCTAATCCTATACAACCACATGTTCTCTTCAATTTAGATGATCAAAGGATTGTCTTAAATAAGTTATATAAATTATCTTTACAAACTGCAAGAAATCGAGTAGAATTGGAACAATCTTGGCGTGTGCTTGCTCGAGAAGATATCCAAGCTCAACCAAATCCTTGGATTCAACAGAATTGAGAATGACGACTCCTATAAATACTTTTAAAATTTTCTCATTTCTAGATGAATAAGTTTATAGAGTAAATATTTATTGTTCTAGTCAAAATTTCTTTTTGGGAAATGACAAGTATTGTGCTTCAATGGTGAATGAAGTAACATTTGAATTTGAATTTCTTGAAAAAAATATTAAAAAAAACAAATTTCACCTTATTAAGTAAACTTGGAAGACAATTCAAGAAATACTCGTTCTCACCAAAGAACCCCACACACTACTCCACTTACTGATCCTGAGAAACTTATTTCTTAGGCGAATAAATGTCGTAGAGTAGGATCTTCTCCAATTGGTTCCTTTGAGATCGAAAATATCAAAGTTCCAGAGTTTCCACACATTGAATATCAATTTGAATATAAAACCCCACCAAAGAAAAGTTTTGATTCTTCTCTATTAGATAATATCCCTTTGGTGGACATTTCCATTACATTTTTTTACTTGGAATCCATTCGGAAAAGTTTCATCTATTGTAAATCCTATTCCTTTAAGGCAAACTCCTAAAGTTGAAAAACAATCACCTCATAATACAAAGGTACTCATGCCTCCATGAGTACAATAGTGGGTAAATTCCCACTATCAACCCATAGTACTTCCTTAACATCTCCACGATTTACTTGATAAATATCTTAAAGAGTTACCTAAATATAATGGTCAATCCAGTGTAAGTGCTAAAGATCATATTGCTACCTTTTGAGACTGTACTGACAATCTCGAAGTATCTAAGGAAGATGTCTATCTTAGACTATTCGTACAAAGCCTTGAAGGTGATGTACAAAAATGGTTTCAAAATCTACCCGCAAATAGTATCACAGATTGGGAACAGTTGGAAACAACTTTCCTTAATCAATGGGGTGAGAAAAGAGACCACCAATATTACTTAACTGAGTTTGATTCCCTTAAAAGAAAAAATGATGAATCCATTTCAGATTTTACTAAGAGATTTAATAAAGTTTACAATAGAATTCCTGAAGATATAAGACCCACCCGAGCTGCAACTAAAGTTACTTATTCTTCTGCTTTTAATCCTAAATTTTCTCTATTGTTAAGAGAGAGAAGAGTTGCCACGTTAGCTATTATGCAAATTGATGCTTTGTACCTAGAAGGGAATTTAATCGATGTTGGTAAAAATAAATATAAGATTGAAAAGATTGAAACCAAGAAAAATCCTAAAGATTATTCAATGAACCATCTTCTTCCAGCAAGCAAGATCATAAAATTGATGAAACAACTAAAATGGTTAAATCCTTAGCTAGTAAGATGGCTAAATTCGAGATTACCAATACATTTATTCATCTTAATCCATAAAAAAATCCACAAAAAAATATTTATAATACTTTAGGAACTTTAAAAACTTTTCCCCAAAGGAATTTTCCTCATTTTTTTTTGTATTGGCGAAATCAACAACGGGCGATTCTCGTACTCACGTGACACGAGGTCGATTCTCGTTTGCTACCTCTATAACCTCTAGGTGCGTCCACACAACCTGCAAGCATGGGGCACATGTAAATCGGGGTGAGAATTGAAATGAGACCTCCTTTACATATTTACTTCCATTTACACGACACTTGCCAATCGGTCTAAACTCGTGCGGGCCTAAATTTTTTTTGAAGGACATGGGGGTGGGCTTTGATCCACTTATGTGTGCATGGGTCACAATACCATTTAATATAGTATCTCTGGGTGCAACCACTACCTCAAGGTGCCCCCATGGCTCCAGGGAAAGCCCTCACGAGAATTGAACTTTGCCCAAGTGTGAAAAAATCTTCGCTTTCCACCATTGGATCCAACACCTTTGGGCAAATTTTCCTCCTTATAGACGGCCTTGGAATCCTCAATTTTAAATGGAGATAAGAAGGTAGAAGAACTCCCACCTCAACCTCCATTGAGAAGTAATAATATGGTTGAAGATTTTGATATTGTTATACAGGATGAAGATTTTGAAATATCAGAAGAAATGCCCGAAATCAGTTGGTTTGCTGATGTTCATCCTTAGGATTATCCCATTTCATACAATCATCAAAATTCAATAGTAAATTATTTACAAAATTTCTCAATATGAACTCTTCAAATTTGGAGAACAAAAGAGATGGTTCTAAAGGAGAATCTAATCAGATAAAACGGAAGGTGGGTGAACCAAGCAAAAGACCTAGGCCCATAGCGAGGGTCGTCGCAACATCACTCATGGAAATCTGGATGAGATCTTTGATCTCTTGAAAGATGTAATTTCTAAACAGGATGATCTTGAAAACCAGGTTGATAATGTGATGCATCAAATATTGCATGTGCAATATGACATTCGTCAACTTGGCATAGGAGCTAGTGAAAAAGATCCAATCTATATCTCAGATTAAGCATGCGTTATTATACTTTTTATTTTGTTAGAGACTATATGGCGTTAAAGTTTATTAACTGCATAAATTATGTTTGAAGCAGTTAAACTCATAAAGTTTAGAACTTGATTATGGAATATTTTGATATTATATTAATAAATGAGTTATGCTTATGATATAAATAGTCTCTTATGAATTTGGATATTTGATTATAATTTTAGTTATTTACTTGAAATACTTTTTCAAAAATTCTTATGGTTTTATATTTTAAAAGAATTAAATAATAAAATAATATCTCAAAAAGAGTAATATGGTTCAAGATATAATATGTGTTCAAAATTATACTAAGTAAACACAATTCTGAATACATATTATGATAATATAGAAATGATGATGTTATAATATTGATTTACTTTAAAAAATTTCCGATTATAGATGATAAATTCTTCTAAGACACCAATTTAAGACAAAAGAAAATATAAAAGAATGATCTTATAATAAGACATGTTTGTGTAAGATCAAACCATTAGAAACCGAGAACTCAGAGTATAAAACTTCGTTAATATCTTAAAATAGCTTGGTGTTGATTGGGGTAATGTATATATTTGGAATTAATATAGTACTAATTATATATAGTAGTGATATGTAATATCACGATATTAAACCACACTAATATAAAATAAGATAAAGTAAAATAAGATAGCTCGGTGTTGATTGGGGTAATGTATATATTTGGAATTAATATAGTACTAATTATATATAGTAGTGATATGTAATATCACGATATTAAACCACACTAATATAACATAATTAATTATCATAGAGTCTTGGTTTCAATGATATTCTTGAATGATGATTTTATCTCTAGTATGCTATCAGGACGAGGTTGGTAAACATCTTTAAAAATATTTCTTTTCTTTGTAATTAGGTCAAAAGGTTTGTTCTTTTTGTAATCAGGTCCTAGGAATGGGCTTAGTTGTCAAATTTTTGAAATTGTTCATCTTAATTACTCAAAGTTCCACATCCACTTATAATATTAAATAATGACTAGTCTATGTCGAGAGATGATGTTAAGACTGTAGGGATGGACTTATTTAAATGAGTTTACCTTATTATGTCAGCATATCCAACTCCTCTTCATTAACATGTATCATCCCTCGTGTTTTAAAACATGTTGATTGCCCCCATCTCTGCATGAATAAAGCATATTTCAAATAAAAACAAAATAAAATAAGCGAGATGGTGAAAGGAAATTCAGATTGGGAAATGTAGGTATCTCCGCCGGGGCTATGGACGCTCGCTGGCAACAGAGCAAGGCCTATGATGCCGGGGTGTCTCCATCGGGGATATGGATTCCCATTGGTAGTAAAGAAACACTAGAAGACAAGAGAGATTTCTCATACGTATATTTAATTTTATACTCCATCATTAAGAAGCCCCCTTAGACTTGGCCCTGTTTCAACACATTTGATCATGTTATCGGTAAATGAACCTCAACAATCACTGCTTTGAGTAAGACAGAGAACAACTAAAGATTTGACTTCCTAGCCTAACCTATTGTGTCTGATTACTTTAGGAAACATCTAAGTAGATTGAAAACAAAGTTAAGCTGATCTTTATCTTTTATAACCATACTTATCATCACATTATGCTTAGATCTTAGTTGTCATCAACTTTATCATTTTAACTATAGATTCATTTATATTGAGAGAGGACGGCTTTATTTTCTTGTGTTATGCTTTATTTTCATGCATTAGGGTTTTAGTTTTTGCATAAGGATTTTATCTATGTGTCAGGTTTTTTTTTCTTTTCTTTGTATATAGCTTAGGAAGTTTTGAAATAAAGTGAGAGTCCTTTCATTAAAGTCTGCAAGAAAAAAATGATTCACAATTTGATTTGGATTTTTTCTATAAATATGAATCTATATATGTTGATAATTCTCACTTCAAATGATAAATGTTTATGACTAACGTTGTTGGCTTGCAGAAGAATCATTCCAACATATTTGAAGTTCTTGCAGATATAAAATTGTAGAACAAGAAGGTGTATCTATTAACAAAGAATATGACGACTAAAAAGAAGATAATTGCATGAAACAACTCCATGCCCAATGATAGAAGGCACAAGTCTACGGTTCTTGGTGCCTCATTGGGAGACACCATCCCCAGTTGGAGCTAGATGTTGTAGCTAAAAATGACCCTTTAAAATTTTTCAAAAACTCTGTTAATCTTCGACATTTGGCTTCTATTTTTATTATCTTAGGGCAATCTTTAGTTTCATAAATTAATAAATAAAAACTAGATATAAGACTTCTATCACCTGCTAAACCCACCTAGAAAAAATACACAAACTAAACTAACTTCAAATCTCCATTGCACTAAATAAAATTGCAATTCCCATATCAATACGCTTTTAACCTATCTAAATACGATTACCTACTTTATTTACTCCCTAACCATTCACCTTTATATTACACAAACTTAATAACAAATACTTTGCATCCTAATAGTTAATTATAATTCACTCACTTCAAATAATTTATTTAAAGTTGCACTCACTTTTCTTTAATTCACATATGCTAAGATTGAGTATCAAAATGTATGGCAACCTGAGATATTCTCATTACTATATATAGATGTACCTTACATATTAATCATTAATCATTATATATTAGAACTTGTATAATATATTTAGCTACACGTATTATATATATATATATATATATATATATATATATATAAAATAAGTGTGTTTATATGTAATTATAAAGTATATATGATATAGTATATATTATATTGTTAGGTTTATATTATATATAATATTATAAATTATCTAAGGTAATGTATATATTTAGAATTCATATAGTAATAATTATATATAGTAGTGATATGTAATATCAGGATATTAAACCAAATTACAAAGAACTAAACCCAAAGTAATTTATACGTATATAAAGTATTAATATTATGAGTTATTTGTCTTATAACTTGTTTTATTATTTTGTAAAGTTTAAAAATTATTATTAAATAAGTTTGTTGTAAGTTTTAAATAAGGATATTTTATTTTCCAATATTAATCAATGCTAATAATATAGTAAATAAAATGGTGATTATCACATAATATAATTAATATATATTATTAATTACACAAACTATATACATATAATCATTATACATTAATAATAAAAAATACATATTAATATTGTTTAATATATTAATAGAAAATATTTGTATATATTATAATTTAATATATTAATAAAAAATATTTAACATATATGTGTTAATATATATATATATATATATATATATATAACCAATACATCAAATATTTATCGCTTGTATTGTTTTATTACAACATTCTTCCATCCTTTATCACTTTGTATATTTAAAGTTAATTTAAAGATTGTTTTGGTTTGAGATTTATTGACACAATTACCTTGTAAAAATACTCTTTAATTATTTTTCTCTATTATTATTTGATTTCACACTTATTTTGATGTGCAAGTTTATAACAAGTTATGAAATTTGGATGGGATGTGGAGAGAAAATATGATTGCAAGATTGTATAATATTCGATTTGTTTATTATTTGTAAAGTTTAAAGGGAATGGTGGAGTATTCAATGAGAAGTACATTTAATAAGGAGAAATAAACTTTCAAAAAACAAAGATTTCTTAAAATAAATATTATGTTTTTATTTGATAAGTAGTTATGGAAAGAAGTTACCATAACTTAACATTTAGAAGAAGATAAAGAGAAAGCACGAGGGGATTTTTATAGGATCGGTTTCGTGGGGAAGGAACGAAAGGATAACTTTTTTTTTGGGCTGAGGCATAGTTCTAATATCAGAAAGGATTCATCCCTCTATTTTCTGATTTTATAATTTCTTTATATTTATCTCAATCCATTTCTTAGTTGTCTAAAATATTTTCTAGAATAAGGTTTGGAAGTAATTATTAAATAAATATTTGACATGCTCATTATTTAATTTATATTTGCTTTCTAAAACTTCCATTAGAATTCCAATAGTGTCTACTTATTTATGAATGATATTAATTATCTCATATTGCCTTTTTCGTTCGGTGGTGCAATGGGAGTGGAATATGCTTATTCCATAGAATCCGAAGTGCCGCCACCCCCTCGTAGTCCCTGTCTGTAGGAGCCATCATTGGAAGGTGCTCGCTCATCGGAGTGTACTTCTTTCCCATGCTCACAACAACCCACAGCTACACAGGTTGTGTCAGGGCTGTGGCGCACGGCCCGGTTGGATTCTGCTTTGGGTGTCCCCAACCAAATGGAATCCAAGATCTTGCTCATCGTTTTGGCCGTTATCTAGATATTAACCACTATCTATATATTGAACCGCTATGCTATATAGGCAGGCTGGGACCGAAGCGAACATAAAAGGATGATTATTATTTAGTTCCCATTGGTTCTTCCACTTAGACAAAAGAAACTCCTTAATTCATGAATTCATGATAGGTATTTTATCTTTTCTTTAATGAGCACAACAATTTTTATATCATAAGTTTATGTTGAAACAATGGGCTGGTACGTACCTTAGTGGACATGACTTTGGTATTGATTGTTTAGATTTCTTGAAATATATTTAGATGGCTACATCATGCATATAATTTGATAACAAATATTAAAACTTTTATTTGTCTTACTTTAAATGTTACATGTTAGTTAATTTTTTCCTCAGAAAAAAAACATAAATTTATTCATCCAAAAAACTTACATTCTATAGGTGCCTCGACACATTGCATCCAAAAATTAGGATGATCAGATCAGAACAACCCTTCAGGGAATATATACATCAGTAAATGACATATCATCTAACTGCTAACAATATATAGCTGAATAAAAACCAAGAAACATATGTGTCGACTAAGCCGCATGGCTCACAAATATTATAGCATCAAATATCTGAAGTAAAAAACCATACTAGTGTGAGCATAAGATGATCCGTATTTAGGAGCGGAATGAACTGATTAACAGACTAAATACAATAAACACACATATATGAAGAATAACACATATATCCAGTGAACAATATCTTTTATTGAATAATGAAATAAGCTGAAACTGTAAAATTGCAGAACTGAAACACTTGCTCGAATGGTGGTAGCCATCTTTGAGAAGTGATGTGGCTGCTACGTGAATCCGTCTAAGCAGAATGAATTACAATGAGGATCTAGAGACCTTTTTGATATTACTCACGAGTTCCAAAACCCTAGACATCCAAAAACCCAACCCTAGGAGGTGAAATGTCAAAAGTCATGTGGGCCCCTATGGGTAAGTTGGTACCTCAACTTCCCGGGGTCGTAACTTTTGCATACGACCTCAGTTTTAGGCGCATGATAGCCTGTTGGAAAGGTCTTTCAAAGAAATACACATTCTTCCATAAAACTCCGACTTCATCTATATTTTGACTGTGGCGAGCCAAAAAAACACTATTTGGGCCTCCAAAACAACCCTGGAAGTACAACAAGATGTGCTGACATGAGAACATACAAAAGAAGCCAGTTGGATTAGGTGAGAGGCCACCAATATCCACCTGGCAGATGTGTAAGGCTTCAGATAGCCCAAAAAGTGTAGAACCCACAATTACAAATAAGTACAGAAGAACGTGCTGAACTAAAAATGAACAAGAGGA
Source organism: Picea sitchensis (assembly GCA_010110895.2). NCBI lineage: Eukaryota > Viridiplantae > Streptophyta > Pinopsida > Pinales > Pinaceae > Picea > Picea sitchensis. The sequence goes on along the minus strand of SNQJ01S0007014.1, from coordinate 26,328 downwards.
GCCAGTTGGAATAGGTGGGTGGCCACCAATAGCCAACTGGATGAATCCTCCCCCCTTAGGAAGAAATGGTCTCCATTGTGTTGAGTTCCCCCATAAGGTGAGGAAACTTCTTTTGGATTTGACCTCAAGTGAGCCACTTGACTTGGTGTAGGAGTTTCCCTGCCTTGACAACCTGATAAAGATGGATCCTCTGCTGGTGAGTGCCCTTGACCTGTGTGTCCACTATTTGATCAATGGATGCTTGTTCCATGCAGTTGAGGTTGAGCTCTGTGGGTTTCAATTGTTCTGCGATCTCTAAGGTGTTCGATAATGGTGGAAAATATGGTCGAAGGAGGTCCACATTGAACACTGGGTGCAAGCCAAGGAAGGGTGGAGTGTTGAGCTCAAAAGAATTTCTACCCACAACTTTGGTGATAGTGTAAGGTCCATAGCGAAGTGGGCGAAGCTTCCGATGGGGCCCTGTGAGACGCTCCTTCTGCAAATGTAATCGGACTTTGTTACCAACTCAAAAATGGTGTGGTTCCTTGTGTTGATCATGGCGCTTCTTGTACTTAGCATTGGATTTCTGTAAAATCTCCTGGACTTGTTGGCGGATGTGCTGAATCCGCTCAATGAATCTGGTGGCTTTGTCGATCATAGATTGATCATGGGAAGAGTCTGTCTGTGTGGTGGCAAGAGGAAGTGCAACATCAATTGGACCCAAGGGTTGGAATCCCATACCCACCTGAAATGGGCTATCTCTGGTGGAGCTATGGAGAGCCCTGTTGTAACTGTGATGAACATAGGGGAGACTCTCGTCCCATGTACGTGGATGCTTTGAATTGTACATGCACATGATGTGCACATCCGATTGACGACCTCTTTTTGGTCGCCTATTTAGGGGTGGAAAGCAATGGATTTTGTGATCTTGGTGTCCAACAATGACTAGAGACTCGACCAAAATGTGTTGAGGAACCTGCTGTCCCCGTCGGAGATGATGGTCCGTGGTATCCCAAAGTGAACCCACACTCATTTGAAGAAGAGATTCAAATTTTCTATCGCTATGATATTCTTCTTGCAGGCTATGAGGATGGCCATCTTCGAAAACTGATCAACGACCACAAATACACAATCATTTCCTTGCTTGGTGGATGGAAAGCTAGACATGTAATCTATTGAGATGGATTCCCAAGGCTTCTCAGGAATAGGAAGAGAGGTGTATAAGCCTTGCTTCTTGATGGCTATCTTGGTAATGGCACATGTATTGCAAGATCTAATATACTTGCTGACGTCCTGTCAAATTTTTGTCCAATAAAAATGTTTCTGAAGAACGTCCACAGTTTTCTCCACGCCAAAATGTCCTGCCACCTGACTGTAGTGGGATTCCCAAATCAAATTTGCACGCTCTCTTGTAGGAACACAGAGATGTCCCAGGTGGCATAAGATTCCTCCCTGAATGTGAAAATTGGTGACAGTCGTGCCTATACCCAATAACTGATAGGTTGCGGCGAAGTCCAGATCTTGCTGATAAAGTTAGGGCCACTTCGATGCTTCATGTCCACAGGAATGGAGCACAATGGTGAGTGCAGGCACATGAGGTTGACTGAGGCAGTCAACAACACGATTTGAGATACCTGTCTTATACTTGATGTTGAGATGGAACTGTTGCATATAGGTGGACCACTTCTGATGGCGGTCGTTCTGCAATTTATCCTGTGTATGTATGAATTGCAGATGCTTGTGATCAGTGTGTATGATCATCCCTTTTCCTAGAATGTATTGTTTTCATTGACGACAGGTTTGTACAATGGAATAGATTTCCTTGTCATATGTGGGGTATTTCCGGACAATATCTAAGAGTGTCTCACTACGGTATGCCACCAGATGACCATTTTGAGTGAGAATTGCACCCACAACATAGTCAGATGCATCAGTCTCAATATTGAACTGTTGCTGCAGATCGGGAAAGGAGAGTATTGGAGTTGAGCACAAGCGATGCTTCAGATCATCGAATGCTCGTTGTTGTTCCTCCCCCCACATGAACTTGGCCCTACGACTGCCCTTGGTCACTTGGTTGAGGGCCCATGAAATATGGGAGAATCCCAACATGAACCGTCGGTAGAAGTTGGCTAGTCCCAAGAAGCTTCGAAGCTCGATCAGTGTGGTTGGGGCTGGCCAGTCACGGATGAATTGGATCTTAGCTGGATCAACATGTACCCCATGCTTATGAACAATGTAGCCCAAGTATTGGACCCTGTTCATGCCAAAAGAGAATCTTTCCAAGTTGGCATATAGCTTGTGCTGTCGCAGAGTGCTCAAAACCTGCTGAATATGCCGCATGTGCTCCTCCCACGTTCTGTTGAAGATGAGGATGTCATCCAAATATGCCACCACAAAGCATTTGGTGAAGGTTCTCAATACATCATTCATCAACCTGATGAAAGTGGCTGGTGCATTTGTTAAGCCAAAGGGCATGACTAGCCATTCGAAGAGACCTTCTTTATATTTGAAGGCTATCTTACATACATCAGTTGGTTCGATGGGAACCTGGTGGTAGCCAGAATTTAGGTCAATCTTGCTGAAGAACTTTTCCCCCTTGAGTTGGTCAAGAAGGTCATCAATCCTGGGAATGGGGTACCGGTTCTTGACTGTGATTTTGTTTAAGGCTCTGTAATCAATGTAGAGTCGCCACATCCCATCCTTCTTCTGCACTAGTACAATCAGGGTTCCAAAAGGGGAGGAGCTGGGTTTGATGTGCCCCTTTTGAAGCAAATATTTGATTTTTCACCTGATTTTGTCATTTTCCATCAGCGAGCGACGATAGACTGGTCCATTAGGTAGAGGTACGCTGGGGGCCAGATCAATTGGATGCTTGACTTGGAAATGTGTCGATACCCCTGTAGGTGAGGAGAAGAGGTCTTTGTATTCCTCCACGATCCCTTCCACTTGCTTCTACTGCAAAGAGAGGCTCTATGTAGAGGCCACAAATGTGGTGATGACCTTATTCTTACTATGAGCACGGATCACAAAGAAGATGAACTTCCCATTTTGTGAGATGACCTTACTACATTGCTTAGCAAAGATTAAAGAAATATTAGTAGGTGACACTACCTCTGGTATCCCGTACAATTGTCTACCCAAAGTAATAATAACACTGTGGGGTCTAGACTCATACACAACATGACACTTCCACAAATATGGTTGTTCTAAAAGACCATCACAAACTTCAAGGGGAGAAATATCACATAGTACCTAATCTTGTACTGCAGACGACACTATTTGCTGACACGAAGATCTCTTCCTTGGCGAAGCCAGTCGATGGTGTAGGGTTGCGGGTGCGGTGTCGTTGGTAGGTCCAGCCACTTGATGACCTGTGCTGAAATCAGGTTCTTCTGACTCCCTCTATCAACAATGAAATGAAGCGAAGCCCCCTTTACCCACATCTGCGAGTGAAAGAGGCATTCTCCTTCCTCTGGTTCTTCTAGTTTGCTTGGCCGGAATTTGGTGGTAGCAATAGTGATGCTGGGTTCAACATCGATAATCCACTTCCCTCCTTCAGGATTTGATTCAGAATCAGAATTGACCTCTGACTTAGAATCCTTCAGTTTGACCATGAGTAACTGCTTGGAGCGACATTCTTTGATGTTGTGCCAAGGGATTTTATGGTACTCACACCATTTTCCTGTGTCCTTGTTCGTCTTCTCATTGCCCTTCTTGTGTTGTAGCTTGAACTAGTTTTACTGAGGGTGACCATCTTGACTTGGTCCCTTGCTGTGTGGGTTGGGGCCACCTTTGCTCTGCTTCGACTGTGAGGGGTTTGCAGATCCAAATTCTCACCTTTTCTGCTTAAATTTCTACTCGATCTTGACCACATATCTATAATCCATGCCCAATGAGGCGATGTCTAGAAACTTCATTTCTGTTTGAATGTGTCTATGCAAAAAACCACGGTATTTGAGCACCATATGAATCTTAGAGTCTTTGATAACCAATTTGGTGCGCAGGGTATGGAAAATATTGGTGAAATCTAGTATTGTCTGGTCCCTTTCTTGACGTAGGGTGGTCCATCTGATGTACTAGTCATCGTAGCTTCCAACAGGGTAGTACTATTCTTTAATGGCATCCCAGAAGGAATCCCATGTAGGGGCCACCACAAACATTGCATATTCCTCTACGACCCTTTGCTCAGAGTAAGTATCCCACCAATCTTTAACACAGGGAACGACCTTGAGGAGTGAAAAAGTGATATTTTCCCTATCAGAAAAATTGTGGACTGAAAAATACCCTTCGAGCAGATTCAACCATTTATATACAACATCCGCATCCATCAATCCTTCAAATAATGGAATATCAAAGTTTACCTGTACCTTGAAGGGGGTTGCATGGCCGCTTTATGAAGATGCTTCTCCTGTGGGAAGCCGTTGAAGGATCTGCACGAAGTTGTCCATCATTTCGTTCCTTTGTCACACGAGGGATTCCTCGAGCAACATTTTAATAGGATCTCCTGCTCCATCATATTTATTTTCATCCCCCATGGGTTGTTGTTGGGCTTGGCGTGATCGATGTTGCAATGGCTCGATTGGTTCAAGTCCCAACTTCTTGTACCTAGATCTTGTCGAGGACATGCACAAAGAAAAATAAATGAAGAGAAGACCGCTCTGATACCATTGATTTGGATTTAGGAGCGGAATGAATTGATTAACAACTAAACACAATAAACACATAGATATGAAGAATAACACAGATATCCACTGAACAATATCTTCTATTGAATAATGAAATAGGCTGAAACTGTAAAACTACAGAACTGAAACACTTGCTCGAATGGTGGTATCTATCTTTGAGAAGAGATGTGGCTGTTACACGCATCCATCTAAGAATAATGAATTATAGTGAGGCTCTAGAGGCCTTTTTGATATTACTCATTAATGCCAAAACCCTAGACATCTAAAAACCTAACCCTAGGAGGTGAAACATCAAAAGTCATGTGGGACCCTATGGGTAAGTTGGTACCTCAACTTCCTGCGGTCATAACTTTTTCATACGACCTCCATTTTAGGCGTGTGATATCCCATTGGAAAGTTCTTTCAGAGAACTAGACATTCCGCCATCAAAATTTGACTCATTCTACAGTTTCACTACAGTGAGCCAAAAAACACTGTTTAGGCCTCCAAAACGGCCCTGGAAGTACAACAAGATGTGTTGACATGAAAACATACAAAATAAACCAGCTGGATTAGGTGAGAGGCCAACGATATCCACCTGGAAGATGTATAGGGATTCAGACAACCCCAAAAGTGTAGAACCCACAATTACAAAGAAGTACTGAAGAACGTACTGAACTAAAAATGAACAAGAGGAGCCAGTTGGAATAGGTGGGTGGCCACCAATAGCCAAATGGATCATAATAACTCACACCACATCATCAAAAGTAAACTAAGTGGATCACATAAACACTGCTGAGATGGAAAATGAAGAAGCCTCGTGGATGAATGGTAGCAGACCTGAGCTAATTTTCTTGGAGAGGCTGACCATGCAGGAAAGGTTGATGAATGAACTCATAGGACTCATGACCCTGTGATTTTGAAATCATAATATGACCAAAGGGAATAAAAATACCCACTTTTGAAAGAGAATCTGCAACAACATTCGTTTATCTATAGACATTTTTGAAAGCAACTGAGTCAAAAGCATCCAAAAATCTGAAGATTTCTTCAAGTAGTTACACATTAGTTAATATTTAAAGTAACTTCTTATTTATTTCATCTTTTTATTTTTATAACTTGCAAAATAGGGATAATGGTGGCCTCTTTGATTTGATGAATTATGTAGTTTTGTTATGCATATGTTTTTTCATGTTTTGCATGACCTTTTACCCTTTAAATCTTTTATTTCTTTATGCACATGAGCTTTATTGAATATCCTTTGATTGAGGGTTACTCCCTATGACTTCTGGATTCTTCCAAGGAATCCCAAAGCGGGGAGGCTTTATATAAGCCTCATAAGGTTCTTTAACATTGTTCCTTAGCTAGGCACAATTTGGAGGAACACAAATAATCATAAAATATAAGAGTCATTGCTTACAGGTTGGGTAAAATAGTATACGTACCACCCTCATCATAAAAACGTCTGTATTCAAATTGTAATCAATCAACAACTCTTCCCCTGCAACTATTGATTTTATTGCACATACGAATACATGGTTTCCTTCACGCCCCTCAAATACACAATTGTGTTTCTTATTTTTCATCGTGGGTCGTGTACTATTTTTAAACCCTACAATATTCCTCGTTACTTTTGGCCAATATAAATGGATGCTCATTTATTTTGATAATTGTCTTGTAGTTGTATATAATTTGCAGCCATGCCACATCTTCACATAATTTTTGTATATTGGACTAACTGTATCTATTCTTTGTAGATGTAATAGGGTCCCACATACTCCATCAATTTAGTTATTCCACCACAACAGACCTTTATTCCATCCATGGAAAATATCCCCAAACCATGTAATGGTGATGGAGAAATGTGGTATATCCTTTTGTTGACACAAAAATCAGTGTTTGTTTGAGGAAGATCCTTGGGTACCCATAATTTCACTAGATGGTTGTATCTCAAGGACACCTCGATGTCATCCATGCTCTCATCATAATAAGAACATGACCTCACTTTAACAAGAAAAAATTCCATGCGTCTATGGAATTTTCTTATGATTTTCTCACCTCTAGTTGATCTACGTCTGTTAGACCTACTAGATGTCTCGCTTTCCTTTTTTCTACTTGATATTCCCTCACTCGATGAAGATAGATCTGACAAATACCTATTTGTTTGTATGTCCTATAACACTCCATCAAATGAGAGAAACAATTAGCAAGTGTCATAAGGGCTGTGATGAAACATCTTTAGGAAACCACAAAATCATAATAGTACAACTTACAAGTGACATAAACAACTATGTGATGTAATAATCTTGAACCTACAATATAATATAATGTTTTTTTGTTTTTTAGGGCAATAATAAACTATTGCAACAACAACAATGTTATAACCCTAAAATGCACCATACAGGTTTACCTGGCATCAGGCCAACTCATGCCTCTTCCTAGCCAAAGCCATGTTGAGTAACTCCTCAAAAAACCACTCAAAACAAGCAACCCGCGCCCTAACTTCTCACTGGGCGCGG
>SNQJ01S0007014.1:0-19156 GCA_010110895.2 Picea sitchensis | reverse complement strand
AAAGTTAAGTCTTAAGGGTCATTTTCTGCGTATAAGTTTAGAGCCCTAGCTTATTAGTCCGTAGGGTAGAATACCCAACAACAAACAAGAAGTTCCATCTTTCAAACATGTTATTGATTGTTGCAACAACATGCAAGGACATCATCAACAACACCAAATCTTATTTATATTCACTCCACAACATTCCTTAGCATGTATAGGTATCAATAATGATATTAGTTTATTATGGAAACAATTATGGGCCTGTGAAAACACTATACATGGAAAAGACAAAAAAATTACAAGGCATAAGGATCAATATTGTGATGAAAATATCTAGTACTCATCAAGGTACTTTGTTCATGTTCTTTAGTACTCTACTCGCCGATTCCACCATTATCCCCACCATGTATAACCTCCATACAACATCAATAACCTCCATACAACATCCATGCAACATACATCCCACATTTTCACACAACTCCATCCATTCCTACATTATGCATCATCCAACTTTCACTGTTTGAAGAGGTGGAAGAACTAGAAGGGGATGAAGCTTATAGACCAAAAGACTCCCAATGGGAAGGCGTGGTTCGATCCTAAATGGACCAATAATAAAGAAGGTTCTCTTTAATGGTTTTTATTTATTTATGTTCAATTTTAGTGCTCTAAGATACAATTTTACAGGGTTTAAGGCCTTCAACAAAACCTCCTTTGCAAGTTTGGCCAAAATCCTATTATTTTTCCTTAGAAAGTTTTATGCATGCAGAGCTAAGAATGTAGTGAAGGGAAGTTCATATCTTTTCACTTTTCACTTTGCATATACAAGCAAAAGGCTAAGGAAAAAGGGTGACATGATGTAAAGACTACGGGGAAGGTTGATGCACATAACATAAATCACATAAAAAGTAAGGGGCTATGTAGAGAATAATTTGTTTTGCTTAGAGAATTTCCTTTGCGCTTTGTACTACATGTTAAGTGCAAGAAAGTGAAGTGGAGTGTTGATGTCGAGCTATATACCAATGTGGATGCAAAGGCATAGACTATGGGATTTGAAAGGAAATAGGAGTGCCCTCCACACTTCACATTAGTACTACTGTGGGGAACCAATAATCTTGGTGACTAGGAGGAAGTACAACTACACCCTCTGCAATGTGTTTGAATGAAAACTAACAACTATGGATGTAAATATCTTGGCAACAATTTCTTGTGAGTTCTCTTAGATTCCCTGGAGGAAGCAAACGATTGGAGGAGGTAATAAAGAGGTAGGTTAGTCATTAGTGAAGGGGATTTGAAGTTCAAAATATTATTGGAGCAAAGGGATTTTGCAAATTTGGCATTGAAAAAGATGTAAATATTGGGAGGTTAAGGGTGTATCAACAAAAATACCAAGGACCTAGAAGGATAAATATATTCCTATATAGAAAGGATGAAGAGGATTGTGAGTTTGTATGAAGAGAAAATATTGTCTTTGAGCCAAAACAACAATATGCAAGACACTACTTAGGAGTGAGATTACACAAATTCTAATGGTGTTGGTGGGGAATAGGAATCGTGAGGAATACCATTGAATGAGCATTCTCAAACCATGTGGGAAGTCAAATTCTAGGCCTACTTGTAGCACAAAATATGCCAAAATTTTGTATTTTGTATTTTTTATTTTATAGAAATCAAAAGTCACAGGGCTTGTTATTCTTTGCAAGTGGGTTAACACTAGTGCTTTATAAATCACCTTTTCTTTGTAGTTGTCCTAAAAATGAGGATAATTTTTTGTGTTGTAATAGAAGAAGAAACCAATAGAGTTGTTCAAGAAATCGAGCACAAGTCATTTCTCACCTACAACAAGGATTTTCTCTAGTTTCCATGGTAGCCTATTATTGATTCATGATTCCATCCAATCCCCTATATAGTTTTCTCACATCAATGATGGGAGACATTGCATACCCAAGTTTAGTGCATACTTTGTCTAAGTTAATTTAATGTGCCGAGTCTCTAAAAGGACCACTTGTATCACATGTTGTTAATGTTGTGGGAAGGTCTCATCATTTCCAGTTAACATTGTCTCTAATCTTGTCAAACTCATATTCTCCCCCCCCTCAAAATACACAACCCATGGCAAGGAAATTTATTTCAATATGGATTCTCTCTTGCTCTTGGAAAAGACAAGTTTCTTCTATCTTTTTCCATTTATGACACTACATTGGCCATGTTTGTGTGGTTGAAACCCTCATGGGTTAAGGATGACCTTGAAGGTTATTTCATGGGATATGTAATGATTTGTAGATTCAATGGTTGTTTGCCAATGCTAAAGGATCTTTAAAATTGGGTCTAATTCTTGAGTTCATTCTTGAACATTTTTTTGTGAGTAGTATTCAAATGCACTACTTTTGTAGGTAAATCAATATGGTTAGGGTGAAAAATTACATATTCGTAGGTGTAGTATTGTAGGACAAAAAATTACATAACCATAGGTGACATGGATCATTCCATTGTCTAAGTACTTATGCTAACACTCAAGGATAAACATTCAAAGTGTTATTACTCTCATTATTATGCACATACTTTGCCTACCAAAACTTAACGAAATTTTTTCAAAATGTTATTACACTCATTGTTGGGACGTTTTTGGCCTACTATCACTCAATTATCAAATTTCACAATGTTATTATTCTCATTGTTATGCATATACTCAACAACATTATTCTACACATTGAATGCATGCCTTTTTCTTAATTGTATGCCTCTATCTTCAAAATAACATGAAAGAAAGAAATAATCAACTCAAGGTGTCCAATTTGGGAAAGGATGGTCAAAGTGAGTGAGATCTAGGATCAAGGGCCTCCCTCATGTATAGGGTCATGCATCTCTGGCCCAAAAACTAGAAGAAGGTTCAAAAGAATTCATAAAATAATAGTTATTTGGCCATATGAAGAAATATCTATGTGATTAGATGATAGAGGTATGACAATGAGAATTGAACCTAACTCTAACCAACACACCCTTTCCTAAATTCAAAGAGCATATCAAGAACCTTCAATTCTTGATTTGGGGTTTTAAAGGATTTTAAGAACTTACCGATTTGGCATCATATCTAGTCAAAGTGGGGTCTCCTCCGTCACTCCAGGAAGGGCCTACTTTGTCGTTCCTCCTTTATCGTTCCAACAAGGCTCCTCCTCCAACAATGACATGCACTCTCAGTCACTCCCAGAGGTGAAATTATTCTTTGTCATTCCTCCTCCAACAATGGAATGCACTCTTAGTTTCTCTAGAAATGACATGCACTCCCAGAGTTGAGGTTATTCTTCTCTCGCTCCAGCAATGAGGTTATTCTCTTCTTGCTCCAACAATGGCATGCACTCTCAATCGCGGGGAGGTGAGGTTTTTCTCCTCTCACTCAAGCAATGGCATGCACTCTCAGTTGTGGGGAGGTGAGGTTATTCTCCTCTTGCTCCAACAATGGCATGCACTCTCAGTCACAATGAGGTGAGGTAATTCGAACAATGGGGGTTATGCGCGCGCGTGCGAGGGATTATGTATTTTTGTTTGTATATATTTTATATTTTATATAATGTAAATAATATAAATTATATATTATATAAATAATTTTTTATATAAATTACATATATTAAATATTTATTAAATGTGTATATTTAAATATTTAATAAATGTTTTATATAAATTTCATATATTTAATATTTAATAAATTTGTATACATATAATAATGGTTAAGAACATGTGTATACTCCTTGGAGGTCATAGGTTCAAATACAAAGGGGGTAGGGTATGTATACCTTCATAGATGGGGCAAACCTATGGCCATTTGCAAATCATGACCTAGATGATTATGGGGCAAAGACAAAAGATGAAGGCCAAGGCTGATCTTCTATGCCTAGCTCTAAAATAGATCATCTAGATAATGTTTAAAAGGGTCAATTTAACATCCCAACTCTAGGTAATGATCAATCTCAAAAGTAGATACCTAAGCTGGTAATTGATATCTAGATGCGGTGTTGTTCTTGTATTGGATCCACTTTGTATTCCCTTTGGTTGTCGACATTTGTGTCCTGCAACCCCCCCATAGCTACTTTGGGTGAGACTGCATTTGCCTCGAAAGTGTTGCCGAAAGGTCCAGTAGTTAGGGCTTGTTGGTGTGCTCTTGGAGCTGAACCTTGGGTCTACCCCTGTGCCAACAAATGGTTCCGTTGCCGGGACAAGAATATTTTTGAGGGAATGTCAAGGTGGCTTCCATCGAAGACTGAGATTTAGAAGTGGATAGAAGATCAAGAAAAGGACTTTGCTGAAGCCCAGCACAAGAACCCTAATCTTAGTACAGAGGATTGGTTGGAAAGATATATATTTACCAATATACATGAGATTTTCTTTGGAGGAATCCATCAGGAGATATATGAGTGGCTACCTAAGTTAGCAAATACCCAGTTTGAGATAAGATGTAGACCTCCTATGGTTTGGACGTTGACGCTGATCAAGAAGATCAAGAGAGTTGATAACATTGTGTCATGGGCAGTAGATCACTGGTTTGATAGCACCATTGTAGGGTACATCGCCGAGTTTATTGTTGATAGAGTAGAGTCATATAGCCAAGCCGAGAGGTATTTCTTTAAGGGACCCATAAGAAAATTTTTACAATTTTTGAAGTTGAAGATCAAGATGATATTGCATGAGAAGAACATCTTGAAGATACAGTAGTTGGTCGGATTGGAAAAAGCTAATGTTCAAGAATTCGGACAATGAAAACGACACAGAGGATGGACATACACACAGTGGGAGAGAATTCATAGAAGTTCCTCTTGCGAACCTGTTTAAGAAAAACTACGGGGACGAGGGATTCTACAGTGGAGAAGAGGCAGATTTGATAGACAAAGAGCATTCAAAATTCGCTAGGGAAGAGGAAGGGAACTGAAGAACCTCGTCGGGAAAATCAAAAAACTTTAGGAACTGCGCAGACCGTTGAAGAAAGTATTATTACTCCTGTTGTTTTAGCAATATTAAGCAATTAGAGTAATCAGAGTCACCAAAGTGCTCTAAGCACTATCACTAGCAGTCCACCACATACTCAGTCAGGACACCTAGGAAGATCTATGGCATATGAGATGAGGTTACCCACCTTCAGAGGATATGGATTTGAATATCCCGATCATCACTGGCTTTTATGTGAAGCTGTATGGAGTATTAAGAATATCACCGACAAAGCTATTAAACGAGCTCATCTTAATACTACCCTAAGAGATCGCGCACTGAGTTGGTACATGAAATTTGTCCAAGGAGATGCACCTAAACCACTGAATGCCATTAAGACTGTGCTAATTGCTGAATTCAAGAAACCTAAGTCAGATTCATAGTGCATTACAAAACTAAAAGAAATCAAGCAAAGGATAGCTGAGCTTGTGTGGGAGTTTGATCAGAGATTTAAGACCTTAACATGCCATCTAAGTTTTCAGATCCCGGATGAGCAAAACAAGGAATGGTTCATTGCTGCCCTTTTACCACACATTAGAGTCCCTCTAATGCAACAAAAGATTGCTTCGCAGGCTGAGGTGTTGGGGATTGCCATGAAACTAGAATCAACTCCTATGGCAGAATCCAGCTCAAGTATGAGTCAAATATTAAGTCAACTAACTAGTTTATCTCTGTAGGTCGAATATATGAAGAAAGACAAGGGAAAAGATAACATAGAAGATATTTTGTGCATTAGATGAAACTCATAAGGCCATGACAAGGAGCACTGTTCCCTATTTCGTGAGTATTTTTCATCTGGATCCTCGAGTCCTTTAAAGCAATCTACCTTACCATGGTGTGAGGTATGCATAAATAGACATCGCCCTGGTGAATGTTACTATCTGCAAAAATATGTCCAGACACCCACAAATCTGTATTGCACGTTCTGTAAGTCGTTGGGGCACGACGATAGGGATTGTAGGGCCTATGACCTCATGCATGAAAGGTCGAGGGATATATAAAAAAATTCAAGGTGAAGTACAATAAGAAGGAAGCACTGCACAGTATAATTCCCCTGGAAGATGAAACTTCAATCCTTGTGGTGGATTCAGAGGAAGAGGAACAAGAGGAGCTATGGGTCGAGGTCGAGGATAGATCATCTGTTACAACTGTGCATAGCCAGGACACTTAGCAAGGGAATGTCAGAACCCTTGTACCACTTGCAGCTACTGCAATTCATTCAAACATGTTATCGAAGATTTTCCTATGATGCTAGCCAAACTTCAAGAGAGATGAGGACCTCAGGAGAACCCGCAAGTGCAATTGATATATGCTGAACCTCACGGTGAGGACCCTAGAGTCACTATTATCACTAGAGGAGGTGATGTTACAGGAGAAGACAGAGCGACCCAAGGAAAGACTACAAAAGAATCAGGAGTAAGGAAAGCTGCAAAGAAGACACAAGTTTTTGATGCAAAGAAAGAAAAAAAAATATTTGAGGAGGCAAGAAAAGAATTTGGGAGTGACCAAGGTTCTTCATCAAAGACATGACAAAAGTAAGAGAATGTGGAATGCCTCTGGAATTCGATCAGTGTTCTTTTCCACGAGAAGGAAAAGAGGTAAGCAAGCTCATGGAATTTTTGTATACTTGTATTAAGTTGATTCAGGATGAAAGCGCTGTACAAGAGCTACAAAATTTAATTAGATAGTACGAGCTAGGAAAGATAGATCTATTGATGAATAGAGTAGTACACCAAGTATCTAAAAAGAGAAGGACAAATAAGGAACTACACCTGAATGCTCAAATTGGAGAGTATGATATAGACTATGTGGTCCTCGACTTAGGGTCGGAGGTCAATGTCATGAGGAAGCAGACCTGGGCACTTATGGGAAAACCTAAGTTGATCTATTCCCCTATCAGGCTTAGGATGGCTAATCAACAAGCTATAATCCCCTTTGGAATATTGGAACATGTCCTTGTGGACATCGACAAAGTAAGGACGTTTGCAGACTTCGAGGTGATCGAGATAGTTGATGATAGTTGTCCTTACCCTGCATTGTTAGGAATTGATTGGGCTTTCAATAATTCCATTGTGGTTGATTTAAAGAAAAGAAGAATGAAGTTATAGGAGATGGCCTTAGGGTCATTGCACCTTTGGATCCCGATGAAGGTCAGAGATACACATAACCCATCAAAGAAGAAGACCACGCATATGAACTAGAAAACATATACAAATTAACAACGATACAACATGATTACATTAATCCTATGACGGATGGGAACCTAAGCTGGCAAAGAGATAACGCATGTTCATCAGATTCAAAAGAAGCACTAGAGAATTGGTAGAACAAAATGTACGAAGTATCTACAAGGATATGTGCTATATTAACCAGAGAAGTTCGATGGATCGACACAACAGTCAGTAACTTACCCACCTTTGATGGTCTAAATCATTTAGAAGAATTCTTGTTGGAATTTGAAGAAATTGTACCAATACAACAAAGATTGTTGGAAATGGATGATGCCTTGAAAGCAACACCAACAAGATGGTGGGGGATACACAAAAACAAAATTATAGACTAGGTACAATGTCGCACTTTGATGAAAATGTGATTTTCAGAGAAAGTAGAAGGCTGTGAAGTAAGGTACACAGGTCGAAGGTGTCTGAAGGACCATGTGAGAAGTTGCGAGGAAGCCTGGAGCAACATTCCTCAAGAGCAGTGGGTGAAAAAAATCATCAACACACTGGAAACCACCCCTATCAATTGGTATCTTCAAGCAGAACTGTGCCTCATCATTGCAGATTGGAAAGGTATGACCCAGAACTTCGTAACTAACTTTTTGTTTGAAAGCCAATATCCTACATTGGACCAAGTGTTACATATTGTAAGACATAAAATATTTTAGGGGGCTCCTAGCCTCCCCGTAGAACAAGAAGAGGACAAATGGAATGCGCCTCTCCAGAAACTACAAGACTGTTACAATATCAATGTTGACGAAGACGACGATCCTAGGAAGGTGCACATCGTAGAAACCGAAGTACAGAGAGACATAGAAGGACCAGGAATCAAACTACCTTTCATTGGACATCCGATCAAGATAAAAAAAGTCAATATTGGAACAGACCAAACCCCGAAGCTTGCAAATGTTGGAGATTATTGGGATGCTGCCACTATTGACAAAATCACATAATTACTGCATGAATATCATGACTTGTTTCCCACCTATTTCCTTAATATGAAGGGCATAAAAGGGCCCATGGGAGAGATGAGGATCCCTTTGAAACAAGATGCAAATCTAGTGAGACAAAGACCCTACAGATTGAACCCTAAATATAAGGATAAAGTGAAAATTGAACTCGACAGAATGTTGGAAGCAGGAATAATCGAACCTGTTGAAGAGTTAGAGTGGATTAGCCCTATGGTGGTACAAGACAAGAAGACAAGAGATATTAGGATCTGCGTAGATCTCATGAAGCTGAATGATGCCTATTTGCATGACTTATTCCCTACGCCATTCACAGATGAAGTGTTAGATAATGTAGGAGGACATGAGGTATATTCTTTTACAGATGGATTTTCAGGATACCATCAGATCCATATTGCCAAGGAAGATTGCCATAAGACCACTTTTGCAACAGAATGGGGATCCTATTAGTATACAGTGATGCCGTTTGGATTGAAGAATGTCCCAACCATGTTTTCCAGGGTGATGGTAGAAGCGTTCAAAGAGTTTTTACATAAATTCCTGGAAGCATATTTTGATGACTAGTCTGTTTTTAGCTTATTACAAAATCATATTGAATGTTTAAGACTGATGTTGGATAAATGCAGGCAGTGTCAAATTTCCTTAAACTTGAAGAAGTGCATATTATTTTCACCATTTGGAGTGCTGTTAGGTCATATTGTGTGTAAGCAGGGACTGCTGGTAGACCCCTCTGAGATTGTCATTATAGTTGATCTACCCCCTCCTACTTCAGTCAAACAGCTGCGCACTGTGCTGGGACACACCAGATATTACATGAAGTTCATTAAAGGCTATGCACAGATCACAACACCTATGGAGAAGCTTTTGAAGAAATATTGTTAGTTTAACTGGACAGAATAATGCCAATAGAGCCTCAACGCACTGAAACAAAAAATGGTTACTGCACCTATCCTAGTTTTCCCAGATTGGAGCAAGGAATTTCATGTGCATGTCGATGCATATTCCATTGCATTAGGAGCTGTGTTAGCACAACTAGGGTCTGGAGACATTGACCACCTGTTAGCCTTTGCTAGCAGAAAGCTATCAACAGCTGAGATTAATTACACCACCACTGAGAGAGAAGGGTTAGCCATGGTGTATGCACCACATAAGTTTTGCCACTACTTGTTGGGAGGACACTTTAAAATGTTTACTGATCACTCCGCACTGAAATACCTAGTCAACAAGCCAGTGTTGGGGGGGAGAATATGAAGTTGGCTTCTGCTATTTCAGAAATATGATTTTGAGATCGTGGTTAAGCCAGGGAGAATGAAGAAAGGTCCTGATCCCTTGTCGAGGTTGGAACATGGAGAAGAGCTTACTAGTTTGGTGGATACACTGCCAGATGCACAGTTGTTGGCCATTAAAAATATTGATGAACACTTCGCGGAGATAGTCTAGTTCCTGTCAACAAGAATGGCACCTAGTGAATATACAATCACCCAGAAGAAACAATTGATAGTGCGCGCTGCATATTTTTCACTTATAGCAGGAGAAACTATATAAGATGGGACTTGATGAGATCCTGAGGAGATGTGTTATGGAAGCAGAGAGACCATTGATCCTCACAGAAGCTCATGAAGGCATTGCAGGAGGACACTACGCAGGAAAAGCAACAATGCAGAAGGTTCTTAGAGTTGGCCTTTGGTGGCCTACCTTACACAGAGATGCTAAAGACTATTACAGAGCCTGTGATGTATGCCAAAGAGTTGGGAAATCGTCTAGACGAGATGAAATGCCTTTAGCACCGTATCTAACCCTACAAGCATTTGAGAAATGGACCTATAAACCCACCGAGGAAGCACACAGGAGCAAGGTACATAGTCACTACGATTGAGTACTTGACCAGATGGGCCGAAGCAAGATAATTTAGAGATTGTAGTGCAACCACAACTGCACGCTTCATATTTGATGATATCATAGCTAGGTTTGGCTACTCGAAGATCCTTATGAGCGATTAAGGCACACATTTCATCAATAAGACCGTTGAAGCCTTGACCGAGGAATTTGCAGTCCATCATTAAAAGAGCACACCTTACCATCCACAAGCGAACGAGATAGTTGAAGCATTCAATAAGATCTTGGAGACAATGCTGACGAAGATTTGCAGTGTGAACAGGGAGGACTGGGATTTAAGAGTACCCGCAGTACTATGGGCCTATAGAACCACTTGCAAGAAGCTGACCATGCATACTCCCTTTAAGTTGGTTTATGGTCTCAAAGCAGTTGTCTCGATGGAATATTTTGTACCAAGCTTAAGAATTGCAGCCTTTACAGGTATGGATGACACTGGCGCTGTTCAAGAGAGGCTCGCATAATTGGTCGAACTAGAAGAAGACAAATTTATCGTAGGATTTCATCAGTAGGTACATAAGGAAAGAGAAAAGGCCTACCATGACAGACACATCAAGAAAAATGCATTTAAGCAAGGCGATTTGGTTTTGGTATATGACAGTAAGTTCATGAAGCATCCAATAAAGTTCAGAACGCATTGGCTTGGGCCATATGAGGTTTCCTATGTTACAGAACGAGGAGTTGCTTAGTTGAAGACTTTGAATGGAGAATGGAAGGAAGGTTTGGTGAACGGGAGCCAGTTGAAATTGTATTATGACAACCCGCTTCCTCATAGCTCTCACTAGTATCATACGGAAAAGGGTCCAGATACCAGGTGCAGTTGAAACTGGGTATCAGACATAGAAAAGACAATCTGTACAAGGAAGGGAGGGATAGAGCAGAAAGCACAGGCTGCCTCGTGTAGTTTGAAGTTGGAGCAAATCAAAAGGATCATCTCTGAAGGTCCTTGGGACGAGTCACAAGTGAGTGTTGGGGTCCTATTGGCCCTTGGGTATGGAAGTAAGCGAATATTAAGGTAGAAATACGGAATGCAAACTACGCGAAAGACAAAGTGACTGATACTAGGTCAAAGTGAGAAGAAGAGAAGAAAAGACAGAGTGAAGTAAGATGAAGAAAACCATTGGATGAGGAGATTGAGAAGGACAGATCAATAAGGAAGACAAATCGTGGACAAGTCAACAAGTGAGAAAAGCCACCATTGGATGCTTTGGAGCACCGCGTGAGAAGAAAGGAAAGACAAGCTGGCGAAGCCCTGAAAGCACAGGTCGAGTTGACCTAGGGTTTTAGACACCTAGGGTTTTGGTATTTGGGGTTTTGATAGTTAGGTTTTAGCCTAAGGCTGTCGGTGAGCTATTGTAATGTATAAATAAGGACCTAGATGAGGGAAGAGGGTTTGTTCCAAGTTTGCCATTGCTATAAGTGATTATTGTTGTGAGAGAGAGAAGTGCTGTGTGTGAGAGCCTTCTGGTATTGTAAGATCTTCAAGTAGGTGCGAAGATCAATCCCGCAGTTGGGTGCGCAGGGAAGGGGGAAGATAAAAAGAGAGAAGATATGCTAGCTAAGATCGTAGATAAGAACTGTATGCTTCCATCTTAATATGTTATAAAGCACAGTTCTGTGGACACAACCCTAGAGAGAGGGTGAACCACGTATATCTTGTGTTATGTGTGATTGATGCTGTGTCCTTTGTCATTTGATATACTTCTATTGCATTATTGTGTCGGCGCCGATCAAGAAAATCAAGAGAGTTGATTACGCCGTGTCAAGGGAATTAGATCACTGGTTTGATAGCACCATTGGAGGGTACATCACCGAGTTTTCTATTGACAGAGTAGAGTCATATAGCCAAGTCGAGAGGTATTTCTTTAAGGGACCCAAAGGAAAATTTTTACACTTTTTGAAGTTGAAGATCAAGATGCTATTACATGAGAAGAACATCTTGAAGATACAGTAGTTGTTCGGATTGGAAAAGGCTAATGTTCAAGAACTCGAAGAGCGACAATGACACAAAAGATGGACATAGGCACAGTGGGAGAGCGTTCATAGAAGTTCCTCTTGCGAACCTGTTTAAGCAGAAATACGGGGATGAGGGCTTCTATAGTGAAGAAGAGGCAAATTTGACAGACAAAGAGAATTCAAAATACTCTAGGGAAGAGGAAGGGAAAGTTGAAGAACCTCACCAGGAAGAGCCAGAAATTTCAGGAACTGCGCATACTGTTGAAGTAAGTATTATTACTTCTCTTGTTGTTTTAGCAGTATTAAGAAATCAAAGTAATCAAAGTCACCAGAGTGCTCTGAGCACTGTCACTAGCAGTCCACCACATACTTAGTTAGGACACCTAGGAATATCTATGGCATATGAGATGAGGTTACCCACCTTCAGAGGAGATGGATATGAAGATCTCGATCAACACTGGTTTTTATGTGAAGCTGTATGGAGTATTAAGAATATCACCAATGAAGCTGTTAAACGAGCTCATCTTAGTACTACCCTAAGAGATCGCACACTGACCTGGTACATGAAATTTGTCCAAGGAGCTGCACCTAAACCACTGAATATCATTAAGACTGCGCTAATTACTGAATTCAAGAAACCTAAGTTAGAGTCGCAGTGCATTACAGAACTAAAAGAAATCAAGCAGAGGATAACTGAGCCTGTGTGGGAGTTTTATCGGAGGTTTAAGACCTTAACATGTCATCTGAGTTTTCAGATCCTGGATGAGCAAAAAAGAGAATGGTTCATTGCTACCCTTTTACCACACATCAAAGTCCCTTTGATGCAACATAAGATTTCTTCGCAGGCTGAGGCATTGGATATCGCCATGAAACTAGAATCAACTCCTATGGCAAAATCCAGCTCAAGTATGAGTCAAATCTTAAGTCAGCTAACTAGTTTATCTCTGCAGGTCGAAGATATGAAGAAAGACAAGGGAAAAGATAAAAGAGAAGATATCTGGTGCAATAGATGCAAATCAAAAGGCCATGACAAGGATCACTATCCCCTATTTCGTGAGTATTTGGCATCTGGAGCCTCGATTACTTTAAATCAAGCTACCTTACCATGGTGCGAGGTATGTAGAAATAAACATTGCCCCGGTGAATGTTACTATCTGCAAAAATATGTCCAATCACCCACAAATCTGTATTGCACGTTTTGTAAGTCGATGGGGCATGACGATAGGGATTGTAGGGCCTATGACCTCATGCATGAAAGGTCAATGGATATATAAAAAATTCAAGGTGAAGGATAGTGAGAAGGAAGCAATGCACAGTATAATTCCCTAGGAAGAGGAAACTTCAATCCTCGTAGTGGATTTAGAGGAAGAGGAACAGGAGGAGCTATGGGTTGAGGTCGAGGACAGATCATCTGTTACAACTGCGTGTATCCATGACACTTATCAAGGGACTGTGAGAACCCTTGTACCACTTGCATCTACTGTAGCTCATTCGAACATGTTATTGAAGATTGTCCTGTGCTGCTAGCCAAACTTCAGGAGAGACGAGGTCCTCAACATAACCCGCAAGTTCAACTGATATATGTTGAACCTCACAGAGAGGACCCTAGAGTCACTGTTATGACTAGAGGACGCACTGTTACAGGAGAAGACAGAGCGACCCAAGGAAAGACTACAGAAGAATCAGGAGTCAGGAAAGCTGCAGAGAAGACACAAGTTTTTGATGAAAAGAAAGAAAAACAAATATTTGAGGAGGCAAGAAAAGAATTCGGGAGAGACCAAGGTTCTTCATCAAAGACAGGACCAGAAGTAAGAGAATGTGGAATGCCTCTGGCATTTGATTAGTCTGCTCTACCAAGAGAAGGAAAAGAGGTAAGCAAGCTCATGTAATTTTTATATACTTGTATTAAGTTGATTCAGGATGAAAGCGTTGTACAAGAGCTACAAAATTTAATCAGACAATACGAGCTAGGAAAGATAGATCCCTTGCTGAATAGAGTAGTACACCAAGTCTAAAAGGAGAAGGAAAAATAAGGAACTACACTTGAATGCTAAAATTGGAGAGTATGATATATACTATGTGGTCCTCGACTAAGGGTCGAAGGTCAGTGTCATGACGAAGCAAACCTAGGCACTGATGGGAAAACCTAAGTTGATCTATTCCCCTATGAGGCTTAGGATGGATAATTAGCAAGCTGTAAGCCCCTTTGGAAGATTGGAACATGTCCCTATGGACATCAACGAAGTAAGGACATTTGCAGACTTCGAGGTGATCGATATAGTTGATGATAGTTGTCCTTACCCTGCGCTGTTAGGAATTAATTGAGCTTTCAATAATTCCATTGTGGTTGATTTAAAGAAAAGAAGAATGCCATTTGAAGGAGATGGCCTTAGGGTCATTCCACCTTTGGATCCAGATGAAGGTCAGAGATACACAGAACCCATCAGAGAAGAAGACCGCGCATATGAACTAGAAAACATATACAAATTAACATCGAGACAACAAGATTACATTAATCCTACGACGGATGGGAACCTAAGCTGGCGAAGTGACAACACATGTTCATCAGATTTAGAAGAAGCACTAGAGAACTGGTAGAACAAAATGTATGAAGTGTCTACAAGGAGATGTGCTAGATTAACCAAAGAAGTTTGCTGGATCGACACAACAGTCAGTAACTTACCCACCTTTGATGGTCTAAATCATTTAGAAACATTCTTGTTGGAATTTGAAGAAATTGTACCAATACAACAAAGATTGTTGGTAATGGATGATGTTGGTAGGTTTATAGTTGGGAGTGAGCTTGTCATTGATGGCAAGAACAACGATGGCAAACAGGCTCGAAAGACATCGTAAGTCTAGACAGGAGGAGCACACATTTGGAGGATTGATCTCGGACGTTAGATCCGAGCGCGGGTTCCGACCATCATTGGATCCAGGAGAACCTGCACGTTATTTAAAGTGCAAGGAGAAGCAGGTTTACAAAATCCCGAAAGTAGGAGGACCGTGCATCTTCGGGAAGGACATGCAGTCATAGATCAACATTTCGTTGACTGGAAAGTCAAAGAAAGGAGGTGCTCTAACCCCTCGAACTCGCGATATGCGAGATCGTGAAATGATCTGGATCGTCGATCCAAGAAGGACACATGGCTAAAGATCAACATTTCGCTGATTGAAAGGTCAAAGGAAGGAGGTTCCCTAACCTCTCAAACTCGTGATATGCGATATCACGATATAATCTCAGCCGTTGGATGGAGGACAAATCTGGACCGTCGATCCAAGAAGGACACATGGCAAAATATCATCCTTACGCTGACTGGAAAGTCAAAGGAATGGGGTTCCCTAACCTCTTGAACTCGCGATATGTGAAATCGCGAAATAATCCTAGTCGTTAGATCAAGGACAAATTTGGGCCGTCAGATCAAGGATGTGAATGTGGCAAACCATGTCATAATGGACAGGTGGAAGACTATGTCAGCAATGACAGGTGGCACGATCAGACAACGACAAGTGTCAATATGATTTGACATTTCAGGAACCTGGAAATTACAATTATGAGTGACACGTGGCAGCCACACGGATCATGTCATGTCATCGAGTGACGTCATTCCGAGAGTTTTAGCATCAACACTTCCTCAAAGTCCCGAAAGCTGAAGTTTCGGGGTAGAGGATAGCCGTCCAATCACCATGGAACGTGGACCGTTGATCTAAAGAGAAAAGCGCTCAAATGTCTAGCCAATGGTCATATCTCATGGTCACATCGCCGAGAACTGGAGAGCAGAGCTAGAGAAGCCAAGATCTATTTCAGAGTTCGTGACATGGAGAGTCGAGATGACTCATCAGAGAATCCCCGAAATGTGAAATGAAAAATGCCTTCTGGCGTAGGCTGTGGTCACCGCTGGTGGTCATGTGAGGGGAAGGAGCTAGAGTTTGCTGAGCTCCATTTTGGGGATTGCAGCATGGGAGAGTGGAGATGCCTCAACATAGGATTCCCGAATTATGAATTGCAAAATCCCTTTATGGATAAGCGCTTGGTCATTGCCGGTGGTCACATGAATGGGAGGAGCTATGATAGCTAGGCTCCATTCTGTGTATCGGGAATTCCAGAGGAAGGAGTCAAGGAGACTCACGGCAGAATCCCCAAAACACAAGTTGCGAAGCGCCTTTTTGATTAGGCCCGTGGTCACAGCCAGTGGTCTTTTGGAGAGGCATCCTGTGCCTGGTGCCAGTTCACATAGGGATCATTCACAAGGAACCGTTGATCTCTGGTTTCACCTTCCAGCAAGATCTCAACCGTTCAAAGAATCCAACAACCAAAGAAGCCATACTTGATTGGCTGTAACTGCCAGAACGAAGTGATGGCATCTACTAGAGAATTTGAAGAGTCTTCAGGGTGATCGATGTTAGGACCATACAATGTACCTTTTTGCTCACACTTTTTGCTACCTTTACATCCTTTTTCACTCACATTTAAACTTCTATTATCACCTTACCCTATCTCTCCAAGGTATACAACGTCTCTTCCCTTTGCTATATGTTTAATCTGTTTTGCATATAATTTTACATTACTCTCGTACTTAACCGTTGATTAGAAATGTATAAGTGCTGAAATAGTTCGAACTGCAGATTAGCATTGAGGCCTGTTGCTGAAACAATAAAGCACGCAAACCCTGTGGCTGAAACAGTCTGTGGACTACGATGATGAAACAAAAACTCACACAGAAGAAGCTGTTACACAGTCCCTGGCCTACAATGCTGAAACAACAACTCACACAAAAGAAGTTGCTACACTCTCCGTGGTAAACGATGCTGAAACAACAACTCACACAGAAGAAGCTGTTACACAGTCCGTGGTCTATGATGCTGAAAAAACAACGCACATAGAAGAAGCTGTTACACCCTCTGTGGTCTACGATGCTGAAATAGCAACACAAAACTGTTACGTTGACCACAACAACCGCACCTTGAGCTAGCATTAACCATCGCTGTTGCCTGAGACCAAGTTGCTGAAACAGTTAGAACGCAAGTCCTGTGGCTGAAACAACCCGCGATTTGCGATGTTGAAACAACATACAACAACAGTAACAAGAAGACAAATAAAGAAGCTGTTACTCCAGCCGCAACCAGAACACCTCACTCAGCACTTGTAATAGCATTCTGTTGCGGGAGACTAGGATATCCTATTCCAGTTTAGAAAGTCGATCTGACTAAGAATAGGACTTAGATGTACACCTGTAATTTGTTGATCAAATTGTATCGAAGGGATTCTCCTCTTTAAATAAGAGGAAATCATCATTAGAGAGGACCTTCTTTTTAGCTAAGAAAGAATTTACAGAGAAGGACGTGTTTTTACTTCAGATTGTAATATGATACAGTTGACAGATGAATAAAAGATTGTTCTGAGTATTCCTTTCTAGTTCCTCTCATTTCAGGGGAATCTTGTGAGAAGGGAGGGCCCACCTTCTTCACAAGATTCACCCATTAGCTTTGTAGTGTGTTAGTGTTATTTTTGTTCATGCCTTGATTAAATTCTGTCTCGCTGAAACACTACTTTATTGAACTCTGTTTTGCTGAAACACTACTTTACTGAATTCTGTCTTGCTGAAACTCTGCTTTACTGATTATTACATTGTTTTCATATGATTCATGCTTGGGTAACTGTTAATCATTCTAGTTAGAAATCCTGTTTGGTGAATTTATGAAAGCTTGATAATCAGGGATAGGTGTTGAAGATTCCTACTTGGGGAATAGGGTCCTGTTCTATGTTAGAGATAGTTAGCCTTCAGTGCATGTCAATTATTTCAATTAGTAATGAGTTCATGAAAGTGTGCTAATCGGAAACAGGTGCTGAAGATTCCTGCTTGAGGAATAGGGTCTTGTTCTCTGTTAAGAGGTAGTTAGCCTTCAGTGTGTGTCAATCATTTCAATTAGCAATGAGTTCATAAAAGTGTGGTGATCAGAAACAGGTGCTGAAGATTCCTGCTTTGGGAATAGGGTCCTGTTCTCTATTATAAGATAGCTAGTCTTTCCTTTTGCAGTGTCTTGAAGGATTTCTTTCTAGGTTGTTATTTTCCTAATGTAATCCAGGATTCTTTGGACAATTATTTCTTTAAACATTGAACTCTGCAATAGGTAGATTGATTTCCTATAATTCAAGTTAGAAATTCAGTTTGTTCAAGGTAAAGTGTGACTAATATATATTTTACTACAAATTTAGGTTGCTTTTGAGATTGGGCATATATAGTGTGTGATTACCTTTGAAATAAAAAGACTTCCCTGGGTTGACAATTTATGTAGAACTTGATTGTTTAGTTAAATAAGCAATTATAGTGACCAACAATCGACAGAGAAGACGAAGAGTCTCGAGGCCACTACCAGTGGAGTGTAGACTCATCATAGAGTTGACTGATAGATGGAAGGGGGTAGAAGACTATTACAACAAGTGAAGCCAAAGGACCTCATGAGAAGTGCGAGTGATGATGAACGTAGGAATGGTATGATGTGGCATAGCGCATGCATAAGGCACAAGGTGCACTGAGACTATAAAAATGGAGAACAAAGAATGGATCATTTCACTGTTGTTGTGAGTAGTGCATGCGTGTAGAAGCATGAGGTGCAGTAGCTGAAGCATAGAAGAAGAAAAGAACAGAAATGCATATCCGTGAGAAGAAGAGAAATCCGAGGTGTGCATGTTGAGACAGAGGAGAAGATAAGAAAGCTGAAGAGGATGCAAGCAGGAAGATACTGATGCATGAAGAGCAAAGTAGCATAGCAGAACAATGATAAGCCCGGTAAGCCAATAACAACTATTGAATCACTATAATAGATTCATAGAAAGAAAAGTTTTATATTTCAGGGTGGATGGTAGGTGCTAGGGAGGATTGTTGTCCTTAGAGTTTCAAGTAGGTGCTTGAACACAGGGAGTTATAGCCTCCATTTGGTTGCAGCCAGAGTAACCAGGGTGGCAGGGTGGTGCAAGGGAGAACATTGGTTCTCTGATAGATAGGTCGGTGCCTGTATGACTGGAAGTTAGTGCTTCCATCCAGTTGGTGCTGGAACATTCAGGGAGTTGGTACTTCCTTCTAGTGGGTGCTAGAGAAACCAGAGAGTTGGTGCTCTCAGCAAGTAGAGGCTTGCAAAACAGAGGTGGTAGCCTTATTATGA
>SNQJ01S0007013.1:88938-161287 GCA_010110895.2 Picea sitchensis | reverse complement strand
ACTGTTTAGCCAAACTCATTCACTACCCTATCAACATCAATTTAAAAAGAACTTGGCCATGCTTGAAAGGTATGGACCAAGTTAGTATTATTGCATGGGGCTTTTATTGAAATTATTTTATGCCCTCTTTTTCTTTCTTTCTTTTCTTTTCTCTTTTTTTTTTTCTTTTTCTTTTTCCTTTTCTTTTCTTTCTTTTTTTTTTCTTTTTTCTTTTTTCTTTTCTCTTTTTCAAATTATTTGCAGAATGAAAAATCATTTGTCAACAAAAAATACTAGAGACAGATTATATCCCAGTCACCAGTTGATCCTATAACTTATAGGGTGATAACAAACTCCTCTCCCATAGTATAATATTCACTCACATCACAGTTGCAATACAATTCCCTCATACAAAAATGGGTTGCCTTTTTTGGGGGGGCGGAAACCCTAACATAACTTCTACCGCCATATCCTTGAACCCCTAGCAGAAGGAGGCTAGGCATACTTGCATATGAATAAGGAATATAATCAAGCTCCACAACCAACAATCTCCCACTTGAAGACTGATCACAACAACTCCACTACTGTTGTACATGCTGGACTATGATCCACCTTGGACCTAGCAAATTTCTCATCTTCACCTTCATGCTTGAAGGCCAACTGAAACTCAACAGGAACTCAGTTTCTCCCTAGTTACTACCTTTGTTAACATGTCTCCATGATTCTAGCTAGTATGTATCTTTTCTAACTTCAATTGTCCATCTCCCAAAACAGATTGTATGAAATGGTACCTGAGTTGTATATGCTTATTCTTAGAATGGAAGGTTGAGTTCTTTGCAGGATGAATGGAACTCTAGTTGTCACAGTACACAACCTGGTATTCTCTTGTTGCTTTCACAATTCCTCAATAAACCTCTATAACCAAATCATATCTTTACTAGCCTCTGTAGCAGCAACATACTTTGCTTACGTTGTTGAAAGTGCAACAACGTTTTGTAATTTTGAAATCCAACTTACTATTCTTCCAGCTACAGTAAAGACATACCCTTTGGTGCTCCTCCTGCTATCTTTATCACCTGCCATATTTGAATCAACATATCCCTGTAGAATTTTTTGAACCTCCAAAACATAATACATGAGAATTAGTACCTCTCAAATACCTGAGAATCCAATTTACTGCCTACCAATGTTCTTTACCTAGATTTTTCATATACCTACTCACAATTCCCACTACATGTGCAATATTTGGTCTCGTGCACACCATCGCATGCATTAAGCTGCCAACTATTGATGAATAAGGGACCCTGGACATGTATTTTATGTGCTCTTGTGTCTTGGGACACATTTCCTTGGTTAATTTGAAATGGTTGGCCAAAGGTGTACTAACTAGTTTTGCATTCTGCTTTCTAAACCTCTCCAACACCTTCTCTATGTACTCACCTTGAGACAATGTCAATTTTTTATTTTTCCTATCTCCTGTTATTCTCATATCAAGGATTTTCTTTGCAGCACACAAAATCCTTCATTGCAAATGAATTAGTTAATTTCCTTTTGTGCACATTTATATCCTACATGTTAGACCCTGCAACAAGCATGTCATCTACATACAATAGCAAGATAATATAGCTTCCATTTTCTAGCCTCTTAAAGTAAACACAGTGATCAGAATGACATCTACTAGAAACTTGTTGTGTCATAAACCTATCAAACTTCAAATATGACTTCCTTGGATGTTGCTTTAGGCCATACAATATCTTTTTCAACTTGCATACAAAATTTTCCTTCCCTTTTACCTCATACCCCTATTCTCGTTGCATATAAATCTCTTCCTCGAAATCCCCATGGAGAAAAGTTGTTTTTACATCTAATTGTTCAAGATGCAAATCTTCTACCTCTACAAGACTTAAAATAATCATAATTGAAGTCATTTTAACAATAGGATAAAATATTTAATCAAAATCTATACCTTTATTTTGTGCAAACCCCTTTACAACAAGTCTAGCCATGTACCATTTTTGCCTCCATATTCTTCCTTCAACCTGTAAACCCATTTATTCTGCAATTCCCTTTTTCCTGCAGGAAATTGAACCAATTCCCAAGTATGGTTGTTTACCAAGGAGTCCATTTCCTCTTTCATGTCTTTCTACCACTTCTTTTTAGTGTCTACCTGCATTGCCTCTTCATAACTTTCGGATTCACTAGAGTCAGTCGACAATAAATAATATAATGAAGGAGAGTATTGTTCAAGGGGTCTACTTAACCTCGTAGATCTTTTAACAACACTTGCAAAATTTTGAGGTGTATGTTGCTCCTGTTGTTGTACATTTTGATTTTTTGGTACCTTTGGAATTTCATTTTCTTTGATTTTATTAAACATTGTGTGTTTTGTGCTTTTCTTTTCATGTTTCTTTCCCTGCAACTGATCTCTAGACATGACCTTTTCATTGAATACCACATCTCTACTCCTAATTATTTTATGATTTTCATAATCCCATAAGCGATAACTAAAATCATTAAAATTGTATCCAATAAAGGTACACTTCTTGGATATTGCCTCAATCTTTGTTCTATTTTATTTATCAATATGGACAAATGATTCACAACTGAAAGTCTTCACAAATAAGTATTTTACCTATTTACCTATCCATTCATCATCTAGAATTCCACCATCCAAGGATCTTGAAGGCCCTCTATTTATTAAGTAAACATCAGTATCAACAACATCTAACTAAAACTGTGAGGGCAACCCAACATGCAATCCCATACTCCTTGCACATTCCATGATTGTCATGTTCATCCTTTCTGACACATTATTTTCTTGTGGTGTTCCTAGAATTATATTCTCTCTACGAATCCCATGGTATGAAAAATAATCATAAAACTCCTTGTTGCAGTTTTCACCTCCATCATTTTATCTGAGACACTTCAACCTTTTTCATGTCTCATTCTCAACCAAAGCTTTCCATTTCTTAAAAGTGTCAAAAACATCATTTTTTTTCAAATGCAATAAACCCAAGTTTTTCTAGTTGTGTCATCAATACAAGTAACATAATAATGAGATCCACTAAGAGATGATACTTGAATTGGTCCCCATACATCTATATGCACAAGCTCTAACTTTTCACTCTTCTTTTCCTTTCTGACTATGAGAAATATGACTCTCTTTTGTTTCTCATAAACACAATGCTCAAAAAATTCCAAATCAACTTGTTTAAGATCTGGAAACAAATTCCTTTTTTGAAGTATTTGCATCCCCTTCTCACTCATGTGTCCAAATCTATGATGCCACCGTGTTGTATCCACCCCTGTAGAAGCTAAAGATATAGAAGAGTCAAAATTATCAATACATAAATACAATGTACCTGCCTTCTCTCATTTTTCCATTACTAGTGATCCTTTAGTGACCTTTCACGCCTTATCTATAAATTTAGTTATACAACCTTAGTTTGCCAACTACCCTGTTGAAATTAATTTTTTTCTCAGATCTAGTATATGTTTAACCTCTTTCAGTAACCATTGGTTTCTATTCTTTTGTTTTATGTGTACCTTACCCATTCCAAAAATTTTACATGGTTCATCATCACCTAAATAAACATGTCCAAAATCACCTTGAACATAATCTTGGAAATATTTCCTATGGGGTTTGGCATGAATGAAGCCCCTGAATCTACTACCCAAGATTCAGTAATATTATCTAAAGAAAGAATCAAAGCATCTTGTAACACATCACATGTTACATTTGCTTCCTGATTTTTCTCATGTTGTCCATCTCTTTTTTTCCTTGGAGCTTTGCAATATTTCCTCATATGTCCTTTCTTCCCACAATTCCAACATTTTATCTTTCCTAGTCTGGATTTGGATCTTCCCTTCCTAGAATTATTGTGGTTCCCTGAGCTCTTTTCTCTTTCCTTTTGTCTTCCTTTATTCTCCATGGTCAACACATTACCTGATGTCTCACCTATTCTTTTCCATCACATTTCCTCGCTAAGGATAACACCAACAACATCATCAAATTTCAGAGTGTTTCAGCCAGATAAGAAGTTACTTACATCCATGACCAAGTCGTTCTAGCTTTCTCGCAATGAGCATAAGATTAGAATGGCCCTAACCTCTTCATAAAAATTTACTCCTAGAGAACTTAGTTGATTAGTAATCATATTTAATTCATTTAAATGGTCATCGACATACCCACCATATGACATCTTCATATTAAATAAATGCTTCATTAGAAATACCTTGTTGGAAGCCGAGGTTTTTTCATAAAGTTTAGCCAATGCCTCCATCATATTATTCCTTGTATTTTCTTTCGAAATATTAAAAGCCACTGACATTGTCAGGCATAGTCATATCGTTCCCAGTGCCTTTCTGTCAAGAACCTCCCATTCTTCATCCTTCATACTCATCGGATGCTTTTATTTTCCGCCCAATGGTAGGCAAGGATCCTTCTGATATAAATAATATGCCATCTGCATCTTCCATAACTGGTAGTTTTGGCTGTTAAATTTATTGACCCTAAACTTTCCATATTTTTTCATTTCTCCCACTTGAACCATGAACCCTCTTTTCCTGTGATTTACCTTTCTCTCTGATATCAATTGTTAGAAAAAACTGAATCGTAGAGAAATAAAATAAAAACAGATGCAGAAATAAAACACAGAACACACACAATACAATAGAGACACATATACACGTTGTTCACCTAGTGTGGGCTACGTCCACCAGATAAATTTATGGGTCCTTCCTTTATTATTATCTAGCAAATGAAGGGATACAACCTACAACACACCAACTGTAACTTCCTCTTCTTTCTCTCATGGTCTCCTCTCTAAGAATACAATATGCATTCACATCATAGCTACAATACAATACCCTCATACAAAAATGGTTTGCCTTTTTTTTGTGGAGAAAACCCTAACATAACTTCTACCGTCAAATCCCTAAACCCCCGATAGAAGGGGGCTAGGCATACCTACATATGAATCAAGAAGATAATCAGGCTCCACAACCAAAAATACATAGTAGCATAAAAACCATTTACATACACAGAGTTAAAACACAACCATTTAGCCCATAAAATAACACAGAACACAGATAAACACTTATCTTTTCAGAACAGTTGTGAAACCAGTTGCTTGGGACAGATGTTCCACCCAACCATAGACTTGTTGTCATATATCTCAATAGAAATTCATCCCCTAGCCGAGGCTAGGAGTCCACATAAAAGGGTGTCTCTCACTTCCCACTCACAACTCAGATAATTCCAAAACCCACTAACATTCTCCTACAACTATCCCAAATTTCCTCCAGCTCTTTTCCCCTCAACCTACCCAACCTAAGCAACGTACTCCTTCAATTCTCTTAGTCCATATGACATCCCATTCATTTATCAGGGTCTCTCTAGAACATGTAACCAGGAATCTCACTACTGGGAAACTCAAGAGAGCTCATTGATAGTAAAACTACGAGGAAACAAAGCAACAACAAGCTTGTTGCTCCAGTGAAACTCACACACAAGAGTTCACTCTTCAGGCCTGACAACCTGGTTCTTCTATAAGTGTGAGAACTTTCCTCTTCTGCAAGATTGACAACTTTCTTATTTTGTCTCGCAACTCTAGAACACTCCATATTTCACCCTCCATTGTTGCTCCAACTCCAACACACTTATTGCATGTTCTCTTCTTGCTCCCCATGCAAAAACATGACACACTAAATTGTTGTTCCCGCCCATACAAATTTCCTCCTCTTTGTTTTTTGCTTGAATTACACTCTCTACCAAGATGATTATACTTCAGATCAATGCTCAATAACTATGGAATGTGATTGATTACACCCACCCTCTAATATATATTCAATGATTGGGTTCTTCCTCACTCAAGGGAAATCATAAGGTTCACTCAAAGCATTAAAACACAAAAATATTTGAGAATTAAACTTATGAATAAATCCCCTTTAAATACCCCTCTTCTCTTGTGGATTGATCATCCCCCATCTATGTCCAGGTCCCCTAGTAGCTGGAATCACATTTTTATTTAATAAAATTCAGAAATACAATTCATATATTACATTGATTGGGCCTTATCTATTCATTATATCTACATTACACATTAATTAAACTAGGGATTATAGTGGTGATGTTACACTTTGTACTGTCAGTTAGTTGTTAGCCTCTTATATTTGACTCATACCTATCCTGATATTTCCTTTGTTGTTGGTCTTATTGTTCAGTATATGCAAACACCCCATGAGAGCCATTGGAAAGAATAAAAAAGGATACTTTAGTATGTCTGGGGTATAATTCAGTTTGGGATACATTACAGTTTAGGGGGGACTCCTTTGTTGGTTCGTTTCATTGATTCAAATTGTGTCGGTGACCCTGATGATCAAAATTCTACTACAAGTTATGTTTCCAGTATTGGCTCTAGACTTGTCACTTGGTCTTGTAAGAAACAACATGTTATTTCTCTTTCTTCAGTGAAAGAAGAGTACCAAGCAATAGTTATTGTAATTCAAGAAGCCTTTTGGCTTCGACGAATCCTTTGAGAGTTTGGATTCCAACAACAAAATCCAACCACCCTATGGTATGGAAATTAGAGTGCCATCAATATCCCCAAATATCCAATTCACCATCATCACATCAAATACATCGATTTACATATGCAATTCATCAGAAATCCCATTCATGATCAAGTTATTGAAGTGCTCTTTTTCCCTACAAAAGATCAAGCTGAAAACATTTTCACAAAGTCTCTTACAGAAGCGAAGTTTTGTAAACTTCGATCTATGTTAGGAGTTCAAGAAGTTGTCATTAAAGGGGGATAGGCTCTAATGCCTCCTTCCTTCTCCTATTGTGTCACCTTTATAAATCCTTCTATCCTATCCCAAGTTGTTATTAAGGGGGGATGTTAGAATATTTAGACACTTGGGATTTAGTTAAGAACAACTTCGTCTAATCTGTATTTAGGTAAAAGTGTGTTTATTAGTGTCTTTCTTTAGTATGC
Organism: Picea sitchensis; assembly: GCA_010110895.2. Taxonomy (NCBI): domain Eukaryota; kingdom Viridiplantae; phylum Streptophyta; class Pinopsida; order Pinales; family Pinaceae; genus Picea; species Picea sitchensis. The sequence continues at coordinate 154,310 of SNQJ01S0007013.1, read as the reverse complement.
ATTTATACTTATCTAATCTGATGGCTCATATTCTCCTCTATATTAATGTCTAATTGATCCATGAGTTAACACCGAATTGGTCCATGATCTCTATTTAAATAACATGGAGGGTCATTTACTAATGATCGATTGTGATAAACTCTATTGTAAAAAAAATAGTATTTGCATTAATATATTGCCTCAAGTGGCCACGTTGGTTGGGGCCACACTCTTTGAGGGTTTTAAACATGTAAACACATTAGTGCAGTGATCTTTGATCTGGTTGTGTGAGTGGTTACTGAAGGTGTTTGTCTTGCATGGGAATACTCTATTTTTTCAAACAAATCCTACTACCTTCTTGCACCTCGTGGACAATGTATTTCTCCACTTTGTGATTATCAGTTGTGACTTTCCTTTGACTATATCTTATGGTGAAAACACGCATTAAACATTGTCCTAATTATATGGGTTAAATAAAATTATATGTGGATAAATAACCAATGATATTTCATGGTGTTGAGCACACATATTGAATGACAAACACACAAGACTTGTCTATGATTTTAATCTGACCTTGATAATGTTTTTGGTCATTGCTACATTCACTTAATTGTTGTCCTTTCATAATATTTTCTATCTCCGTGTCATGTGGTATTAAACTCATAAGAAAGGTTGATGGGCCTCAACATTTCCTATCTAATAGGCCCATCATAGACACATTTGACCATGATATGACTAATAATTTATTTTATTTGACCATGTTTGATAGTAGTCATGGGTACTTTTGTATGTTGCTTAAACGAATAGTTTTTGAGATGGGATTTTATGTGTATGGTATCTTTTTTATCTAATATTCATGATAAAATATCTGTGTAGCATTAATCAAGCAAGTCAAACACCTTAAGAAAAGGAATATCCCAAGAATTAAGAGACCGTGTCCCTTGTCTACCTCCAAAGCATTGTTATTTTACTAATGATCACTCCTTGCAAGTTGAAGCTCAGAAATCATAAGAGATTGACCAAGATATGTTGATCCCACGTTTCCTCCTAAATCCAAGGGAAAAGGTCGAGTTCCAAAGTGTATAAATAGGCCTCTAGTGTAGGGAAAAGGGAGAAGAAATATGAATATTTTGTTAAGTTTGTTGAGGAATCTTTTACTGAAGACTTGGAGCTCTGCTCCTAATGTGCAACTGGTTTTGATGAAATAAAATGTCTTTGTCCTTATCTTATTAGATTTTTTTAAGGTTCCTTGTGTTTCTTGGGTAGGTCCCACTCAAGAGGGCTCAAGAAACCTATTGTAATTTCTCTTTTTCTTTCATGTTAGTGTGTTATCATTTAGTCTTTTTATTTCTCCTGAATGATTAGATAGTCATGCATAGTAATATTTGTTTTTTGTTAGATTGATAGTAACTGTTAGTTGCAACATGTTTCCTATAGAAGGGTTGGAAGCCTATTGATATTCTCAAGGGTATTTTATCAAGGTTAAAAACCTCAGTTACATCTCATAATATTTTAGTCTAGCTTTGTCTATGATTTGGAAGGATTTTGTAAGATTCTTAGGACTCTTTTAGGCATCCTGTAGGAGTTTCTTGTAGGACCATTATATTTCCTTTATAAATGTTATTGTTCCTATAGAAACTTCATGTAGGACTATTTTAGTTCAAGTTTCTTAAATCTCTCACTCATAATTTCATGAAATTATCAGTAGTTAATAAGATAACATATGGTTTGATATTGGTTCAAAGGTTAGGCATAATCTAGTTCATTCTATGCAATAATTTATTTTCTTCCATGCAATTTCTTGTCATGCAATAGAGTTAGTTTCCTTGCTTTATAATTAGTTTATTCTTTTTCATATCCCAGTGTGCTTTCTTTCATGCCAGTAGACTAGATCTCTTTATTGAATGTAGATCATTTGTTCTTTCAAGTTGATATCCTTTTTTATGCAGGAGCATATTTGGCCTCAAACAATATGCATCAACCCAAAAAATATTTCAAGTTTAAGCTAATAAATCATAGGAAGGAATAAGTGCCAAATTTGTATTGTTGTAACATGTTATGTTGTAAAAATTGATGCAACATTGTGTTGACACAATTGTTGCAACACATGCCGTAACAATTGCTTCAACACAATGTCGTACCAGTTGTTGCAACAATGTGTTGTAACATGTTGTTGCAACACCCATGTGATGTATTTAGAGGCTACAAATTATGCATTTTTTAATTCCACATGTATTGTAAGAGGCTCATTACAAGTGGAAATCTGAATAAGTGTGGGAAAATGAATCATTTAATTTTCCACAACCATTTAAATCTCGTCAACTCAACATTTTGAAAAACAGTTTTGGAAAGGTGGACCATGTAACTACCCGGGGGGGGGGAGAAACTGTTGGGGAAGTTGAAAGGTATGAACGGTTCAGCTTCCAATAAAATTAAAGACAAATGAGGGAATAAAACATTGTAGAGGGGTTCAACTTGAGGGAGTTTGGAAAATTTTGACTTTAATTTGCACAGGAAGAAACAAAAAAATAGCAAAACTGTTAGAAACAAAGGATAGAATTGTTCCATATTCGTCTGAGATGTTATAATTTGTAAATAAAGTTTTGTTCCAACTAATGAAAACATTTATATTCTCGACCATTTTTTTTGTTTCTTATTTTCTTTTCTTGTAGCGATAAAAACAATCCTCATGGTATTCATTAATGGTTCATTTTTGTTAGATATTAGTATGTTGTTAGTTATGTACTCTACGAGTAGATGTCTGGTTTTTATAATGATTTATTATAGAAGCTAGGGTGACCACGTAAAGTTGTATTAGAGTTGGTTCATTTCCTGAGTTGTGAGAGAATTGTGCCTGGAGGTAAGGCATGTGAATGTTAGTTTGAGTGAGGGTTTCAATACAACTCATAAGGATGCCATCGTGAAGAGAAAGAGAAAAACGAGGAGGTGGAAGGAATAGAGAACTCAAGGAATTACAAAGGATGATTGAAGAACCGAAAACAAGAAGGTACGGATATGTTGAAACATGTTCAAAGTCTGAAGATGAGCCTAAAGAAGGGAAAAATGTTAAGGAAGTACACCCAACAATACATTTAATATCTTTTCTGAAAGATATAGGTAGTGTGAGGGTGGAAGTTTCATGCTACAATGGTAGTTTGGAAGTCGAGACTCCCATTGATTGGATAGGATATATTGAAAGGTATTTTTAGTATGAAAATTTTCAGGATCCCAATAGGGTTCGATTCACCATGACTAAGCTAAATGGTCATGCTGCACTTTGGTGGGATATGTTGCAGAAAGACAGAGTGGATAATTGGCAGAGAAAGATTAGAACCTGGAGGAAGATGGTGAGTAAAATCAATGAGAAATTCCTACCTGTCGATTACCAGTAGAATTTGTGCAAGCATGTGCAAAAATTAAGGCAAAAAGAGACATATGTTCGTGAATATACAGAGGAGTTTTTCAAATTATCCCTCCGGTAAAGGATAAAGGAACCAGAGAATCAAAGAGAGGAAAGATATTTGAATGGGTTGAAGTATCAGATTCGGGATGAGATGAGTACACATTACTTTCATAATATATATGAATCCTATCAAGTTGCTTTGAAGGTCGAAGAAAAGATTGACAGAAGATTGCAAGAGAAGCTCCGAGGAAAAGAAACTAGAGGCAGGGGTAGAGCAAGTGTTACTAAAGACAGTGAAAAAGAGGATGAAGTGAATAGTAATCAAAATACAAGAGGAGGAAGAAGTGTTGGTAAAGGAATAGGTTTCATTCGAGGAAAGTATGTGATTACATGTTATAGATGTGGAGTAGAGAGTCACAAAGCATCATAATCTTCGAAGAGGCATAACAAAGGAAGAAGAAATTAGGCTAGGACACAAGTTACCTAGGTAGATGAGACAACAATTGTTCTTGGGAACATGGAAGTAATTCAACAAGAGACAGGAGAAAACTTGATGTTTAGAAGAGTATTACTCAAGCCCGAGACAAAGGTAGCAGAAGAGCATGAACAAATAAAGAGAATGTTCAAAACTAAATGCAAAATTTAGGATAAGTGTTGTCATCTTGTCATAGATGGAATAAATACAGAATGTTTAGTATCCACGGAAGTAATGGAGAAATTGAAGTTGAAAATCATTCCACATCCAAATCCATACAAGATCTCATGGTTGAAAAGAGGAAAACAAGTAACTGTGAATGAGCAATGCTTGTTGAGTTTTTAAATTGGAAATTTTAGTGAGCAGCTATTGTGTGAAATCGTAGAGATGGATGCTTGTCACATACTACTCGAAATACCATGGTTATTTGATATAAAAGTGTTACGAGGAAAATATCTCTATGGATAGGGTAAACAAAAATAGACGAAAATGACTGCAGAAATCAACTCTCTTCTTAGGTATGCTATGTAAACAAATATGCTAGAAAGACAATATAAAAGGCCTACCTCGTCCAGACGTTCGATGAAGTCCATCGTTGAGAAATTGACCCAAAGCGATATACCTGCAACTAGTCCTCAACAACTAAGAAAAGCAAGCATATCATGATAATAAATGATGTTATCACATTCAATAGAATAATCCATTAATAAACATGACAAATACGTCCATGGAATAATAATTCAAATATTTGCAAGATATCAATTGGACGGGAAAAGAGTATTTATATTAATATATGATCAATAGAAGTGAAAATGTTGCAGACTTTCATGTCGGCATGGTTCAGAACCGATAAACTAAGTTCCTTCCAGTTGGGCCTCCACCACTTCAATCCTCCACCAAAGGAAATCTCATAAAAGAGAAACAATGAGGTTCTCAATCAATAAGGGAAGAGCTTGGGGGTTGAACACTGTGTTCAGACTTAAAAGACAAAGGGATGCAAACTCAATATGAAGCAAATAATTTCTCTAGAGTAACTTTGCTCTCAACGTTGAATTCTTTCTCCTCTTTCCATAGCTCGGAATTGGCCCATTTATAGCCTTCAAAATGGAACTGAAGGGTCGAGTCAGAACATTTCCAGTATATGGAAGGCCAAGGATCATAGATATCTTGTCCTGACATGGAAACCAGACATTAATTTTAATTTTTTGGCACAAATCCTGATGTATGTGGGTTGTAGTGGTGCAACCTATGTATACACATGCTATATAGTAGGAAAGATGCGTACATGTGGAAAAATGTGTATTTTTAGCTCTGGGATTTACAAACAAGGATGATAAGTCTACATGGGGAAATGGAAAAAGGGCTTCTGTGCAATATTGCATAGGGTGAGTAAAATCTTGCTATAACAAAAAGTTTCCCATGACGGGAGGAAGAATACTTATGAATTTTTAAAGGATGGAAAGAGATATAGATTAGAGCCAATGGTGGAGCCTGAGTTGAGTGGTAATGATAACAAGGAACATGACAACAAAAATATTTACAGTGCCAGTCACATTATGTTGTGTTCAACTAAGAAATTATTGAGAACTGAAGAGGAATCATTTATGTTTGGCCTTAGTACCAAGATAAGTTTTAGAGATTGAAAAAATGAATCATGTGCCACTGAAAATTCAACCTTTGTTGAATGAGTTTAAGGAGATTGTTGGAGATGATCTACCAACAAGTTTACCTCCCTTGAGAAGTATATCACATTAGATTGATTTGATACTGAGATCAAGTCTACCAAATAAATATCCCTATCGGATGACTCCAACATAGAGTAAGGAAGTAAATAAGCAAGTGAAAGAGCTACTTGACAAAGGATTTATGAGTGAGAGTTTCATTTCGCACGTTGTACCTACAGTTTTCACACCCAAGAAAGGAGGTGAATGGAGAATGTCTATTGATTCATGAGCTATTAAAAAGATTACTATCAAGTACAATTTCCTTTACCAAGGATGGATGACCTCGTGGATTGTTTGAGTGGGGCCACGTACTTTTCAAAGATTGATTTTAAGAGTGATTACCATCATATTCGGATAAGGGAAGGTGTTGAATGGAAGAAAATGTTCAAGACAAAGGATGGGTTTTTTGAGTAGTTAGTTATGAAATTTGGACTAACCAATGCACCCAACACATTCATGAGAGTTATGAATGAAGTTTTGAAACCAATTTTGAGTAGGTTTATTGTTGTGTACTTATATGAAATTTTTATTTTCAACAAGATCAAAGAAGAACACCTAGAGCATGTGAGAAAGTTGTTATAGCAGTTGAGAGAAGAGAAATTGTTGATCAATTTGAAGAAATGTATGTTTCTGAAGGAAGAGTTAGTATACTTGGGATTTTTTATTTCTAAGGAAGTTTTGAAGATGGATTATGAAAAGGTTAAGGCTATTTTGGAGTTTCCAACACCGAAGTGTATATTTGATGTGAGAATTTTCCATGGTTTGGAAAGCTTCTATGGGAAGTTTATCCAAAATTGCTTCGAGATTTGTGCACCACTTACTGAATGCATGAAGAAGGGAAATTTTAAGTGGACAATAGCAACCATGAATTCATTTGAAAATTTGAAGAAAAAGTTTACTAAACAACCAATTTGAGCACTTCCAGATTTCAATAAAGTGTTTCAAGTGTATTGTGATGCAAGTGGTTCAACGATTGGAGCAATTTTTAGCCAAGAAGGAATACCAATTGTGTTTTTCAGCGAGAAATTGAATGATACTAAGAATAAGTACTTTGTTTATGATCAATAATTTTATGTTATTGTACAATCCTTGAAAAAATGTTGACATTACTTGTTTCCAAAGGAGTTTGTCTTATTTACTAATCATAAGGCATTGCAGTACATCAATAGTCAAGGTAATTTAAATCAAAATAATTCCAAATGGGTAGAAGTTTTGCAAAGTTACTCACTTGTTTTGAAACATGGGTCTAGAAAGTCGAATAGAGTTGTAGATGCATTGAGCCAAAGGATAATGATGTTGAATACATTGTCAATTGAAGTTGTTAGCTTGGAATGTACGAAATAATTGTATGCAGAAGATGGAAATTTTGTAGAGGTTTGGAAAGAATGCATAGTGCCTTGGAGCATTGATAGAACACCATATTTGGATTTTCATCTTTAATAAGGTTTCTTGTTCAAGAACTAAGGTTTGTGAATTCCATAGAGCTCATTACGGTTGAATCTTATTAGAGAGCTCCATAGTAGAGGTTTAGGTGGACATTTTGGCATTGATAAGGCCACAACATTAGTGAGGGAAAGATAATTTTTTCCTAGCATCAACAACGATGTTAATAATTTTATTGAGTTCTACAGAATTTGTCAACTTGTCAAAGGAAGGAGTCAGAATACAGGATTGTATACACCACTATCGGTACCTGAGAGGCTGCGGGATATATAAGTATGGACATTATTTTGGGACTGCGTAGGACACAGAGAGGTGATGACTTTGTGATCATTGTAGTGGACATATTTTTGAAGATGGAATATTTCATACCATGCAAGAAAACCAATGATGTTACTAAAGTTGTTTTATTTTTCACTAAAGTTGTTGTTTTATTTTTCAGAGAGATTGTGAGATTACATGGGCTGCCAAGAAGTATCACCTCTGACAGGGATAGGAGATTTCATGGGAAAAATATGGGTTCCAAATTGTTTTACAGTTCTTCATATCATCCTCAAACGGATGGACAGACCGAGGTGGTGGATTGAAGTCTTGGAAATTTGTTAAGGAATTTGAGTGGGGAGAAGCCAAGACAATGGGATTTGATATTGAAACGTGTTGAATTTTCTTATAACGATTATGTTAACAGATATGTAGGAAATAGTTCATTTCATATTGTTTATGGAAAGTCACTGAAAGAAGTTGTTGATTTAGTTAATTTTCCCAATATGGAGGACAAAAGGAGTGTTGATGCAAGTGAATTTGTAGAGAGCATGCAGGAAATGCATGAGCAAGTTAAAATAAATCTACAACAGAGAAATACCAACTTCCAAGTATAAAGAAGGAGCATATATGTGAAGAAGACGAAAATTTTTTGAACAAGGAGAGTTGGTAATGGCATACTTGAGGAAGGAAATCTTTCCCAAAGGAATGTATAGTAAGCTTAACTACAAGAAAATTGGGCCATTCAGAATTTTGAGAAATATTTCTGATAATGCATACAAGTTAGAATTATCGGAAGATTTGGAAATTTCTCCAATATTCAATGTGGCTTACTTGTATGAGTTTCATGAGGGAGATGAGAATTATGAATAATATAACCTAGTCGAATGATAGAAACAATTTCCTATTAAACCAGTTGAAGAAATGGAACAAGTTTTGGCAAAGAGGATTCGCAAGAAGACCCGGAATAAATATCATTTTGAATATTTAATCAAGTGGAGAAATAGGGGTTTTGAAGATGCATCATGGGTTTCTAAAAAGGAGTTAGATCACCTACAAGGATCTTCATCCTCTATTGCATATACAGTTGCATCCACATGAGTTGGGGATCATGTTTTTCTTACCAAGGATGCATGATGCAGGACCATCTTTGGCCTCAAGGAATCTGCATCAACCCAAAAAATATTTCAAGTTTAAGCTAATAAATCATAGGAAGGAATAATTTCCAAATTCATATTGATTTAACATGTTTTTTTGTAACAGTTACTACAACATTGTGTTGAAACAGTTGTTGCAACACATGTTGTAACAGTTGTTGCAACTCAATGTTGTAACAGTTGTTGCAACACTATGATGTAACACATTGTTGAAACACATGCATGATGTATTTAGAGGATACAAACTATGCATTTTAAATTCCACATGTATTGTAAGAAGCTCATGACAAGTGGTGGGTTGAATAAGTGTGGGAAAATGAATCATTTAAGTTTCCACAACCATTTAAATCTCGTTAATTCAACATTTGGAAAAATGGTTTTGGGAAGGTGGATCGTGTAACTACTCAGGAGGGGAAACAAGAAACGGTTGGGGAAGTTGAATGGTTTGAATGGTTCAACTGCCAAGAAAATAAAAGATAAATGGGGAAATAAAATGGTGCAGAGGGGTTCATCTCAAGAGAGTTCAGTGAAATTTGACTTCAATTCGCACAAGAAGAAACAAAAAAGAGAAAATACAACAAAAGGGTTAGAAACAGAGGAGAGAATTGTTCCATATTTCTCTGAGATGTAATAGTTTTAAATGAAGTTCTATTTTGACTAATGAAATTATTTTTGTTCCCGTCCATTTGCTTTATTTCTTATTTTCTCTTTCTGTAGCGGTAAAAAAATTCCTCGTGGCATTCATTAATGATTAATTTCTTTTAGATATTAGTATGTTTTTAGTTGTGTACTCTATGGGTAGATGTTTGGTTTTTGTAAGGATTGATTACAGAAGCTAGGTTGATTGTGTCACTTTTACTCATGCAAGTAGCTTAAAGTCCTTTTCAATTCAAATTCCTACATGCATTTATCCCCTTCATCAATATAAGACCTAGACTATTATTAGTGCATTTTGCATATACTTTGCATAAAACATCTCAAGTTTTTACGAGCCCTGTGTTGACAAGTAAAGTAATAAGCCATGGAGGCAATAGCATTATTGCTACTATTCCTAGGGCCACCATATTTCACTATTCTGAAGTGGTTTAACATTGCAATATGAGCATGTGTTATGTGTTGTTTTGATTACACAATCTGGATACTTCCATTATAGCAGCACTTGTTGGGAATATATATATAGTTTAAATGCTCTTTACTTTCTCATATACACAGATCTACCCTTTTCATTTGGTTGGCAATATTCATTAGATTGATGTATCTTTGTTGTCCCTATGGTTTTAATATGACAATGCATATTTTCTTTTTATTGCAAGTTCATTGGGATATAATCTTTGAATGTTGATAGTAATACTTGGTACAAAGTTGCCTCCTCATCATTGATCAAAGTAACTCATGGTTTGATAATAACACTACAATATTCCCTTGTTGCAATTTTTTTGGTGAACTTTGGCATATGAATATTGATATGGCATTGGTTCTAAATGATGGTGAATGACACATTGTTTGGGCACTCATGTTATTTTAATTTGAAGCAACACATGCATTCCATGTTCCAAGCCCTCTTTAATGAGTAATTGTTTTCTAAGTTACATATTCCTTAAGCTCATTTTCAATTGATACATTGGTATTTTCTTATCTCGTACTTTGATGTGTCTCAACCTTAAGAGAGGAAAGTGTCGATCTTGATAAACTCTAAGTCAAACCATGTCTTGAACCCCCCCTTTTAAATACAATGGTGGGACTTAGTTTAATCCCTAGGAATTCCCTCCTTAGGTTAGAAACCCTATCCTTAAAGTGAAGAGGCAATACCGTTGAGGTGACAGTGGGTGGCTTGCCTAGTAGTTTCCCCAGTCTCTCCTTCGCACGGCGAGACTTTCCCTTAGAGAGATTTTGAGTGGCAACACTTCCTTTAGCACACATAGCTTCCCCATATCATATAGTAACCTGCCTTGGAGATGGTCATCAACGTCTATGTGTTCCTATTTACCTTGCATATGTTGATACACTACCTTGAAATCCTCATCTTTTTTACACTCCTCTTTGTATGTTTCATGGGAAAATGGCTCCATGTGCATAATGGCTCTCAAAGTTATGACTTTTGGTGTTGGTAGTATTGATAACATATCAACCTACTCATTAGCAGTTCCCTTCTTATATTTTATAACTAGATGAAATAGTTGGAGAAATCCCATCCATTTAAAATGTTGATTGTTGGATATTATTATGATTCTACAAGTATTGTAGAGGTTCATGATCAGTACGGAAATGGTCTCCTTAGCCTATATATAGTGATTCCACTTCTTCACTTCTTGAACCAAATGACATGTTTACTTTTCATATTAGGGTAGTCTAGTAGTGAGCCATGGAATAACTTCAAAATGATAGCATATAACTTCCCCCCCTTACATTAACACTACTCCCATGGCATACCCACTAGCACCCATTTCTACTTCAAATGACTTATACACATTAGGTAGTGTTATGACCAAGGTTTGACTAATAATTTGCTTAATTTATTGAAGGATTTTTTTTAATCCTTACCCCACTAGAAACTCTTATTACTGGATGTTGTAGCATGAAGTTGTGTTACAAGAATTGAAAATAATCCTATGAAATTTCTTAAATATTGGGAAAACTCTCACAAAATTCATGACTTTTATGAAATTAGTAGGAATGTATAAATTAAGGATGGTGTCTATATTTGTAGGATCCATTTTCAACTCACCTCCACCAATCACATGCCCCAAGTACACAAAGGACTACCTATCAAACTCACACTTATTAATGTTTTGATAGAAGCTAATATCCATAGTGTCTCCAACACCTATTTCAAATGTTCAACATGTCCCTCCCAAGTAGAACTAAAGATCATGATGTCATCCAAATACACTGTGACAAATGAATTTGTAAAAGGATGCAACACATCAAACATTAAACATGTAAAAGTAGTTGGTGCATTACTTAAACCAAATAGCATTATTAGTGACTTTGTACAAACATTTCTTCATCTAAAGGAAGGTTTCCAAGTGTCTTCTTCCTTGATCTAGACTTGAGGATATCTATATTTCAAATCCAACTTGATGAAGTAATTTTCATGTTGCAACTAATATAAGAAGTCATTGATCTAGGGCAAAGTGTATTGATTCTTGAGATAAATCTTATTTAGAGATCTATATTCAATGCACATTCTCCAAGTCCCATTCCTATTTGGTACTAAAATGACAAGGGAATTGCATGGTGAGGTACTTGGTATTATGACTCCTTTCTCTAACAACTCCTATAACTACTTCTTCACTTCTTCTGACTATATTATGGACTGTTTATGTAGTCCTATGTTCAGTAAAGGAGAATTTGGAAATAATTGTATCTCATGTTGTACTTCCCTCTTGGGTGGAAAACCCTTTGGATCCTGGAACACTTATTTGTGTGCTGACAAAATATCTTACAACTAGCACCTCTATTCTTTCGTACATCCATCCAAGGATGTTTTCACGCCCACTAATTCAATGTCCTTTTGGTTATGTCTCAAAGAAATAAGTACATACTTCTTTCTTGAGCTTATCAATCTCTTATCTTGGTGTGCACTTTCTAGAGAGATCTTAGACTTCCCTTTATGTGCATTGATGTAAAATATTTACCATCTTTGGTTAGTTTGTATTGGTTTTCCCTTCTCATGAAGATGGAATCTATCATATACATGTAGGGGTTATCAAACACTAAACTATAGAAATCAAGAGGTACTACATTTAATCAATAAAACTTGCATTGATAGTAAATTGAAGCTTACATTACTTGGTAACTTTTAAATATACATGCTCATTCTCCCAACCCAAAGGTTATTGATGAGGGTGATCGTGTGTCTCTAACCAGACTTACTTACCAAGTCTTCTACAACGAGTTTAGCTTGTGAACCATAATTGAACAATGCATCAACCTTGTTCTCCTTAGTCTAAATATTGATATGGAACAACTTTGGCATCTTGTTCTCCCCTTTTATTAAGGCTACTTAGGTTACATCCTGCACTATTATGTAAACAATATTTGTGTCCACATTTGAGCCATTTTCGATCCCCTTTCTTGCTTCCACTAGAATATTCTTTTTCTTAGATGAATCGTGTTTGTGGTTCTTGGGATTCAACTCTAGATGCATTTTCCAAAAAAAATATTTGGTGTGACCATCATTCTTGCAATGTTCATAGTGATTTTTAACATCCTTACACACATGTGCAATGATGATAATAATCTTATTTTCGCTCTTTTCCTTCTTCTTCTCTCCCTTATTGAAAGCTTCATGTTGGATTGACTGATATGAACCAATTAGCTACCCATTTTTCTTAATATTTTCAATATAATGGCCTTGTACAAATATCTCATCTATGGTCTATTCTAAAATTGAATATTTTTTAATAAAAATTAAAAATTTAGTGGTTGGTTAGTTAAATAGTAGTTTAAATTTTCAAATCTTCTTTAAATTTCATTTTAGGTTTATTTTTTTTAATTGGTTTAAATTAGTTTTGTTTAAAAAAATGTTTTAATCAAATTTAGTATAGTTTGCAGCGGAGGCAAGTGCAGGAGGGGTGGTTTATGGCCCTAGAGGAACTAGAGAATTAGATTTTTATTAGAATCTTGGTATAACCTTGAATAACAAGGCATAAGTCTATGCAGTCTATCAGGGGGTGCAGTTGGCAAAGCAAGGACAAATTTCTCATTTGAATATAGTGGGGGATTCCAAAAACATTATTCGATATCTTGTAACTGGCTCTTATCCCAAATATCTTGGCTTAAACATTTTGGTTGAGTGCATTAGGATCTCTTTGTCAACTCTCAATGTTCAATTCTTTCATGTCTTTCGTAAAAATAACATATCCACTAATGAAATGGATTATAGAGCCATAGTCTTAGCCCCTCGTCACTTGGGGGTTTGTGGAGAAGAGCACTTTGTTACTCCTCCCTAATGATGAAGGCTTGGAAGATGGGTGGGGTCTGTTTGGAATAGGTGGCGACCTTCATTTCACCACATGGAAGAAGCATGCAGGAGGTAATAGATTGTCTTGTCAAGAATTTAAGGGAAGGTCATGTTATCAGTAATTTCAGTGGGAGATGCATTGTGGCTCATGGGAGAAGGCATCGAATAGAAAGGATGTTATGAGACTAGTACAATTCTGTTATCAATTCGATGGAAATGACTTAGGACATGAGAGTATTCATCATGGAAGTGAAAGGAGAGGTGGGGAAGTACATAATGGGATGGTTAATTTAGGCATTAGCGTCAGCATTATTTGGAGTCTGCATGGACACCTTATGGGAGATTATCTAACCAAGGATATGAAGGTATGTGTTGCATGTATGAGCCAAATTTGGATTGATATTCTAGTTATTAATTGCAGAGAGGAAATCCCAAAGGTCACATGGCTTATCAGCCTCTAGGTGGATAAGTTGGTTAATTGCTTGAGTTGCTTAACTTTTGGTTCGCTCTCTATAGGGGATAATGGTTTATATAGGGAATCCTATGTTTTTTGCATAGAGTTGAAGGTATCTCCTTCCTTCATCATTTTGTGTGCTCTATTTTCGGTGGATAAGTCAGTTGATTGCTTGGGTTGCTCAAATTCTAGTGTGTTATCTATAGTGGTCAGTGGTATTTTTGGGGGCGCCTCGGTTCATTTCTCATAGTTGAAGGTATCTCCTCCTTTCAAATTCCTTCACACACTTTTGTTGGTTATCCTGATTAATTGGTGTGTAATGGATAATTGGGGAAACAATGTTCATTGGGACGAGGAAATGATGGAGAACAATTTTTTGGAACGTCAACGTCCGGTTATTAGGGTCAATTCTCTTAGCTCAATCATCGCATTCACTCTGGACATTCTAGCTTAGCACGGGGTTATGGTGGGGTAATTATAGGATAAGGTTGAATTTCTCAGAAGCCAACGTGAATCTCTTCTACTACAGTTGGCTCAGAGGGCAGAGGAAAGTGGGAATTCACCCCCTAAAGGGAGCAATGGAGGTTTGGTAGCTTCAGAAATGTCTCAATTTCCAGACTTAAACGTCTAGTTGAATGTGTTGAAGACAATGACAAGGAGGGAAATGAAATTGGTCAGGATCTAGATGCAAATGATTAAGTATGTTTTTCTTTATAGTTTGTATTAACGGTATACATTACCAAATTTACACAGTTCAGAAATGTAGTAGTGTTAGAAATTGGATAAGTCATAGAAGCAGGATAGACTTATGGATGTTAGAGACTTTGACTAAACTGGAATTTTGTTATGATGTCTGGTTACATTTTTGTACTAAGCAGTTTCGACCACACCCTTTTCTAATGAATAAGAATCCACCTGTTTTGTTAAAAAAAATTAGTATAGTTTGGTTTTACATGATTTTAAGTTTTAGGTTTGTTTTCATTTATTTTTAATAAATATCGAATAAAAATTTAATTTGTTTTATTTTATGTTATGTTATAATAATAAAATGTTTTTATTTCACGGGTTGATTGGGCGTGATAATCAAAAATCGACGGTTCATATTATGTTCCCCCCCGGCATGCTCGATGTTTAATAAAAGGGGGGGATTCATACCATGGTTTTCGTTGGAGATATGTGGCGGTCATGCATTAATGACGATATGTTGAAGTCAGGTGATGTAAAGGAGAAGTGGCTAATTTATTTTATATATTTTAATTAGTCATTTCACATCAATAATATTTCACCATGTATTTTAGGGTTATTTTCAAATGGTTAAAATTTAAAGTCTCGCAGTTAATTTCTTATTAACAATAACTTGAATCCGCTAACATTGTTCGGTTTACTAGCGAACTTCACCATCAAAGCCAAAATTTATATGAATCAAACGCCATCTCGAGTATCTTGAAACTTCTTCTTTCTTCTCGCATTCTAAAACTTAAAATGAAATCAACTAAATATGTAAAAATCAAGAGACCTCTCACTGTTGAAGAGCAAGACCTGGCTGATAGAGATAAAAACATATTTGACCCTGTATTATCCTTTGACCTTATTTGAATTACACCAGTTAGTCATTCAACATTTCAAAGATCTTATTGACTTTTATCATGCATGGGAGTCTAATTTAGCCAAGTTCATTTTTCCCCAAACATACAATTTTCCCAAATTTGTATCTTGGTGCACTTCCAATTACATTTTTTCTCAGAGATCTATCATTTCCAAAAATGGGTCAGTTTTGTTTGTGATAAATTCCCAATCCATAAATGAAATGCTAAATTTGCCTCAAAACCCTGAGAGTGAAACATTAAATGAAATAGTATTAGCTGAGTGTTTCAAAGGATTGAGTTCTCTAGATAAAATTGCCTTATTAGAGTCCTATTTATGTCAAATTATCAATGTCCCTAAAGATAATGTTAACCTTAATATTGATATGTTTCCTGAAACATCTAGGAAAATTATAATGACGATAACTACAATTTTAGGCAATGATGATGACCAAACTGTCGATGAGTACTTTCTTGGGTTTATGACCTTTATTTGACTTCCTACAGTAAAACCCTTGGTTAAATATAACAATGACCAATATTTGGCTAACAACATTCACTCTCAGTTATATGAATTTGAAGCCAACATATATTTTAGATACTAGGCATATTTGGTATATGTATTCCTTTATTCTCAAGTTGTTAGGTTTCAACACCTTGAAATGAAGATTGAAGATGAGATTGGTAACCCCTATTTGGTATATTTATTCATTTATTATCAAGTCGTTAGGTTTCAACACCTTGAAATGAAGATTGAAGATGAGATTGGTAACCCCTATTTGGTTATCCATTGGACTCCTTTAGTTAGGAAGAAAGATCAAAATGCAGGGTTTTCATAGTTCATCAATCAGATTATGTCATTTACCTTTGAAATCATTCATGATCAAACTTCTCCTAGAATTTTCCCAGAATGTAAAAGGTTTATACAACTGAGTCCTGATAAAATGGTAGGAGATTGGTGTTTGTTTGAATATCACACAAAGATTATGATTTATAGTGTTGAAGTACAACCTTTTATTTTTCCTATATTCCTAACACCAAGAATATTTTCTTTAGACTTTATAAGACAAAGGTTGAATTATTATTACATTCATTTTGTGTCAAAAAATAACAAGGTAAGCTTTAAGTTGAAAAAGTAAGTGGGACATTTTACTGTAAACAATAGAGTAGCTTTGTAGGATGCAGAGAAACTTCTTCGGGAAGTGGGATTCCAACAAGGTGAAATGTGGATCTATGATCCTCATTCTATGATTTCAACAAGAAGAACAGAGTTTGGCTCAATTCCTTATCAACATCAATCAAAGCCAAAACTAGAACTGCTAGCCAATCAGGATAGCTGGGAAGATGTACACAAAATTCTACAGGTCCAAGGACAAGTTTCAAATCGACCATCAAAATCATCAGTGACAAAAAAATCCACAACAGGTTGAGAAGACATATAATAGAAAAAGTGAAGAATCGACTCAAATAATGTTAGAGGAGGAAGAACAAAAATCAACTAAGAAGCAGAAGAAAGAAGAACATGAAGAAATCAAAATCCAAATATTACAAGATGTGTCATAATCATCAACAAAAAAACTTGTAGTTGTCATAGATTTTTTATCATCAGCAAATGCACATAGCTCAGGAAGTCAAAATGGAAAAGAAACATTGGAGACAGATCAGTCAAAGCTAACTGATCATTTTCATCAGTTCATGGAAATTAAGAAGAAATGTTTGAAAATCAAGCAAGATATTTTTCCCAAAATCTGTGATCAAGGATCATCTCAGAAAAATTATTATCTTCTATGGATTATGAAAAGGGTAAGCTAAATTTAGTTGTATTAGAATCAAAAGGTCAAAATAAATTCACTAACATCTAACTTGATCTAAATGCAATCAATTATGTTGATAAACTGGATTTGCACAGGAAAACTGGGGAAATGCTAAACCGAGATGTTATGATAGCTTCTCTTGGAATGAAGAAGTTGTAGACTATGAATGAGAAGCTTAGGAATCAACTAAAGAAATAGAAATTAGAAAATAGAACCAAGAAAATGAGTGTAGAAGAGATTGAGCAATGGGAAATTGATTTAGGATCAAATCCACAAGATGTTGCATCTGTACAAGCTCTCATGAAAACAAAGGACATAGAAATATAAGCATTAAGGAAAAAGATCAATATACCTAGAATTTATCATGTTCAAACACCAAAATTGCAGGTAATGCAGCAAGAGAAAGATCAATTGTTGAGGCAAATAGTACAAATGAATTATCAGATGGAGATATATGAACAACAAATTGAAGCTTTAAAGAGAGGAATTTCTTCTTCACATTCTTCAGAACCAACAGACCCATATGAGGAATTAGCTAGATCATTATCAGAGATTAATATAAAAGGAGTTGAGATTGAAAAACTCAAGAAATTGGTGTTTATAAATAATGATGAGATCAAAAATTTCAGGGAGAAACTAAATGAGAAAGACAAATTCATTGAACAATATCAAAAGCTAAAAGCTAAATTACAAGCAGGTGTGGAACAGTTGCAGGGTAAACTTGTTGGTAGGCCATACTTGATAGGCGCAAGGAATTTTATATGGGACCAAATCATAACAGAGGTAATTAAAATGTGGGACTATTTCAAGCTAATTGGAGAAGAGGATTAATTGGCCACTAAAGAAGACAAGGTTATACAACAATCATTTCAAGAATTGGTAAATGGACCACAAATTGCAACCAAAATTATCAAATTCCTTAATTCTATGTCAAAGGAGGAATTGAGGAAAAGAGGAGTGAAATATATAACTTAAATGGTAATGGAAACAGAGAATTTCTTTACCAAGCAAAGTTTAATTCAGCAAGCCCATAATAAGTGCATTGTGGTCCAAAGAAATCTTGATATTTTTTCCAATAAGTTCAATAAGCTAATGCAATGGGTTTACCTACTTTTTGGAGTAAAAAAAGGGGCATTTTGACTTTTTAAAATTACAGACAAAATTTATTATAAGTTAGAGAAAGTGATGAAAACTTTGATGAAATGATTGGGTTTATAAGAGGACAAACAATAGTAGACAGTTTAATAGATGATTTATTTTTTCTATGGCAATTTAAACAGTTGTTTTTTACTGCTCCAGCATATGGAAAACACACTAAGTTGGACATTGCATATAGGAGAATGATGGCATATCAATATCATTCGAATGAGTATTGGAAAGTTCTAATTTGGTTGATACAAGAATGAGTCATCAAAGCAACAATAGTAAAGTTAGGAGATGTTTTGGGAAAATCCCAAAGTCAAATGTATTCAATATTATATTTGTAAAATCAGATCTATTGTTGTAATTTTGAAGGCTAAAAAATAGTTCATGATAACCAATTCTGGTTAGAGACATATTTTGTATAAAACAGGAGAAATTCAATGTAATAAGGGTTGGCTTTTGCTTCGAAAAAAGACGATTTTTTTTAATAAAAGATTAATTTTACAGATCTCGAGTGATTCTTGATTTCATTATTTTAGCTCATGTTCTTTCCAATTTTCATGTGATTCTAGTGCTTCATAAATTTTCTCTCAAAATATGTATTTGATGTTATAAGTGTAACAACTTAGTACGACCACCACTGCTACAATTGTAAAAGGAATTATTAAGGTCACAAATTTGATCAATTATGTTGTAAGTATTAATTGGACCTATGTATTTTCATTATTCCTTGTGAAGAGTAATGAATTATTCATTTATGTTCATTTTATATTGATTCTTAGCTCAGATATATTTTGTTATAATTTTTTCTATTGAAAGTAAAATAATATTTATTCAAGAAGGATACGTTGTTATACTTTCAATCTTGTTTATTTAAATTCTTCTTTCATTCATTTAAGATTAAAGTTGTCTAAAATATTGAAATCACGCCTCTCAATATTTGATATTTATTTGTTAAAAAATCAATTATCATATCCTAAAGAAAAATAGTACAACACTATGTTTTATAATAGATAATTAAAATTCAAGTTAATCAGGTGTAAAATGGATGCCTTGGCATAGTTTCCTAGCTAGAAACATCTCAAGGGTTACAACACGGTCTTAGGCTTGAATAACATAACTTGCCTCCTTGTGTGACTATAAAGACAACCTAAGTACTTAATGATGACATATAGTTCCATGGGATATATTCCCAATTGAATACCTTTCTTCTAGAACTCTATAGTGCACTCATTATCAGTAATAGTGTCATAGAAATATTTATTCCTCTTCATACCTGATGGGAAAAAAAAAGGATTTGAGGTCTTTGAATACCTCACACTCAATTACTAGTGGGTTTTCCCCTAGCCTAAGGACCTTGATGTGTCTTTCTAGTTTGAGTCTATTAAAAGTTGTTGTTTTTTATCCTCTCGTACATTATGCAAGATAAAATAGACTTCTAATTGATGCAACTAATGATTCAATTTAAGTGTGTCTACCTCAACTTCATAGGGATTCATCTCGACCTTCGCTTCCACTTTAAATAAATTCTAAGAATATTGGTTAGTGGAGTTCAATATTTTGATCTTTGGTCCTTCTGTCCCTTTCCTCAACTCCTCTTGATATATTGAGCTCTAATGAGATTAGGTTTGCTTCAAAAGGGGAATGAAATTTTTCTCTAGGTTGATCATTCTCTTGGAAATATAGGCTACTTGAGCTCTCAAACTCATAAATTTTCTTTCACTTTCATCAATGAGTCATTCTTAGTATTCACCTTCCATTTCTAAGGACAAAGTAAAACACCCTAGAATATTTGGATTTCCTAATATATGTAAACATATACCATGCTCAAATAGCCAAACATTGAAATAAACCTTCTTGGATGTCAGTATGGCCTATAAACTACCTTGGATATTCCAATCGTCGACTCACCAATACATGTCTAAAATTAAATCTACTATAATGAGCATATGCTTGACTGCTTGATTGTATTTTTATGTTTTAATTGTTTTAACATTAATCAAAACACACTATTCGGATGTTTTAACTACTACAACTTATAAAATAGACTACAATAGTAAAGCCACATAATTGACCACAAATATTTACCCTGGAAACCTGATGTGGGAAATTGACAAGAAATGAAGGATCGTGCCTTTTAACTTTTTTATAATGGAGATTAAAATGCATAATACAAAGTAGTATAATCCTTCTATGAATCCATGAGACACTATGTTCTACTATAGTCTTCTACAAATGACTTTTGTGTACATGCTCTTATCATCTTCTCCACGCTCTTTCTCATGCTATGAAACAACCAAAGGATAAAGAGTGAACCTATGTTTCTCCTTTGACTCGGTTTTTAGTTGCTTGATTTAGGGTTGGGTTTAGGGTTTAGGAACTCTCTTGGACTCTTCATGATCCTTCTATAAGTATCTAATGGATCCCACACGTTACTAACTTCTCATGGGTGAATCATGGTAACTTAACGTGGATGTCACTTGGAACTATGAGGAATAATTGCACAATTAACTTGTCGAGGCCATAACCTTCACATAAAGACTCCATTTGACAAAAATGAAGCACCATTAGAAAGCTTGTAGAATTTTAAAAGTATCTTAGGAAATGGGTTTCCAAGATTAGGGACCCCATAATTCCACTTCTTTGACCCTAAAACAAAGGATCGATTAGTGAGTTTTATAGGATTTGACACAAATTGGTTCCTCTAGGCCCCAAATTATATATTCCCAATTCTATAGCATAAATAAAGTCATATTTTGACTATGTACATCCATTTGGATCACTATATTTCATTTGGAGTTGCTTCGACCATACTTTCCACTTATATTGGACACCTTGGAGGTGGTAGAGGACTTGCCCCCTAAAGAAATAAACCTTTATTATAGGTAGTAGGATTTAATGGAATGAATCATGGACACTGAGAGTAAATAGCACCTTCCAAAAAAACGTATAAATATATTGGATTTGTCAAAGTAG
This sequence comes from Picea sitchensis, assembly GCA_010110895.2. Taxonomy (NCBI): domain Eukaryota; kingdom Viridiplantae; phylum Streptophyta; class Pinopsida; order Pinales; family Pinaceae; genus Picea; species Picea sitchensis. The sequence goes on along the minus strand of SNQJ01S0007013.1, from coordinate 132,935 downwards.
GAAATCTTTTTCACAAGGGAAAGTATTTTACTAGGAACTTGATTTAGCATAAATTTGTCCATCTAATGTAAGAACTTAATGCAATGGAGGCCACTGCTTCCCAATGGTGAATGACTAATATAGGTGGCCATTTGGGACATCTAGGAGGCCATTTAAGACTGCCACCTTTCAAAAAATAGTCATAAACCTTGTAATATTTGCATCAATTTTTGTTAGCTCTCAGTGTTACTCCAAAAGTGCTTTAACCTTGCTACAAGAGAAACATGTATTCTATCCCCTTGGTGATGCTTCATGTACACATGTATGGATTAGTTTGGGTGGATGATTGACCTTGGTTATAGTGTTTGTATGACACCCTTTCCTAGGAGGTTGATACTCTAGTCAGTTTATTGACTAACCCGTTAGGTGCACATAATGGGGGAGCTTATTGCTCAACTAAAAGAGGTACCTACCTAGGAGGAGGGAACTTAATCCTTTATGTTTTGGACCATGTGATATGAGGCATGTGGTGCATGGATGAACCCTTGGTTTGTTCGCGATGGACGTGCACGTGTGGAGGTGGCTTGGTCTTGATTTGTTATAACTCATATTGATTCTTATGTGGATTTATTCTTTGGAGTGTTGGAGACCTTGTGACAACATTTTACTTCATTCGAGAAGGATTGTTGGACATTATAGAGAGGGGAATCAAGCCTTGGATGGAATTTGGTTTCTAGGATGCTTGCATGGAGGCTTGGAGTTGAGTTGGGGACACTTGGGTTGGAATAGTGATCATGTAGGTGGAGTTTACTCGAAGTAGCACATGGTTTAGGAGGAGAGATGGATTTCATGTGGACTTGTGGTGAAGGAGTGTGGACACATGTTGTGTAGAAGCATCACCTTAGAGGCTTCATTATGTATGATATCAACTTGGATATTGACATTTATATTCTTGGAGTGTAGTGCTTCACATGTGTGTCCCACGTGTGGATTTGTAGATTTAGTGTAAGTGTTTAGGCCCACATATGTATTATTGACCTCCCTTACCTCTCTGTATGTAGAGGAGGGAGAGAGTATTTTCACAATCATCATTATACTCTTCTTTGATATTTCCTTAGAGATATTAGGGTTCATGAGGAAACCCTAGGACCTATATGCTAGGTTTCATGAGGAAACCCTAGAAGAAGATGAAGGAAAAAAGAGATGTCTTAATGGATTGATGGAAAAAATCATTTGGTGTCCTATCAAATAATGGAGGATAGGAATTATTTCCCATAAAATTTCTAGAGAAAAAAAATGAAATTGTTGTTGTTATAGAGTGGACTTTCCCCCTATATAATTTTGGGAACAATAAGACTAGAGATCCCAAGCCATTTCAATTTTTTTCTTGTTTGTATTGTATGGGCTCTCAAAAGATGGTCAAAAATTGGTAAATGGTTTTTCTCTCAAAAGGGGAATACAAATGAATAATATCTTGAATGAATAGAGTAGAAATTTATGGCATTGGGTATCACATGACATCCCATAGCTTTGGTAGTGATAAAAAAAATGTATTTCTCCCATTGGATTGGTGGAGCAGTAATTCAATTCATGCATATGGAATAGTAGATGGCCTTCTAGTTCCCTGGATATCAAGAGGAGAATGAGAACATTGAAAAAGTGAAAAGTGTGTTAGGCTTTCCCAATGTTTTTGGAAAAAATGGAACACATTCCCAACTAGAGATATTTGTGGGCCTCCTAGTGTTTTAAAAAATAAAAGATAAAGAGCTCCCAACAACATTGGAGTTCTTGTGCTGAGAAGAAGGGAGATAGTATGTTGAAAATTAATTCTCGATTAGGGAATCCCAACAAAACACATTTATATGCCTCGCTAGATGGATTCCATAGCAAGGGAGAATTGCTAATTAGATGTAGAGAGAAGAGTTGTATTCAAGCAACCTTGCCACAACTTAAACACTCTGTGGAGAGATCCTTTTGCAAAATAAATTGGGAATATTCATCCAAGAGATGTGTTGGATATATGTGTTGACCCAGGTTCTACCTTAGTTCTCCAAAAAAACCCTACAAACCATTGGACCCTCTCATAAACCATAAGGCAATGCCACGCACAGAGTGCACAACACAGTCTCACCTGAGATGGATTATGGGTGACTACATGACCCAATTGTCTGCAGTCGTGGAAGGTATGGTGCTCATGGGGTGTCAGGCATACTATTATTCTACTTCAACATTCATTTGACCATACCATCATCCAGATATAGTATTCATTGAACCCTTAATATTCATTTTAAATAAAGAACATGTCTAATCTAGTGTGCACTGCAAATTAACCTCAACAGATTCATTCATTTACTTATTCATTCATAATAAATCAAATAAAATCAAAACATAAGAGACACATACATAGATACATCATATTTTTCCATGGTTCAACCCCCCTAGGCTACGTCCACAAAGATTTGTCTTCTTTATTATTCTTCATCAAAGTTCTACACTACACAAATTACATCATAAATTTGCAATACTTTCTGACCTAACCCTCAGTTACATTTCATCAAACTCCACCATCATTCAATTTCCTCATATCATATAGCCAAAATTTCTAAAAAGGACTCTAAGACTGAAATTGTCCACCAAAACTATGACAGATAAGGTCATCATTGATATCCCCTAGCTACCTCATACATCCTCTATTTATACTACAAAAGGTGGGTAAAAACCAATTAAATCATAACCAAAACCCTAACCCTAGTGGATTAGGCTTATCCACATAATAATTTCCTTCACATGGTTGGCCTTCGATCCAAATGTTCCTTTCTTTGACTCTGTCTTATTTTTCCTTAATTTATGACGCGCTACTTTCCTTGTCTTTCGTCGCGTTGATTTCCCTTATTTCTTGGCACGTGCTCCAATTGTCCTCCAAAACTGTTGCGTTTTCCCCCAAAATAGCCTACTCCAACAGGCCCCCAACACTTCCTTGTGGCTCATCCCAAGCCACTCAGGCATTGCTTTCCTCCTTGACAGATTTCTCAAACTCCTGGAATCGATCTGCAATTTCTTCATCACAAGTCTTCACTTGTGCGCTTTTATCTGTAATAGAATCTACACTTTGCGCATTGAGATGTTCCTTCAACATCTCTTTTGCATCCAACCTAAGTTTTTCCATATTTCCCCTTGTTCTATCCATCTCTATAAAAATATTCTCTGCATCCTCTTGTAATGGCTCCAGTTGAGCCTGCCTCATTTGCTTCTCTGTTTGCATAGTCTTTGATTCTACCTGTAAGTTATTTAACTCCTACTAGCTCCTTAACCTCTCTTGAATTTGCATGTCCTTCTTCTTTTTCTTCAGGTCCTACATTGTTGTATTAACACCTTCCTCCTTTTTTTCCAATGCATGCAACTTTTCATCCTCTTGCAGGCTTGTCCAGAGTTGCGAACTTTTGTCATATAGCTCTGCAATGTCCTTAATCCTTTGTGCCATGTTCTCCATGTGCCCTACAATCTCTCGCTCTCTCTATGATATCACTTCTAGTGTCATGATTGGGTTCAATTGTGTCATCAAGTCCATTATGTGAATTTTGTAATCTTCCATCGCCTAAGCGATCTTCCCAATTTTCTCCTCTGTCTGTAAATTCACCCCTTCTTGTGCGTTGTCTGGAATGGACTTGATGACTTCTTCTATGCGTTGCTTGATATATCCAATGAGATTATTTTCCTCGTCCTTCTCAACCTAGACTTCGTTGAGATTTATCTTCAACATATTCTTTATGTCCTTTGTTGTTTATAACTCTGTCGCATCCGCGCGTGCTCTAGATTGGATTTCATGTGTGACGCTAACTTGCAGTTTGTACAACACTTTCATAGGGACCTTGGAAAATTCCAAGTCCAAGTGAGAAATGTCCTTCATCTATTTATATGATGTCTCCTCATCCAACTGCAGCATATCCCAAGTGATAGGAAAGTTCTCACTTCCCAACGCTATAATATGGATTGTTTTGTGCACTGGTACTGTATCTTCTTGAGCAGTCCGTTGTGACTACACCTTTTCCTTTTGTTGTATTGTTCTCAGTTGAAATTGTGTCAAAGTTTCCTTAACTTATTCCTTCTTTATAATCTCCTCTCTTTGTCTTTTCGTGTCATACCATGACTCTGCTATGAGGTCTTGTACTTTTTCTACCACCATCTCCGCATCATCTTCTGTAATTGTGAATTCTGGAAAATCTTTGTGTGCCTTCATTTTTTCCTTTGTCCTTATACCTGTAGCATGGTCCTCTTCTTTGGCAGAGTCTTTTTCTATGCTAAAGTTGTGGGTACTTCTATGTCTGGGATTTCTCCTCCTCCTTTTTCCTCTTATGCGGGAATATTTGTTTTCTTCTGTGTACTTCCATTAGTCTTCTTTTGTTGTGCTTCTTCATTGGTCACTTTGTCACGATTCTTCTCCTGTGTAGGTGGATTTGGAATGGTCTTTTATAGTCTTGGTTTCTTTTTTGTTACACTCCCTCTAATGTCCTTTGTGCACTCTGCATCTTTCATGGTGTTTGATGTTGGACTGTTTTTTTTCTGTGATGTACCAGCTTCTACTGTTTGTTTTCCTCTTTTTCCTTTCTTTGATGTCATTATTACTTTCCACTCATCTAGACAGTCTTTCATGGCCCATTGGACTTCCTCACCAATGACATGATACCTCATTTGCAACCAATTATTCTTTGGGTCTCTTTTGGCCTGAATCCATATGTTGTGCCTTGATACCTGAAATTTTTCTATGTCTTTTTGCTCCTCCACCACTTCTAGTGGTATCCTCCATATCTCAACCACTTTTTCCTGCATTTCCTCAAAATATGTCACAAATATACTAGAGTTGGCCTTCCTCTCTCTTGAGACTGATGTTTGCCACAATGTTTCATATTGTGTTGGGCGACACTTTTCAATAATTTGACAAAATGCACTGTATTTGGGGTGCCTCCATCCTACCAGCGCTATAAGTATTATTAGCCATGAATAGTGGAAATTTGTTCCTAAGTCTTGGGTGTATTTGCAATCATCCAGAAACGAGTTCAATAAGTATGGACTCCAACTCAGTAAAGTCCCCTTTGCACATTGTTCGGTTGTTGCTATTACCCCTGTTGGTTCCTCTTCCTTGCGACACTTCCTTAGAAATTTGCATTCCAATAACTTCGTTGCCACTCTGGTCACAAGTTCACTAATATTGTTGATTTTAAGGCCTCTAGACCCTCTCATTATTCCATATGTTTTCTTCATCTTCTTTGTCAGGGTATTCTCCTTATTTTTATCATCCATATATTGTTCAGGTTTCTCTCCATTAGTTGGTAGCCCTATGATCTTCACAATTAGGTCTACATAAATTGATACGGGCATGTCTAACCATAAAAATACCTCCATGTACTAACACCTACAATTTTTTGATGTAGTTATTCACATCCTTACCATGCCCAAAATGAGGGATCTCCAATAAGTTCATTATCCATGTGTTGTATAAGACTGTTATCCATTGTTTTGGTTCAAGTATTGGAACTCCAGACACACTAATCCATTTTCTCTCCATGTATACATGCAGCTCAAACTCATGAAATTTATGTCTATCTACTACATCATGATCTTCATACCTCAATTTTTCTATAGATCCTAAAATGTTGGGAAGGATTTTCACTCCTTCTGGTATGCATGGTAGTGCTATTGTGATTCTTTATTGTTTGTGTGGTGACCTCTACACCGGTTGTTTCCCCCTGGTCTTTTTTGTCGTGGTGGATGGACATGCTTCCCAAAGCACATCATATTTTGTTTATGTGTCTAATTCTTGTTCACATGTAATATCTTCTACTTGCACATGTTTTTTTGTTTGCGGCGTTGTTTCTATGACAGGTGGTTGTACTAGTTCGACCTCTGCCCTAGGTTCGTCGGATTCTATTATTCCATCATCTGCCATGTTTTTCTGTTGTGACACTCCCAAAACTAGTTGTCGTGTAGGATTCTATGTTTCAATGGGGTTTTTCTCTTCAACCCTTGGATCTACATACATCTGCTCAGTGGCAGGCTCATGTTCTTCGACAAGTGTTGAGCTAACTGGTTCCTTGATGGGTGATGGGATAGCATCCACATAGACAATTCCTTCTAGATGAATAGGGTTTTCTTCCTCTACGGTTGCTTACTCTTTGGACTTCACAGTACGTTGCATGTTTCTCACAACTCGACTAGGAGCTCCAACCTTTGGTGGTGCCATGTTGCAAAATCCTAAACCTATTTCTCTTAATCGTTGGTGAAAACTTGGGGATACCTAGTCGCTTTCTGTGTTTGCTCAGCTTTCTCTCCTTAGCTTTTGTCTGCTTCAAGTCACAATTCTTTTATAAGGATTTTCATAAATGCTTTGTCGTATCCCACTTTTTTGGTCATCGTCTTTCTTTTTTTGGCCGCTCTTTTCCCATCGTGATGCATTTCTGTCTAGTCATCTTTTTCTATCATGCAGGGTCTTCATGTTTTTTCATACCTCTTTCTAGCTTCTATTGCGCGCTATATCTTCCAACCGTTTGTCTACCACCTATCCATATACCTACTTCTTTTTGTCTTTTTCTTATTTGTCCACTTTTTTTTTCTTCCTTTTTCTTCTTTTAATTTCTACTATATACAATATGTATAAGTCTATTTTATGCACTGCAACTATTGAAGGTTAGTATGTCGAATGTCTTTATACAGTTTCATTCGACTACCATTCACAAATCCTTGAATATCCTTGCATGTTAAATATTGCAGTTGCACAATACCTCCATTTGTGATAGATTTTATCTCTTATGGCTCTAGCCCGTGCATTCTGAACTTCCATGGGCGCTACAAGTATTTACTTTCATAGAGGAGAACCAGATCTCCTTCCTTAAATTTATTCTTCTTGATGTGTTTTTCATGCCAAGCTTTGTCCTTTTCTTTTTATACTTCCTGATGGAAGCCAGCTATGATCTTGTCTTCTTACAATTCCATAAGTTGAGTCTATCTTTCTTGTGTTGTGCCTCTTTCTGTCATGTTTTTAATGGTTTCATTGCATAGACTAGGTATCAAATACTCCAAGGGGACTACTGCTTCTTGTCCATACACCAACCTGAAAGGTGTTTGTCATGTTAGTTTCTTGCGTGTAGTTTTATAAGCCCATAACATTGTCGATACCTTCAAATCCCAATCATCCATGTTCACATTGAAAATATTGGTTAAGGCATTTTCTAATATCTTGTTAAATGATTCCACTATTCCATTAGCTTGAGGATGGTAAGGAGTGATCTTCTGATGATGTATCTCAAATTATTAAGTCATTTCCTAGATTGTATTGTTAATAAAATGAGTCCCTTGTTCACTCATCAAAACTCTTGGGCATCCAAATCTTGTGACTACTTGTTCAAATAATAAGTGTGCTATAGTATCTACGCTGCAATCCTTCACTGTTGCTACTTTATCCCATCTAGTTAAGTATTATGTTGTTGTAATAATATATTTTAAGCATGATATTCTCATTGGTGGATTAATAGGTCCTACAAAATCTATTTCCCACTTGTCAAACACTTTCAAAGTTACTTGAGGTATTAATGGCATCTCATCCCTCCTGGATGTCTTTCCAACCCTCTGACAGACATCGCAATTCTGATAGTACTCCTTTGCATCCTTTTGAATTGTTGACCACCATAATATTACATGCAATATCTTTTTTGCAGTAGCCTTCCCTGCATAGTGTCCTCCAGCTATTCCTTATGAGTTTTTGATAATATGATAGGTCGTTCATGCTCCATCACACATCTCCTCAAAATGTTTTCTGCACCTAATTTGTACAAGTGACCTACAATCAATTGGTAGTATGCATCTCTAACCACCAAATTTTTCTTCTGCATAGTATTAAATTCCTTTGGCGAAAATCATGTGCTCAAAAACTCAATAATGTCAACAAAATACTCATCAACAATATGTATTGAAAAAAATTGTGCATCGGGGAAGTTGTCCTCTAAATTGCTTGGTTCTTCTCCATTAGTTATCCTTGATAAATGATTTGGCCATGCATTCAATCTTCCAGGCTTCACCACAACTTCAAATTCAAACTATTGAAACAATAGTAACCATATGCATATTCTTCCCCCCAACATTGGCTTGTTGACCAAATATCTAAGAGCAGAGTGATATGTAAACATCTTGAAATGTTGGCCTAACAAATAAATTATGAACTTCTACAGTGCATATACCATGTCCAAACCTTCTCTTTCAGTAGTATTGTAGTTATGTTATGAATCTGACAGCTTTCTGCTTGCAAATGATATAGGTTGATCTATATCACCTTCTCCTGGTTGTGTTAGTACTACTCCAAGTGCTATTGAAGATGCATCCACATGCACATGAAATTCCTTTGACCAATCTGGAAACACTAAAATTGGCATAGTCACCATTTTCTCCTTCAAGATATCCAAACTCTGTTGGCACTCATCATTCCACTGAAATTTGGTATCCTTCTTCAAAAAATTCTCCATTGGCACAGTAATCTATGAATATCTCCTTATAAACTTCCTATAATACCCTGTATGACCAAGTGTACTTTTTAAATGACGCACTAACTTAGGTGGTTGTAAATTAACCATGACAACAATTTTCGTAGGATCAACCAGCAGACCTTGTTTACACACCACATGTCCTAGAAAAATCCCAAAAGGTGCATTGAAAATGCATTTATTAATGTTCAATGAGATCTGACGTTGTCTACACCTATCCAACATCAATCTTAACACTTCAACATGATCCTTCAATAAAATAAACACCTTCCAATAATCCAAATAAACTTCCAAAAAGTTATGTATGAAATCCTTAAATGTTGTTACTACTTCTCTTGAAAACATTGCAGGTGCATTTTTTAATCCAAATGGAATTACTATGTACTTAAATGATCCCCATTTGGTAGAAAATTTAGTTTATGTCGATCTTCTGGTGCTATCTTGATTTGATGATATCCTAAAACCCCATATGTAAATGAATAGGCTTCTTGACCTCCTACATTATCTAATACTTCATATGTAAATGGGGTAGGGAAGGGATCATGCAGACAAGCATCATTCAACTTCCTTAAGTCTACACAGATCCTTAACCCCCCTTGCTTATTTTCTTACACTACGATAGGGATAATCCATTATGATTCTTCAACAGGTTCTATGACACCATCCTCTAACATATCGTCAATATTTTCCTTCACTTTCTTCTTATATACTGGATTTAACATATAGGGTCATTGTCTTATGGTTCTAGCATCTGGTTTCAAATGGATCTTCATTTCTCCCAGCTCTCCTGCTACTCCCTTCATCTCTGAAAATGTTGCTGGAAACAAATCATTGTACTGACGCAGTAACTCTATTATGCTCTCCACTGTCTGGTTGTCCCAATAATCACCAATACTTGCTATCTTTGGGTTTTTTTTTGTTCCAATATTTACCTTCTTTATCTTCAAGGGTACAACATACTCTTATGATTCTAATTGTGGTCCTTCTACTTCTCTTTCTCCTTCAACTTATGTAATCTGGATGTTGCGTAGGTTTTCTTCTATTGGGTCTTCTTCTTCTGGGACATGATAACAATGTAGTAACTCTCTGACTGTCTGTCTATTCTGATTTTGATATGTTGTGACTATTTCAAATTCGGGTTCTTCAAATATATTTTCTCTTATCACCTTCAGTGATGTATCTATATCTGGACTCTCATGCTCAAATGAAAATGTAATCACAAAATTTTGTTGCATTTCTTCCCAATTTGCAGTTTCTCCGCATTATTCCAACTATGTGTACCAGTTCCTTGGAATTCCTTCTACTGTGTGAATAAAGTGAAGTGGCCACTCTTCTGGTGGTACTAATATCCACTAAATTATACATCTATCTATGTGTTCTCTAGTCTTTCCAATCCCATCATACTTCTCGAAACATATGTTCTCCTACTCTACACCAAATCTAATGCACAGTAACATATTACATTGATACCAGTTATTAATCTTCTTTTTAGGTGTTCCCCACCATCGTGCAGGTGTTTCTTTCAAAGCTATGTGTAATACTATTAATCTTTGATTTTCCATTACTTTTAACTCAAACTTCATTAGAAATTCTTCTTAGTCATTCTGACCATAAAAAGTAGTAGGTTATCTTACCTCTAAACCGATCTATCTCAGTGCGTGCATCATTCTGGCACATCTTCTGGTAGATGACTCATGTAGTCAATGTTTCTGGTTCTTGTTTATTAATTGGGTTGGTTTTCATTGATGTCAACCGTAGCGAATTTTGGTAGCACAAAGGTTTGGGTAATGGACCCAAGTTTGTTTGATGGATAATGGTATGTGTTTTGATATATTTGTAGGTAATAATATTCTGTATGGATAGTACATGTCATTCCATTTCCGGTGGTATGTGGAACGTCACATAACTCCTCACGGTTAGAGAGTTATGGCCATGTGAAGTTGGAGAACCCTCATGATTCATCTGGAAGCCCCAAAAGGTCAAAGTAGTCAAAGTGTTTTCAAAGAAGAAATTATTTAAATAATAAAGTGAAGCGATGAGTGTACTATAAGTTAAAGAGGATACAAAATAAATTATTTAAATAATAAAGTTAATGGAGAAATTACTAAGTGAACAAGTGGTTAGAAGTGGGTTAACCCTAAAATCAGGAAAGTGGGTTAAGATGGTTAAAAGGTAACGCTTTGAGGAAGCTACATGAAAGTATAAATAAGATTCAAGGCTCTCTCATTTTAATCACACTTGAGCATATTGAATATCTACAAGTGACTGAGGTAACCAAAGGATATCTAATCCAAATTTCAGATGGAAGGTGAAGTAAAGAAGGCCAAAATTCAAGGGAGGATAAATTATTTTGATGATGCTTTCTAAGGTATGTTATTTGCAGGTCATCTCACCATTTTTACAATAAAAAAATTTATAGAATGATTCAGAATGTGAAATTGGTAGGCCATTGAGGAAACATATCCAAGTATTTGTGATACAAATTTCATCTTATGGGTCGTTGTATTTTTGGAATTACACGCCGTTGCAAATAGGGTTTGTGGCTAGTCATGAAACTAGTCTAAAACAAGTGTTTTGGGTAAAAAAATCATAAATTATTCATAACATATCCAAACTCAGTAAGACCAAATGTATTGGTTAGATTAAAGTCTGTAGTACTATGTGTACAATTTTCATATCCATACAACAAATATTATGTGTGGGGCACGCTCTACAAGTTTGCTCTCTAGAGTAAGCCATAATTCAACAAGGTAAGCCATTTTTTCTATAACTCATTTTCTGAGAGGTTCCAAGTAGTGAAATCTGGAGGATTTGCATAAAAGACACTGAAGAACATTGTGTACCATTTTCAAATATTTATTCATTACAGGTACATAGTTATGATTATTACAAGTTAGGGTTGTTGACTAATCCAAAATTAGTCATGTGAGACTAAAGTAAAGTTTGATAAAATGCTAGTCTCTTGTTGTTAAAGTTAAGGAAGGTTTCTAGGTATGTGATCATATACACCAGGTCTATTATAGAGTTACATATCAGATTTAGATGATGAAATTGATGAGGGTTTTTGGTTGAGGTTGAGGTACAGGTTGGTGCATGGTTGATGCACTTGTTTATGGTACAGGTTGATTAAAGATTGTTTGGACATGTTATATTGATAGGTTATTTGTACAGGTTGCATGCATGGTTGATGCATTTGTTTATGGTACAGGTTGAGGTATAGGTTGATGTGTTGTACATGTTGGCACAGTTTATTGGTATAGGTTTTTATAGGTTGTTTGGTGCAGGTTGATTGGTATAGGTTGTTACAGTGGTATATATCACAGTGATAGTGTGACAGTGGTTCCATCATTCTACTTCTATTTCAGGGTGGTTGGATGGGGCAAGGACAGGTGGTTGTAGCCACCTTCTGGTTGTAGCCGGAGAACATAGGGGGTTGTAGCCTCCTTCTGGTTGTAGCCAGAGATTTGGGGAGTTGGATCTTCCCTCAGGTTGTAGCCTGAGAAACTAGGGGTTTGGAGCCTCCTTCCAGTTGCAGCTGGAAAAAAAAGGAATGGTGCTTCTAATGAATGTAATTCTTAAAGACATATAAGAGAAATCGTATGTGGTTTTCTCCCGCTTTGGGTTTCCACGTAAAACCCCAGTGTATTTTGTATGTGTGTGATTGCTCATTTGTTCATTGTTTATTTACTCTGCAACTAATGGATGATAATGCTACATTGATATAACACTTGCATTTTATGGTGAAAAGGATTTTATTGCTTTATCACTGATTCACCCCCCTCCCCGCTCAGTAATCCAACAATTGGTATCAGAGCAGGTTCCTTTAGAAATCAGTTTAACCATTGAAAGGTAGATCATGGAGAGCAACAACATGTATAAAAATGGAATACCATAGTTTGGTGGATAGAAGTATGAATTTTGGAGCAGAAGGATGAAAACATATATACATGCATAGGGATTTGAAATTTGGCAATCAATTGTAGATGGATACAAAGAACCAGCAGTCCCGCCGACAAATGAAAGAGCAATAAAACTTGGTCAAAATAATTCCAAAGCCACAAATGCACTTTTGAATGGTCTTTGTGAATCGATATACACCAAAGTTATACATTGCAAATCCGCTAAATATATTTGGTACAAGATTCAAAATATGTATGAAGGAGATTCAAAAGTCAAAGCAACAAAGCTTCAAACTTATAGAGGTCAGTTCAAACAACTAAAGATGAAGGAAGATGAAAATATTGCATCTTACTTCTTATGAGTTGATGAAACAGTAAATGAAATCATAGGATTGGGAGAAGAAATTAAAGAATTTGTAATTGTTCAAAAGGTACTAAGATCTCTATCTATGAGATTTGATCCTAAGATATCATCACTAGAAGGAAGAGCAGATCTAGACTCAATAAGCATGGATGAAAAACATGGAATCTTCACAGCATATGAAATGAGAACTGAACAGGAAAATCCAGATATAAAAGAAGCAGCTTTCAAAGCATCCAAAAGTTCAAAGAAAAAGGGAAACCAAAGTAAAAGAACATATCATAAATAGTGACATTTCAGAAGATGGTGAAGAAATGGCCAACTTTGTTAAAAGATTGAACAAGGGAACCAACGGCAGATATAAAGGTAATTTTCCATTGATTTGTTTTAATTGTGATGGTATTGGTAATTTTTCTAACAAATGTCCTCATAAGAAAAATAATATGAATGATGAAGATTACTCAAATAGAAAACAAACATATAAAGGAAAAAGAACCACAAATAAATATTTTAAGAAAAGATTATGCACCAAATAAGACATATGCTCATCAGATGAAGATGAAGTCAGTGACAGTGAGACAGAAAGAGTTTTATTCATGGTAGTAGAAGACTCTGATAAAGAATGCATAGAAGAAGAATATGAAAAGGCAAAAGCTGACTACCGAGAAGAATTGTTGTGTGCCATAGAAGTTATAAGAAGAGAAAGGAAGAAAAACAAGAAGCTACAAGAAGAACTAGACAAGAAAGAAGACACTCAGGAACTAGAACAAATGATCACAAATTTGAAGGTTCAAATAGAAGAAGATAAAGAATTGAAGAAGCACTCAAAGAACAGCTAGAAGAAAGAGACAGGATCATTGGAAATTTGGAAGCAGAGATTATCATATTAAGAAAGGATATTCAAGAGAAAAATATGCATAACAACTCAAAAGTTTTGGATAACATTATCAGCAGTCAAAAGCCTCATCGTGACAAGTCTGGACTTGGATACAATCAAACAGAAAAGGGATCAAGCTCCAAAACAACAGAACAAGAAACATATCCAAAAAGCTATGCAAAAAAAATCAAAGGGGATAGGAAGACCTACAAGGAAGATTACAGGGACACTCCTCCACCGAGAAGATTCAGATTTCAGAATCAACGACCGACAGAAACAGATAGGCCTCGGGAAGAAGAAGGATTCAGAAGAGAAACTCATTTCAGAAGATCTTCAACTCCCAGGTATCAAACTATACTTTTTGGTTTATGTTATGCATGCAAAAATTTTGGACATAAATCTATGAATTGCAGAGCTAACAGCAGGAACATAAACAACTTTGAAATTCATACACAAAAGGGTTATCCAAGAAGGCCTAGTGAAACATAGAGAATAGGTTACAACAGGTTTGAATCATTAAGCATTGAAGTGGAATTATACAAGTGTAACAACTTTGGACACATAGCCAAAGATTGCAGAATGATAGTTCCTCCTAGAGAACCACAACAGAACAACAACAGTCACAGATAGGAACCTCAAAAGAGAACATGGATAAGAAAGAAGAATCAGTATAGCAATGAAGAATGCACACTCGCTCTACAAGCTAATAAGAAGAAATTTGGTTGGTATGTTGACAGTGGTTGTTCAAAACACATGAAAGGTGATAAAGATAGGTGTCTTACATTAATAAAGGAAAGAGATGGATTAGTCTCCTTTTGAAATGACGATTCAGCTAAAATCATTGGAAAAGGCATAGTGAGAATTGGAAACATGAATTCCAAGGCATAAAATGTTCTACTAGTATAATATATGAAACATAATATTCTAAGTGTGATCCAAATGTGTGACCAAGGTCATAAAGTTAATTTTGATTCACAAAAGTGCGAGACAAGAAAAGAAGGTTCAGGACAATTGATTGCAATAGCTGCAAGAACTTCAAGCAACATATATGTATTAAGTGAAATTGGAAATGAAAAGTGTTGTCTAGGAAAGGAAGATGAAAGTTGGATATGGCACAGAATAATGGGTCACATACACTTTGATAACCTTGTCAAAGTTAGAAAAAAGGAAGCAGTTAGAGAAATGCCCCAAATCACGAAACCGACCAACACTTTATGCAAGCATTGTCAACAAGGAAAGAAAACAAAGACCGTGTTTAAATCAAAGGAATATTCAATGAAAAGACCACTGGAAATTGTGCATACTGATCTAGTTGGACCAACTACAACAAAGGGTCTAAAAGGTGAGAAATACTTTATGTTATTAGTTGATGATTATACAAGAATGACTGTAGTTTTCTTTCTCGGGAATAAGTCAGAATCTTTTGAAAACTTCAACGTCTACAAAGAAATGGTTGAAAATGAAATGGATTCAAAAATCAAATGGTTGAGATATGATAATGGATGAGAGTTCACTTCAAAGTAATTTATGGAATATTGCAGCAGACATGAAATAAAAAGGCAATTCTTTGTTGCTAGGACACCTCAACAGAATGGAGTTGTTGAAAGAAAGAACATGACAATACAAGAAATGGCTTGAACAATGCTAATGGATTCCAAATTGACAGAAATATTTTGGACACATGCAGTGCATACATCATTTCACATTCAAAACAGAGTAATTCTCAGAAAAAACACTGACAAAACCCCCTACGAGCTATGGAAAGTAAGACCATCAAATGTGAAGCACTTCAGAGTATTTGGAAGCAAATGCTACATCAAAATAGAAGATGGCAGAATGGGAAATTTTGACTCTCGTGTGGACAAAGGAGTACTTGTTGGTTACTCAAGTACAAGGAAAGCATACAAGTGTTACAATCTGAGTTTGAACAAAGTTGTGGAAAGCATCAATGTATCAATTGATGAAACAGGTAGACGAGAATTAAAGGAAGAAGAAAATGAATCAATGGAACATTTTTACGAACAAGAAACAGAAGAGAAGAAGAAGTAGAAGGGGAATATGAAGAAGATCAAATAGAAGTAGAAGAGAAAGTTCAACAAGTGCCTCCAAATACACCTAGAAAACGAGTACAGAAGAATCATCCTTCAGATCATATTATCGGAAACAAAGATGTAGGAGTTGAGAATAGAAGAAGAATCCATTCACCAGAACAAACGCACCTAGCACTCTCATCTACGATTGAACCAAACAGTTTTGAAGAGGCCAGCAAGGATGAATTTTGGAATAAGGCCATGGATGAATAATTGGATCAAATAGAGAACAATGACACTTGGGAATTTGTTCCAAGACCAAATAATAAGAATGTGATTGGCACAAAGTGGGTATTCAGAAAAAAAAAAAAAATTGAATGAAGATGGACAAGTTAAAAGGAACAAAGCTAGATTGGTATGTAAAGGATATGCACAGGTTGAAGGAATTGACTTTGAAGAGACATTTTCTCCAATTTCCAGAATGGAAGTAATCTGATTGATTTTAGCTTATGCATGCTCCAAGAATATTAAAGTGTATCAGATGGACATGAAATCAACTTTTCTGAATGGGGAACTTGAAGAAGAAGTCTACATCGAACAACCAGAAGGATTTCAATTGTCAAAGAACGCAGATTACGTGTCCAAATTGAAGAAGGGATCATATGGTATAAAACAGGCTCCTAGAGCATGGTACTCTAGACTGGATAAATATCTATAGCAGGAAGGGTTCAGAAAAGGAAGTGCAAACAACAACCTCTACATCAAGGTAACTCAAGATAGTATTTTATTAATTGAGGTTTATGTTGATGATATTATTTTTGGAAGCAATGATGACAGGTTAAGCCAGAAATTTGAAAAGGATGTGCAGAATGAATTTGAAATGTCATTACTCGGAGAACTATCCTTCTTTTTGGGTCTTCAGATATGTCAAAGCAACCAAGGAATTTTTATTTATCAAACTAAGTATATCAAAGAAATGCTAAAGAGTTTCAGAATTGAAGATTGCAAACCAGTTACCACTCCTATGAAAACTAATTGTAAGTTGAGAAAAGATGATGATTCAAAGTCTACAGACCAGAGGAAATATAGGTCAATGATTGGTATCTTACTATATGTGACAACATATAGACCAGATGTAATGCAGACAATTGGACAGGTGGCACGATTTCAAGCAGCACCAAAGGAAACAAATGTTGTAGAAGTGAAGAGGATTTTCAGATATCTCAAAAGAATAGAAGAGTTTGGATTATGGTATCCAAAAGGAAAGGATCTATCACTTATTTCCTACAGATATGCAGATTCGGTAGGTTGCATTGATGACCAATGAAGCACCAATGGAGAAATGTTCTACTTGGGTGAGTGTTTAGTATCATGGATAAGTAAGAAAAAATCAACAGTATCCTTATCTACAGCCGAGGAAGAGTATATTGTAGCAACAACATGTTGTACACAGGTTCTATGGATGAAACAAACTCTGACAGATATACAGTTTGAGTATGATTATCCCATTCCAATCTATTATGATAATACAAGTGTCATCAATATCTCAAAGAACTCGGTGATGTACTCCAAGACGAAGCACTTTCCAATCGAGTATCACTTTCTACGGGAACATGTTACAAAGAAGAACATCAAAGTTGAATATGTGGGCATAAAATAACAAGTGGAAGACATATTTACAAAATTGCTTCCATGGGAAGCCTTTGAGTATTTTCGCCAGAGACTTGGAGTAATTTCTAATCCAAAATGAATGATTTTGAATGCTTATTTTATATGTCTTAGATCTACATGAGGAAGCACCATAAAGAGGACAGTTCAGGTTGGGAGATCAGTTTCAGGAAGAGTTCAGTCAAGGGGAGTATCCCCAAGGACAGTTTAGTTAGGGGGAGTAGCCCCAGATGGAAAAATACCTTTACCATTGATGACAAAGGGGGAGAGATTTATCAGATGCAGAACACAGAGGCATGGTTCCATGGGGAGCGATGGTCATAGGGGGAGAATGAGTGATATGAATTCAGTATTGCATGACATGACTTCAATATTGCATCAAAGTTTTTTATCAAATGCAAAGCATGGAGGCATGGTTCCAGGGGGAGCATGAGTGATATGACTTTAGTATTGCATGACATGACTTCACTATTGCATCAGAGTGTTTTCATCAATGCCAAAGGGGGAGACTGTTGATTAATTGGGTTGGTTGTCATTGATGTCAATCGTAGAAAATTCTGGTAGCACAAAGGTTTGGGTAATGGACCCAAGTTTGTTTGATGGATAATGGTATGTGTTTTGATATATTTTTAGGTAAGACTATTCTAGATGGATAGTACATGTCATTCCATTTCCGATGGTATGTGTAACGTCACATAACTCCTCACATTTAGAGAGTTATGGCCATGTGAAGTTGGAGAACCCTCATGAGTCATCTAGAATCCCCAAAAGGTCAAAGTAGTCAAAGTGTTTGCAAATAAGAAATTATTTAAATAATAAAGTGAAGCGATGTGTGCACTATAAGTCAAAGAGGATACAAAATAAATTTAATGGAGAAATTACTAAGTGAACAAGTGGTTAGAAGTAGCTTAACCCTAAAATAAGGAAAGTGGGTTAAGATGGTTAAAAGGTAACCCCTTGAGGAAGATACATGAAAGTATAAATAAGAGTCAAGGCTCTCTCATTTTAATCACACTTGAGCATATTGAATATATGCAAGTGACTGAGGTAATCAAATGATATCTAAGCTGAATTTTAGAGGGAAGGTGAAGTAAAGAAGGCCGAAATTCAAGGGATGATAAATTCTTTTGATGATGTTTTCTAAGGTATGTTATTTACAGGTCATCTCACCATTTTCACAATAACTTTTTTTCTAGAATGATTCAGACTGTGAAATTGGGAGGCCATTGAGGAAACATATCCAAGTAGCTATGATACAAATTTCAGCTTGTGGATCGTTTTATTTTTTGAGTTACATGCCATGGAAATTTGAAAATAGGGTTTGTGGCTAGTCTTGAAACTAGTCTAAAACAAGTGTTTCGAGAAAAAATGTCATAACTTCTCCATAACAGATCCAAATTCAGTAATACCAAATGTATTGGTTAGAGTAAATTATGTAGTATTCTTTGTACAATTTTCATATCCATACAAAAAATATTATGTGTGGGGCACGCTCTACAAGTTTGCTCTCTAGAGTAAGCCAGAATTCAATAAGGTATGTCATTTTTGCTATAACTCCTTTTCTGGGAGGTTCCAAGTAGTGAAATCTGGAGGACTTGCATAAAAGACACTAAAGAACATTGTGTACGATTTTTAGATCTTTATTCATTACATATACATAGTTATGATTATTGCAAGGTAGGGTTGTTGACTAATCCAAAATTAGTCATGTGAGACTAAAGTAAAGTTTGATAAAATGTCAGTCTCTTGTTGTTAAAGTTAAGGAATATTTTCAGGTATGTGACCATATACACCAGGTCTATTACAGAGTTACAAATCAGATTTGGATGATGAAATTGATGAGGGTTTTTGGTTGAGGTTGAGGTACAGGTTGGTGCATGGTTGATGCACTTGTTTATGGTGTTATCACTGAAATTTCATCCGCAAATGGTTACAGGAATACAACATCTTCAAACATCTATTAGTTCACCTACAGCCCCAAAAATGCATTTCCAAAAAGCACAAACTATACAACTGGTCAAAAAATTGACATGCGTTGAAACACAAAAGGAAGCGCACACACGTGCTCAGGCCAAAAAAGCCAGAAAAGCACACATGCTCCCGATGCGTGACTGTGTACGAGAAAATCCGTGCACTCCTGTGAATGGTGCATTTATGGTTCTTGTCAGCCCCTCACCCACTTCTAGACTAGCTCCCAACTTGATTTGACCCTCAAATCCGAGATGAATCCAAATGGGGGGCTGGTCAAACACCTAAGGGTGCCCTAAAGGGCCCCTTGTTCACACTAAAGACCAGTTAGATATTGCCTCAAAGACTTGCTATAAAAAGAGTCCATGGGTGCACTATGAATTCAAGAATCTCATTGTATTTTTATGATGCCTCTATTCTCCTACAAGAAACCTCTTTTCTTCTTGGAGCATACTATCATCATCTCATTAAGCTATTCACCTCACCTCTTGAGGGAATAAGCTTAGATTTCTTCACCATTTTCTTTCTGGTTTACCATTTGTAATAAGATCTCTCACATAGGGGACTCAAGACCCCTCCCAAGGAGGAAGAGGGGATCCATAAGTCCTCCTTTATCTGTGGTGTTTTCCCACTAATATACTTCTCCATTGGTGGCGTGAATATTGGTCAATTGTTTGATTGATTTTGGTTCTAATTTCCTTATGAATTTTAGTTTTGTTTCTTTAATTATTTTTTAGTTGTTTTTAGATTAGTTGTTTGTTTATTTCATGTGATTGAGTCATTTGATTCATACACTAACCTCTGTCCTATCTAGAAGACCCAACTAGACTTGCAAGTGCCCCTCTTTTTCTCACCCAAGTGACGAAAAGGACACAACATATTGGCGACCATACTAGGGATAAGGTATCATTTTCCTCCCTATTTGGGTTGTTTGAACACTTCTTTTTGACCTATTTTCCTTGTAGTGATCATAACCGACCTAAAACTACCTACAAAGAGATGAATTTAGAGCTAGAAGAGGAGAATTCCACTTAAAAAATTTCCCCAAAACACGTATCAGAACATGCATGGGTTTTCCAGACCACAGACGCGCATTTCGAGCATTGTGCACCCATGTCACTTATGTTCTCTGCGCATTCTGTGCACAGTGCACCCAAAGGTTTTCTATTCTCTATGCATTCTATGCATTTTGTGCCCACTATGCCTATGTCTGAACTGTAACCCGCGCATCTGTCCAAAGACTCTAAATTGTAAGAGTTTTTTGTGATTTTTTTAAGGCCCCTAGCCTTCAAAATCTTGTTGTTATGCAATTTGTAAATGCACCACACTTAGATTCCCTTCCCAGATGAAGGGTTAGTCAAAACATAGGCACTTAGGGGGTTAAAAAGAACCCTATTTCTCCTCTTTTGCTTTGATTTGCCACATGGATGGCTTGTTTTGATTGTAAAAGTTAAGTTAAGATCATTTACTATCACATATATAAACACTTTCATTGGGACCAGAAATCAAACTTTAATCATTGAGTATGCTCTTCTCTCACACCATAGAGTGATCTTGAGAATCAGAAAAGCAATTGAGGGAAGATTTCATCTCCCTTAAACACAATATTTAGGAGAGGACAAAGCCCCCGTAGAGCTCCTCTTAGTTTCTTTTCAAAACATCTTAAATTTGTAAGGGCCCATACATGCCCACATGTCGCAAAGTTAGGATAGTTTTGAAGCTACTTTCTTAGTTTACATCACTAGGGGAGTTTAAAGATTATAGTAACAAGCCTATACATTCCCACATGCTTACAATCTAGGATAGTTTTTCAAATCTTTCTTAGATTAAATCACATTAGGGAGTTTAAAGGATTGGTAAGGACCCATATGTCCACATGCTAGTTCTTTAGGGACTTTAAAATTCTGTAAGGTTGTACCAATGGCATCTAGTAAGATAGGTAATCAAGATTTGTAAGAACCACATAAAGTCCACATGCTACAAATTGACACCTAACTTATTAAAAATTTGGCACATTTGTTCACTTTCTCACACACACAAAGTCACTCCTCACTCATGTAATTTCATCTCGAATTGTGGAAGTTGACGTAGGTTTCCTCCAAATGGATTATGAAACGTCCCACTATTTTATTGAAGAAATTACCCACACCCACTTAATTCAAACGAGATTGGTTCACACCCCCAATCTCTCAAACAACCACATCTAAAAAATTTCTAAAAAACTCACTAAGTTTTCCTCCACAGGAGGTGTCAAACTAAATTTTTAGTCTAGGTAGGATCTCGGGGGTAGGCATCCAAATAACCCCCCGTTATTTGGTTCTCACATATTCAAAACATTAGAAGTTGACAAGTAGGGAACATTAAAATCCTCCAAGTCAAGTGTTCCTAACACCATAAGGTAGGGAGATACCCATGAAGGGTCAAAGGCCAAGGTATGGTTGTTTTGTGTGTCCCCCCTTGAGGCACCCACCTCTTGGAAGGGATCCAGGCCGTGACCCATTTCTGAGGCCGAAAATCTAAATGTCGCACTTTGACCGAGGTACCTAGTGACCAAAATTTAGGACATCTACCTATGTGGCAATTGTGGGCTACAATTGCACCTTGATCAGATTTTGTGTGGCTACTGGGAAATATCGCCAGCTCTTTTGGGATATGCACCCTCTACCCTTCATTATAACTCATTGTTTCATCCTTCACTAGTTCCTCTTTCGGTGACTTTAGACCCCACTGTTGAGTACTATTGGAAGGTCCAGTGCTGTTTGAGAGGAAGGATGTTATGTATTTTTAGGACACAAGCATTTGTTTTCTTTGATCTCCCACACAGACAAAATCCACCTACCCACATGTATGCTTCTTTTTCAATTGATTTATGTATGATGCTCTCTTGATTACATGTGATTTTGAGATATATTGTGAAGGTCCAAATTATACAAGTCTCTTGTTCATTTATTTCTCTCATCACCATTTGCACACATTCATTTTTCTAGTCGAACATCATAGGGGACCCACAGAATCCCCGTCGTTCTAGACACTTGCAAAATATTCCTCTTATCCTAGGAGGAGTTCCTAGTCTTACCAACTCATCGGCTCAACCCTCTCACACCCTTGTGAGTGCTACTATTTTGGGATCATCTTTTCTTGGTTCCACTTTACTTGGGTCCAATTCCCAAGGCCAACCATCCACTAGCTCTCCTTTACAAGGAAGCAGGGGGAAAACTTATTCTCAAGGGGGAAGTACAACCCCACCCAACCCCCCTTAAGGGTCAGGTACACAACCTCCTCACACCATGGCTGGAGCTAATCCTCCACCACCACTCCACATGCCATATTTGGCCTCCCTCAACATACCTGATCTGAGTAATCTCACAAATGACCATATATTGCATGACCCCACATGGTTCGAAATGCTTACCAAACTACCTTCAGACATTCCCAATTTTTAAGGAAAGGCGAGAGAAGATCCTGCCAACCATATCATGACCTTCCAATTATGGTGCTCTTCAAAAAACATCATGGACAACTCTATATGTTTACGGTTATTTCAGTGCACATTCACTGGTCCATCAGCCAAATGGTATGTGGACGAAAAATTAGGGTCCCATGTGACTTTTGAATCCTTGGCCAAAACATTTTTGACCTTCTTTTAGCTACCAGTTCGTCATAACAATGATATCAAACTTCTCTATGAGTTTAAACAAACCTCAGCCACACATATCGCTGACCACATTCACAAATGGTGTCGGCGACGTAGTTTATGCAAAGCATAAACCACCAAAGAACAATGCCTCGATTGGTTTCTCTGATCACTCGTCCCTCTCCTTTCCAAAGATGTGGCCTCCACCTTACCCCAAACTGAAGAGGCAGCCATCAGCAAGGCTCAACAATATGACCTCATTTATTCATAGTCATGATACTTATACACAATACTACCTGATGCCCCGAGACCTGTACCATTTGGCCATAACAAACCTGGGATGTCTCACTCAACGGATGGATTGATTGGTACCACAATACGTACATCCAACCACCACCTATGTATGGTACACCCAAATATCCATCGATGTATGGAGGACCCCCTTGTTACCCTTCCCCCCCTTATCAACAGCCATATCATGTTGTCCTCCCTCCACCCATGAGTGGACCCTTTCCGACACCCATGATGCACCCGGTCATTCAACCAAGTTCTGGTAACCCCTCTACCTCAGCTTACATCCTGAGCACTAGTGAAATCTCTACGCCTTCCTACATACCCTATGGATCATTGCCATAAAATAATATGTATTTTCCATTTCCTGGTCCCCCAAATCCAATTGCTCCTCCACAAGGACAACCACACGTTGGGGTTAATTTTTTTCATCCCTCTCCCATTCAGAAATTTCAAAATTTTAAACTAATGAATACGGAAAATCCGGCCCATCAGCTGAATAATTCCAAAAAGAACGGAAAAAAACCGAAACAATAATAACCCAGGACCAGGGGGAAATAACCCCCACCAAAACCAACCTGCTAGGCGCAACTAGAACCATGGTAACCAGAACCCCCAAGGGGGAAATAACAACAAACACAAAGGGAGGAAAAACAACAACAACCTCTTTATGAACTTCCATTGTGCTCTTTGCGGTGAGCATGGTCATTATACTCACCATTTCCCCCAAATTTTCGACTTCAAACGAATGAAAAAATCCATGAATGTGCCACGTTCTCCAGCGCCGCCTATCCCTCAGCGGGCCCCACAACAATATTTGCAACAGCCACCCCCAGTTGTTTTGAAAAACCCTATTCCACACCAAGGTGTGATGAATACCCAGCAGGAGATGCATCTTACCCCACCACAGATGGGATAGTATCAAAACCCTAGGAATTCGGCGGATCGCAATATCCTCCTCACTAGCGAAGAATAAATTCTTCTACAAATGCACAGTTGTCAATACAATGCACCCCCTGAATCTACTCCCACCACTTCAAAAGTAGCTCCATCTATAGTCGGACAACCCTTGATGATTCCATGCCCTAACACTGAACCCCCCATTCATATTCCTCGCATCCCATTACGACGGAATGTCAACAACCCTCAAGAAAGGTTGCACACAATTACAGTCTGTTCTATGACTTGGCACAATATGATGTAGCCATGTCAGTTTTGGAAGTCCTCCAAACTTGTCCCACTCAATGGAAATCCCTGCTTTTCACCTTGGGAGTAGTCAAACCTGTTGATACTAGACTCATCACATTTGATCTAGATTGTGGGAAACCTCGTCTCCTCGCTTTGGTAGCTTTCCAAATACCATTTAAAATCTAGAACATCATGATCCATCGATGTATCACTGATGAAGGTGCATCCACGTGCATCATGTCTGAAACTATATGGAAGAAACTTGGCACCCCTGAGCTAATACCATCCGCCATTACTTTAGGAGCTTATGATGGATGACCATCCTCTATTGAAGGGCTCTTTCAAAATGTCCTTGTTGAACTCGGGGGAAAAACCATCCTTATTGGCATTGGTTTATTGACGCCCCTCTCGATTACAACATCTTGTTTGGACATAGCTACATGTATGCTATGAAGGCAGTGGTATCTTATGTGTTTCAAATGATGATGTTCCCCCACAACGGGAAAATCATCACCATCGACTAAGTTTCACATTACGAGACTAACCACTCCTCCAACATCGATAACATCCTACCTCTTGTCCACACTAGTTCCGACGCATACCCACTCATTGATATGGGCCCCAGAATTTTCAAAGATCCATCTCTGTTGGGGGCATACCACGGCGCACCACCGCTCATACACCCCTCAGCACAATTGTGTGTCATACCTTCCAATGGAACCAAAAATGGAGATACAATTCCTCCTACAAAGGCTTCTCCACCCCCTGACATCCCACCAGTAGAAGAAACCCTACCTCAAGAATCCCCTAAGAACCATATGACACCAATTATCCCTGATTCCACCCTCCCCCGGGGTCAAATCCCAGTTTGGGAGACAATCCCCCAAGCCATTACTCAAATTCCCTTCTTCTACCCCCCACTATAATTACAATCTTTTTAGGTAGCTGCAACGTTTACCCTTCCCAACATGGTGTTGGACATTCTGTTATGGTATCTACACCCACCCGCGATGGTTCCTCAACCATCCCTCCCTCCCCAAACTGATGGAATCTCGATGCATATTTCAGTACTAACTCCAACCACATCACCCTCACCCCCACTTTCCAGCACCACTGCGACAGCTGGGGGCATATGGAAGAAGAAATATCCCACCGCTCCACTTCCTCCCTAAGTTCAACCTCCTTACGCACTATGCGAGAGAGAGGGACACCACACAAATTGATGTCCCTCTCTCCCAAAGTTACACAATTTGATACAACTCCCTCAAGCAACCACATCGCTTGTCACTTCACCAAACACACCTAGTACTACCACCATGTCCCGTAATACAGGCAGTAAAGGGTTGCGAACCAGATTCGCATGTGCCATATGTTCAGAGTATGGCCACTACACTCATCATTGCCCCTCCCTACCTCAATTTTGACAAACACTAATGGCAATACGCCAAAGCTTTCATCCAAACCCCTCTCTACTCATGTCATCAAGTACCCACGTCACTGACATCCATTATGTCATGACTTCAGTCAATGAATGAATGAGGTGTCCTTGCTCTCTTTGTGACTCACTTCATCATTTCACATACCAGTGTCCTTCGATCATTGAATACAGGTGTCGTCAAATGACCCTTAGTCAAAATATTCCAACTACCCCACTTCCTATAATGAAAGTGATTCCCCCTATTCCTTCTCCAGATATTGTTCACATCTCCTCCCCTAAACCTGAGTCACTTCCCACCCCTCCATGGTTCATGGATAGACTATCTGAGGATTTACCCCCAAATCCTCCCAATTCTCCGGTTCATTTCCCTCAGGAAATCTTACCCCCAACCATAATCTACAACCCACAGTATCTAGACATTTGGTTTATGAGAAGCACACCATCGCACCACAATTGCGACACCCCCTCTACGTCTTCACCACATGAAGACAATCATATAGTGATAGTCACCAATGTTACTTCCCTGGATCCCCTATATTCTCGCATTTTCCACTATGATGAAGATATCCTAGATGAACTAACTACCCTCGATTTCCCATGGGATGTTCTCCATCACCGAGCACTCTTTCTATCATAGGAAGCCTTCGACCCTCCTAGAAAAACCTCCATATGTGAAATTGAAACCAAGGACTTTATTCCATCGGGGCATATAGACTGGTTCAACAACCCTATCCCTACCCCCAATGCTTTTGAAGATGGAAACATGGCCAACATTTCCCCCACTGTCAAAATTGACATTTCCATAAAACTTGAAATCTTCGAAGAAATCACCATTAGCGCCACATGCTCCCCTGAAGAAATCACTGCTTACAAACCACTCTTTCAGAAATAACGAGACATTTTTTCCTAGTCGTATACAAAGATGCCTGGCCTCAATCCTTCTATCGTCGAACATCGCATCGATACTTGGCCTGATGTCGCCCCAGTACGTCAAAAGCAACACCCACTGCACCCATCCAAAGCAGCAGCTATCAAAGACGAAATTGACAAACTTCGTGTTGTCGGGTTCATATACCCCATCGCATAGATGTCATGGGTCTATAATCTCATCCCTGTCAATAAAAAATAGGGCACTATTTGCGTTTTCACTGACTTTCATGACCACAATCATGATTGTCCCAAAGACAACTTCCCTACCCCTTTCATCGACCAAATTATTGATGAATGTGCAAGCCATGAGGCTCTGTCCTTCATGGATGGCTTCTATGGCTACAATCAAATCCAAATCCATCCAGTAGTTCAGTATAAGACCATATTCACTACCCCATGGGGCACTTTTGCTTATTGTGTCATGCCTTTTGGACTCATAAACGTAGGTGTGACACTCCAACGGGCCATGACTTATGTTTTCCATGATCTCACTCGCATCATTCTCGCCTACTTGGATGACCTCACCACTTGATCCAAGAAATGAACTCAACATCTAGATGACTTACAAGTCATCTTTCAATGATGTCAACAGTACAATATCTGCTTGAACCCCCTCAAGTGTGTATTTTTCATCGTCGTCGGATGCCTCGTTGGGTTCATCGTCTCCCAACACGACATCATAGTGGACCCCCTCAAGGTCCAAGCTATCACAAAAATTCCACCACCTAGAAATTTGTGCCAAATGCAAAGCCTACAAGGAAAAGACAACTTTTTATGATGCTTTATCCCATATTACCACTCGAGAACATGGTTTCCTTCGCTTAATGTGTCATGATATCCCATTTCTATGGGATAAACATGCCCAAATCGCTTTTGATGATTTAAAAGCGACGCTCTCCAATGCCCCTTTGATTATTCCACCCGACTATGATTGCGATTATATCCTCTACTTGTCAGCCTCAGCCATCTCAGTAGCAGGAGTTCTCGTCCAACTCGGGAATGATGGTCACGAGCATGTTATTTACTATATCATTAAAAATATTTCAGAACCACCCCTGAAATACAATCATGAGAAGAAATTCACCCTTGCAGTCCAGAAACTGCATCATTACATCTTGCTTCACACTATCAAAGTCATGGAAGATTCAAACCCCATGCGGTACTTGCTTAGTTGATGACAAAATAATGGTAAATTTTCCTGATGGATCATAATCCTCCAGGAATATGACCTAGATTTTTCCACTCCCAAAAGCAAGAAATCACTTGTTCTCACCAAACTCATCACGACATTTCCCTCAGATGCTACAAGTTCTCCTATCAATATGGATTTTACTAATGAACACCTCTTCTACATCCCCTCGGATGACCCCTGGTATGGCGACCTTCTCGTCTACCTTCGTACACAGAAGTTTGGGTCTCACCTCTCTCGAGACAATCGTCGGTACATTTGCCATCAGGCCCCTCGATACCTCCTCATCGATGAAATTTTGTATCCACGTGGGGTTGACACCATACTACGTTGATGTTTGACCATCGATGAAGAAGATAGAGTCTTGAACGATTTCCATAGCAACACCTACGGTGGCCACCTCTCTAGGATGTCCACTGCCCAAAAATTCATGCGAGTAGGCTACTTTTGGTCCACATTGTTTCATGACTACATACACGTTGTGAAGTGATGTGACAAATGCCAACTTTATGCACACAAAGCATGAGCGCCACCCACTCTGCTACATCTAGTCATCATTGTCGACCCCTTCTACAAATGAGGCATAGACTTCATGACTTACAACCCTCCATCTAGCAATGGACACAAGTACATCATCATGGCAGTGGATTACTTTACCAAATGGGTTGAAGCCATGCCTACCTTCAACAACATCACTGACATTACAATGCATTTTTTCTCCAATCACGTCATTGCCCATTTCAAATTTCCACTACAATTAGTCTCTGATCATGGTAAGCATTTTGAGAATGAGATATTCATCGAACTCTCCTCAAGGTTAGGCTTCTCCCATGAGTTTTCCTCCCCATACTACCCCCAGACCAACGGATAGGTAGAGGCTATCGACAAGGTCCTTAAAACCATGTTGTAATGCACTTTCAACAAACATAAGACCAACTGGAATCATATGTTGTTTTCAGTGTTATGGGCTTATCGCACAGCAGTCAAAATTGCCATCGGTTTTACATCGTTTCATCTCATCCATGGGATTGAAGCCACCCTCCCCATAGAGTGTGAAATTCCCACACTGCACACCACCATTGAGATATTACCTGACACTGCTCCAATGGATCAGTGCTTTCTGAACTTAGAGTCGTTGGATGAAGATCACCAATATTAATTACAGAACAATAAGGCAGCTAAGAATTGATCGAAGGCCACCTTTGACCACCATGTCAACCTTCGCTCATTTAACGAAGGAGATCTTGTCCTTGCCTGTGATATCCCTCACAATACTCTTGGTCATGGGAAATTCGAGTCATTATGGCATGGACCCTACATCATCCATCACTACCTCACTAAAGGCGCATACATTCCAGCCTCTACAGAAGCCTATCCTCTCAAAGAACCCGTCAACAGGTTGTACTTAAAGAAATTTTAAGCCTAAGCATAGTCATTCTACACTAGGATTTTTCCACTTTTTACACATTTGTAGAGTTTTTTTTAGTCTTCTTGTTCAATCCATAACTTATATCTAACCTACCATTCATGTTATTGACATATGCCTCCTCCATTGGCCTACCACATCGGTTATGCTAACGGAGCTAGCCGATGGACACAGAATCTCGCTTCAACCACTTGGGCCCTCTATATCCCCTCAGATGAACTGCTCCACTCCAATGGCATATGTTTGGGCTTGGACACCAACAACCAAGCGGAATACGCAGTCGTCATTGGCCTCCTCATCTAGGATAGTCACTGCCAGATTCATCACCTTAGAGTCTTATTAGATTCCCATCTTGTCGTCTTGTAACTCAACAATGTATACCGTGTCCACGATCCTTTCCTCTTTCACAAATACCTACAAGTTAGACTCTTATCTCGACATTTTGATTCAATTACATTTACACATATTCCACGACAATTCAATCAGATAGCAAATAACATGGCTAGCCTTGTGTTATATTGGCATATATCACATCAAGACATCATCACACATACATAAATCATCAAAAGTTTGTCACAACATATAGATTAGGCATCAAAAAATATCATCACATGTAAACATCATGGATCTTTATATATATATCAATGTGTCATCAATGTTTACAAAATGGTACAACATACACATTGCTCGTAGGCATGTGAGCCCTCCTCACCCCTATAGGTATAAAATGGGTGTCACACTACCCTATAAAAAATGGGTTTGCAGGCCTATATAAATACAAAAAATATACATATCACTCATGGTGCCTCTAGAGAACCACCATCAGATACTCTATCTGGAGGAGGTACCCCACCAACTGGGGGTCCTCTAGGTCCGGGGGGAAGTCGCCCGGTCATAGCTTCCCCCACTACAGTTGCTCTATGGATCAGGGTCCACAACTCTGTCGGAAGGCCCACACACTGCTCCAGGACTCCCTCGTCCTAGATATGATACCACATGCCCTCAGGCACACCCTATAGCACCACCTCGAACCGGCGGAAGAAATCCTCTAACACCCCGTCGGCCTCTACCGGAGGAGCATGTGATGGCCTTGCACTGGGGTCATCAAATCTATGCCTCTTATTGGCTCTCGCATCATCTATTGGCCTCACACCAGCCTCATCCCTCCGGCATTTCTCTCCCACCCACGGAAATCTCACTGGCCCCTGACAAGCCAGCTCTCCAACCAGCTCCACCTCTCGACCTCGCAGCCCCACATCTACAAAAACACAAACAAAGATAGAATAAGCATCCATACATATAAAACATATGCTACCCTATCAAAATCACAAAACATAAAGTACACCAACATACCTCTCTAGTCCCAATCCTCCCTAGGAGGCAACACCATATCTGGGTCATGTCGGAAGTCCATCCCACCATATGGGAACTGCAGTATAATCTGTGGCATCTGGCGCCACACACGTGCCAAGGTGGTCGTGAAATAATGGCCACCCTCCCCACCTCCATGTCGTACAAAAATAGATTCCCACAGCATCAGTCATGGATCCCATGCCTTAGTCATCGGCAACAACACTCTAGGGTGCAACATTGACACCCTCTCCAAAAACCATGCCACAAAGATAGATCCAAAGGTAAAATCAATGGAGTCAGCCTCCCGACACCGGTTAATCTGCCCCATCATCTTGGTGTGCAACATCACACCCTAGGAAAATAGATCTCCATCCAATACCCTCTGCATAATCCTTAGTTGACCATCATTGATCCGTTGAGTCGCTAAGGATCCATAGATCCTCACAATCATCATGGTGATGCACCGATGCAAGAGAGAATCCATCGCCTCAATCCGAACGATTGAACCTGACATAAATTTTGGCCCCGAACAATATCTCTGCGCCAAGTCTGCTAAGTGTACATCCCCTGGAAACTAGGGATCAGTAGGTAGGGCCATCCCCTGAAAAGGGATCCCCATCAAGAAATAGACATCGTCTCTAGCCGAGAATGTCAGTTTCTCCCCCCACAAAATGAAGCATTGCAGCTTAGTGCTCCACATAGACATCATATACTACAGAAGATATGCCTACGCTCGTATCAGTGTGCAGTCAAAGAACTTGAGCATCCCACAGACTGCCAAGTCTCTCCGAACACCCGGCTCATCCCTCACCACCTCCCTTAGGTGCTCCCAGTCTCACTCTCTCCAGTGGACTAGCATACTACACTCATCACCTGCATTTACCCAAAAAACACTTGATCATCCATCATCATTAATTCACAAAAAATCTTCAAAAAATACAAGTTTTTTCAAAATCCACAGCTTTGCCTCATGTGCGTAGTTGTCACCCCCACAGGCACACACACATGCACGTCTATTCTTCGTATAGGTGCACATCAATGCGCAGTTGTCGAGGAAAAAGATGTGCATCAATGCACATCTGTCGCACCCACAGGTGCGCATTCATGCACACCTTTTCTCTTTACAACTGCACACTAATGCACAGATGTCGGAGAAACAGTGCGCAGCTATAAATCACATAGGCGCGCACCAAATACGCACCTATTTGTCCTACCCACATGCCCCCCATGTGCAGTTGTGATCAACACAGTCGCACATCACGCGTGAGAGAGGGAACTATACCGACGCATTTGAGCGCGGGTCTCCTTCCTTCTCCCGCACATTGGTGGGCCCACCCCTACAAAAACCCCTAGTATGGCCATCCGTACGACCCTACCCAGAAAATAGAACCTAACTACTATGTAGGAGGATGAGACCACTAACCTGGCTCTCGCAAATCCTAGATCGGTCGGCTAGAACTCTCGTAATCTCCAAATCTCCTCTCAAATCCTCTCGTCAACTCACTATGGCAGCAAGTAAAAATGAGGTGGCATTCTGGGCCCCACGGCTATATATAGTCCCTTTTGTGAAAATTCCACACACAATTACAAGAGCTCAGAGCATCTGTTTTTCGATCCATCTTCAGCCACAAAATCAGGATCTCACCACCTACACAGTCACATCCCTCGGGTCACCATATATACTCGGCCCCAGGGGAGAATTTTTCTCACATCACATCCAGGTATGCATGCTCATGTTCAAAATTATCAAATAGTTGTTCTATGTTCTTTATCTTCAGATATGGTTCACGTAGGGTATTCGATTTTAATGTGTGCATGTACTTGGTCATCACAAACTAGAACAGCCCCTTCAGGTATATGATCCACACTGGCATGTAATCATTCCCTCTGAATATCAATTGCATCTCCCAGTCACACCCTCTAACATTTTCCTGTAGGATCCTCACATCCGGCTCTACAGTACTATCACCTCCACTGCATTTCGGTACTGTCACCCGGTAGCACTCTTCCCCACATGAGTTTTCCCATTCATAGTTCCCCTTGGCACTTTGACACTCATGCTACTTTCACCCCCTAGGGATGGGAGTCCCTATAATCTTACACATTTCCAAGAAACAACCACATACTCTTTCTCCTCATTTTGCTAGCTTTCCCAATGGAATCCCAGGTTATCTCCTCACGGTTCTAGTTTGACTATGCCTCCACGGTATCATTAATCTTCCATTTCATCCACAATCAGTTTTCACATCTGTGAATTGTTCTCCATTCATCTACCTCATATAGAAACCCACCCATGGGCCCTCTAGCAGTTCTCCATGCAACTTGCACCCTCATAGGCCAATCCATCTTGCACTGCGGCACCCATTTCTGTATCTGTACTCTCATCCCAAATTATTCTTTATTCATTTAGAAATTGTACAAAAGCCTTTGTTTCCATCATTTACTTAGCCTTTTGTTGTCGCCCCTTGGCGACCTTCTTTTTCTGGAAAAGCAACCCATGTCGCCCTTGGTTGGGGAATTTACTATCCTCTCCTCATATTGGCATCGTTCATAAACCCCGAGTATCCCACGGTCCATGTACCCCTGATCTCTGATTTTGTCCACTTTGTCATGCCTCTGGCACAATTTAACCCACATCTAGTCATCCCCCTTATGCTAGATCCAGTTCTACAGTTGTTTCCAATCACCATCCACATATATCCCCAACCAAGGGCAGTCTTGAGTCTCACCACATCTTGACTTCATCCATGTTCCTCATCATTTTCTGATCTTATCGAGTGGATTTCATAAAGCCCTTTTGCTTCTTGGAGTCGTGTGTCCCTTTTTGTCAACATTAGCAAAGTTTCCAGAAGGGCGACAGTATCTTGAATATCATTACCTTTACAATGAGGAGTCTCAGATGACACAGAGAGAACCATCATTGCTCTCTGTTGTCGTTGACCCCCATAGCATTCAACTTCAACGCAATCTCATGTCACGGTGGGTCTTACTATGCGACTATTGCAGTTGTTTTATACTAGCCGAAGACCTTTGAATTCGCCAAGCCATCAATGCCTACGAGTCATCGACACTTCTTACAAACATCCTTGCCTCTTTTCAGAGTATGTTCACCATCATAATTGTCATCTTCTGTTATCAAACCTCCCCGAAGGGTGCTGCAGTTATCTACATCAACATATAGCTTCAGTTACTATCTTACATTTTTTAGTTACATGACACGATGGTGTAGACCCCCCTTCTCTCCTAAGGGTTGCATGACTTCCCGGTCTATGATCGATCAAGAAACTGAGTTTGATTGACTCTTTGGGTCTTGGATAGACCCCAAACCCACTCAAATAGGTCCTTTCTCCAAAGACACAGGTCGGATGAGACCCGCGGGCCCTCTCCTGAGTGTTGTTCAAACCTCAATGCCAAACGGGTGCTATCTATTCTCTGGCTAATCCCTTTCCTTTATGTGACCACGGTTGTTACCACTCGCCTAACCAAAAGGCATGCACGATCTCGCATATTAGGCTCTTACGTGTGAGTCACCCCAACTCTTCTGACCTCTGAAATCTCGACAGGAGCCTAGCACGTGCTATCCCCTCTATTCTCCTTCACCGATGTGAACCTTCGCTATGACTATGGGCCAATCTTCTGAGCATGTCACGATTTCATGTTTCGCGACTTCACGTCTCATCTCCCTAGACAATCAATGGTCCATATCTCTCCTCGATCCGACAACTCAGATCAAAACTTTGTGATTTCTCATAACTCTTGCCTCTTATTTCCTGAGTCGCGAAATCCTGACAAAACCATATCTACGGTCCACGATCTTCCTTATATCAACAACTACGATCAAGTCACGATTTTTCGTTTCACGACTTTGGAGGTTGGTTCATCTATGTTCTCCCAATACCCGATTTCCCAATATTTGCGAGTGTCAAATCGACGACTCACAACTCTCATCGATCGACGGTTGCGATCAAGTCGTGATTTCGTGTTTCGCGACTTTGGGAGTCTCCTTACCTTCGTTTTCCCGATACCCAAAATGGCGATGGTGCTATATCGATGGTCCAGATTTTTTCTTTGATCAACGACTGTGATCAAATCGTGATTTAGCGATTTACGACTTCCGAGGGAAACTTCCTTCTCACCCCGACTCTCATAATGTCGATATTTTGGAGCGTCTAATCGATGACTCGCACTCCTCTGGATATGACGGACACTATCAAGTCGCGAACTTGGGCCTCCTAAATTCCTATAATTCTGCCATTTGACTTCTCTGAAATGTGAGTCAGTGAAATGTTGATCACTCACCATGTGTCCCTCCCGATGGACGGCTCCGATGATTTCAAAATTTCATGACCTTGTTTCTCCTGTGTGCTCCAAAGCATATCGTTAGTGCACTTTACCTTTATCGAACAATTACGATTCCTTTATGCTCATACCAAATGGATGATATCTACTCCTTGGGCTTACACTTTCTTCAAACTTAGAAGATTTATGGAATATTTAAAGGCTTCAACCTTTTGTCCTTCCTGGGAGTTTGTTTCTTGGATCTCGTTAACACTTCTGAAAAGTGTTATTCCTCATGAGCTTGGTCTCCTGGATACTTCAACTTCCCACGCACTCCTTTCATCTCAGGGATATCAATAACTCAGATCTGAAGGATTTATCGAAGAGAAATGCCTCACCCTCCTAGCATTCTCCTTTTGCTTTGTGCGCACTTTGCAATAGATTTTTACGCAAGACTTGGTTCTTGCGGGTGACTGTGCATGCCTTGCAGTGACTGTGCACTCCTTTCGAAGGGAAATTTCTGTGCTATCTCTTCTAAGCTTTGAAATCAAAATAGGTTTTGTTAACGCACTCCTTGTGTTCTGTGTGCACACCTTGCACTACTTCAACAGAAGAGAAACAATTGAAACTTATCCTAACATTCACAGTTTCATCTACTCATCACGAAATTCATTCATTCATTCATGAAACACAATAACAAAGAATTGAAAACAATGTCCACACCATACATTGGAACAATTTTCCTCTGTTATATTCCAAAGTGAAAATGGCTACAACTGTTATAAAAAACACAAAACTAAAAACTCAAAAATCTCCTACTAACTTTCAGCTAGCCTCATTTGGGCGTACATAACCTCTATTTATCTTAGAGGGTTCTTAGGGTTCCCCCTGACTACTTGTCTACATGAAAACCTAACCTATGTCTATCTTAGTCCAGTCGAATTCCAGAGCCGGAGTGGAAACTCCCACTTCACTCGTGATTGCTCAAGTGTGCCTCAAAAGCTTTTTCCGGTGCTGAGTTAAGGCGTACTTCAAAATGTCTATTGCAACTTCCAGCGTTGAGATTCAGTATAGACTCCCAGACGCTAATAGATCTTGCTCTGTGTGCTTGCCAGCGATGCTCCTGCATCACACGAGCATGGGGTATGCTCACCTCGTTTGTATACAACTTTTTATTTTTTTCCCTACCTAGAGAAAGATTTGGGTCCCACAGTTTCCCCTCTCCCTCCAATGGATCTCTCTTGCATTTCCTATCAACACTCTTCATTACAATGGTACTCTCAGTAGAATAAACATTGATGTATTTCGACTATACGTATGCTCCTAACCTCACACATCAGGGGGCATCTATTATCACTGAAATTTCATCCGCAAATGGTTACAGGAATGAAACATCTCCAAACATCTATTAGTTCACCTGCAGCCCCAAAAATGCATTTCCAAAAGGCACAAACTATACAACTAGTCAAAAAAATGGCATGCCTTGAAGGTGTCCTAAAAGGCCTCTTGTTCACACTAAAGACCGGTTGGATATTGCCTCAAAGACTTAATATAAAAAGAGGCCATGGGTGCACTATGAATTCAAGAATCTCATTGTATTGTTATGTTGTCTCTATTCTCCTACAAGAAACCTCTTTTTTTATTGGAGCATACTAGCATCATCTTATTAAGTTATTCACCTCACCTCTTGAGGGAATAAGCTTGGATTTCTTCACCATTTGCTTTCTAGTTTACCATTTGTAAGAAGAGCTCTCACATAGGGGACTCAAGAGCCCTCCCAAGGAGGAAGAGGGGATCAATAAGTCCTCCTTTCTCTACAGTGTTTTCCCACTAATATGCTTCTCCATTGGTGGCATGAATATTGGTCAATTGTTTGATTGATTTTGGTTATAATTTCCTTATGCATTTTAGTTTTGTTTCTTTAGTTATTTCTTTAGTTGTTTGTTTATTTCATGTGATTGATTCATTTGATTCATACACTAAGCTATGTCATGTCTAGCAGGACCAACTAGACTTTCAAGTGCCCCTCTTTTGCTCACCCAAGTGACGAAAAGGACACAACATATGGTACAAGTTGATTACAGGTTGTTTGGACAGGTTATTTGTACAGTTTTGTTGCATAGTTGATGCATTTGTTTATGGTATAGGTTGATGTATGGTACATGTTGGAATAGGTTATTGGTACAAGTTGTTACAGGTTGTTTGGTGCAGGTTGATTGGTACAGGTTGTTACAGTGGTATATCTCACAGTGATAGTGTGACAGTGGTTCCATCATTCTACTTCTATTTCAGGGCGGTTGGATAGGGCAAGGACAGGTGGTTGTAGCCACCTTCTGGTTGTATCTGGAGAACATAGGGGGTTGTAGCTAGAGAATTGGGGAGTTGGATCTTCCCTCAAGTTGTATCCTAAGAAACTAGGGGGTTGGAGCCTCCTTCCAGTTGCAACTAGAAAACAAAGGAAGTCAGTGCTTCCAATGAATGTAATTCTTAAAGACATATAAGAAAAAGCATTATGTTGTTTTCTCCCGCTTTGGGTTTCCACATAAAACCCTGGTGTATTGTGTATGTGTATGATTGCTCATTTGTTCATTGTTTATTTACTCTGCAACTAATGGATGATAATGCTACATTGATATAACACTTGCATTTTATGGTAAAAAAGTATTTATTTCTCTATTATTGATTCACCCCCCCTCTCAGTAATCCAACAGTTCTCCAGTCATGTGTCAAAGTCTGAAGCACAAGAAATAATACTCCTCCAACTCAGCATTCCATCTGCAGTTGGGTTGATGCAATCTTCTTTGCACACGATAGTTCTATACAACCGATTTATGTCTTCTTTAAGAAAATTTCATGTCACAAGTTCCACATACCTTCCCCCTTCTAAGGGATTCAATGGTGTTATACCTTTGTATTCTCCTGATTTGAATATCATCTTCTTGGTCTTCAAATTGATAATAGCCTGATTTTCAAAAGCCCAATCCAGACCCAACAATGTTGGATATGGTGAAGTGTTATCCACTATGTCAATCACTTTAATTTTTTCCATGGTGCACACACCATCTATATCTACTGGTATCCCCTTCAATCTACCAATTGCAACCACTCTATGTTGATTTGCTAGCTTCAACTGGATAGGTGAATACCCCAATGTAGGTTCCCCCATAGCTTCTCATGTCTTCTTTGGCAAAACATTTACTTTAGACCCTGAGTCTAATATAATATCCCCCATGTTGAAATCTCCAATGTTTTCATCCAATCTAAATTCCCTACTTGTTCTTCTCTTTTTACGGACTTGATTAATTGTTTCTATTATAATTTCAACTCTTCTCTATAATTTCACTTCTCTATAGAATCTATAATACTGGTAAAGAGTTTTTATCATTCAGCAATTTCACACAAGACCCCAAAAATTTTCTTAAGTTACTTGCTCTGAAGGTTTCTCTCTGCTAGTCTGATCAAATAAAGGAGGCATGTCATACACTGGTATATCATCTCTTGGATTTGTTCCTGAAGTAGATGCAATATTCTCCTTTAAAATATCTTGTTTGGCCTCCTTGAAGGTCTCCTTCTCTGTGCATGCATCAAACTTATGTACAGGCTTTGTATTCTTCTTGACCCACTAGTATTGGTCTTTATTCCGATTGGATGCATCTGTTCCTATATTGTCTCCACCTCTAGTAACTATATTGATTTTTTTCCCATCATCTTCTCTGGTTTCCACAACAATCCATTGGACATTCTAATTGTTTTGATTCCTCTTCTCTTGTATCTTTACCAAAAGTGTCAGACAATCTTCTGTATCATGGTCCATTGTGCGACAATACATACATGTCACAGGTGGTTGTGGGTAATGTCTTGCATAGTGCTCCGATTTCTAATAGTTGTGACAAACTATTAGTCCTCTTCCTCTTCCAAATCTTATTTTTCCATGACCTCCTCCTCTAAATCCTCCTCTTCCACCTTTATTATATCAACGCAGTGTGTTGTAATGTGGTGTATGATTATACTATGGTTGTGCAGTGTTATACTGTGGTGGTGGTCCAAACTGTTATGGTTGTGCTCCAAATTGTTGTGCATTGGTGTACTGTGGTTGTGCTCCAAATTGTTGTGCATTGTTGTATTATGGTTGTGCTCCAAATTTGTATGCATTGTTGCACTGCTATTGCATAGGTTGTGATTTCATTGATTCATCCTACACCCTATATGCATATGAAGTCCTCTCCTTCATTATTTCCATAGTTCTGCAATCCTTGTCTTCATGTCCTACCAACTTACAGAAATTACAAAATGTAATCTTGGGTATTGTCTAATACTTCTGCATCATGGGACAATGATAGGGATCATGTCCATGTGTTTTTCATATCTCACAACATGGTCCTCCTATAGATAAAGGATTTGGCATTCCTACTCCCATATATTGTGCAAATGTTGGACACGTGTTCTTATGATGCCCTTTTGTTCTATATAATGTGCACCAGACATATTCCCTCTTTTCCTTTCCCTTATTTTGATTCAACTGAAATGTTAGGTTACTAAGATTTTCTCTCGACTCTTCCACAGTTGTATATGTATGCTTGTATTGATTCTCCTCCAATGCAAGGTTGCTTGTAAAGTCTCATCCTAACTTTGGAACTTTTGTTGTCTCAAAGGATACTTCAAGTGTGGCAACAATGAATTAACAAATAAATGTCTATGCTTCATATTAGTGATAGGGTACTTCAACTTACCTTTTAGTCTTTTGAAATTCTGATCAACTTCCCAAATTGACGCACTTGGCTTTTGTTTAATCTTCATCATCTCGTTCATAAAATGATCCTCTGATCTTGGTTTATGAAATTCATTGATTAATGCCTTCTTCACATCTATGGCAGTTGTGGGTTCTCTTTGTGGGTTGTTTACTGTGAGGCCCATGTACAATCCAGTGTGTGGTCCATGAATGTAATTTCCAATTGTGAAACCTTTGTATCTTCATCTATAACATGCTTAGCTGCACAAATATTATCATAGATAAACAAATTCTTCTCGGGGTCCTCCGACCCTTCTCCATGGAATTATGGTAGCCTAATAGTTGGATCTACTCCTGCCATTGTGAAGTTTTGTATACTACCACCTTTGCGCAGTGTATATACCTGACTACTACTAGTTGAACTTATACTTCTACTTGAATTTCCATTGGACCCTTGTCCTATTAAAATCCTTCTACCACCAATCACTTGTTTTCTAACTGTTTATTGTTCTTCAAATGTATTAGTTTCACATGGGGTTGTGGGTTCCACACTAATTCATATCTAGAATGGAGATCCTTCTTTGCGTTGGACCCTTGACCTCTTGTTTTCCTCTCATATGTGGCATGTGGGATTTCCTCAATCTGCCACATCGCTCGGAGATCGTCTACCTCTTCCTCATCACTTTCTAATCCCTCTCGTTTGGCTATTTCCCTCTTCTTACTATTGATCTTATACCAATAGGGTTGTTCGCTATGTGTCACTCCCGCTCTGGTCAATATATCTTTGGTTTTTTCCTCATACATCATAAGTGGGTCCATTGTTTCCTTCTTTTGGCCTCTCTCCAAAGCCCTCTCCATATCTTAGACCTTCCTTAGTGCTTCCCCCAGTTCCCACATGTGTGCAGAGTGATTTATCTATCTCACTCCTTTTTCATGCAATAATATATTGATCATCATTTAAAGTGACCTTATGTACCTCCTTCTTGGTCCCTTCAAAAATTTCTGCTCTGCAGCAATATATGACTTTGTTGTATCGACCATAAACTTTTTAATAAACCCTGCAATAATACTGTCTAACCAGAAGTACATTGTGCGCATGAATTTATTATTAACCTTTTCCAACTGCACAATGTTCTCAGTATTCCACTCTACTAGTATAATCCTATTAGTGGGATGAGTATCTTCAACCTCAATATCCACTCATGCAATAACTCTATAAAATAACAAAAAAATGCTCCATGTAAATCAGTAAACACATACCTCTGTAAATATTGGCACGGTGTATACCTGGAAATTCTGTTATCTTTCTGCACAAACTCAAGATGCTTTGTCTCCAATCATATTTCAATCTCCTTCTTAGTAAGATTCCATGGTCTTAACATCCCTTGTTACCATCGCATTTTCTTCATTGTCCTTCCCATGAAATCCCTTCCAGGTTGTTCTTCTAAGTTCCAGCCAACAACGGAACCATTTGTTGGATGTATGGGCTGACCCAGGTTCTACCTTAGTTCTCCAACAAATCCCTACAAACCATCGGCCCCTTTGGTAAACCAGAAGGCAACACCGCACATAGAGTGCACAACGTAGTATCACTCGAGATGGCTTATGGGTGACTGCAAGACCCAATTGTTTGCAGTCATGGAATGGATGGTGCTCATGGGGTGTAAGGAATACTACTCTTCTACTTCAACATTCATTCTACCATACCATCATCTATATCCATTATTCATTTAACCCTTAACATTCATTATGCATAAATAACATGTATAATCTAGTGCACATTGCAAATTAACCTCATTAGATTCATGCATTTACTTATTCATTCATAATAAAGCATATAAAATCAACACATAAGAGACATATACATAGAGACATCATATTTTACCGTGGTTCACCCCCCTGGGCTACATCCACAAAGATTTGTCTTCTTTATTATTCTTCATCAAAGTTTTTTTATGCGTGCATTACATCATAAGTTTTCAATACTCCGTGAGGCTGACTAGTGTCGCACCAAGATCCACAGCTTGCGACCTGAGCCTCGGTTACATATCATCATACTCCACCATCATTCGATCTCCTCAGATCATATAACCAAAAGTTCTAAAAAATACTCTAAGATTGAAATTCTCCACCAAAACTATGATAGACAAGGGCATCATTGATATCCCCTAGCTACCTCATACATCCTCTATTTATACCACAAAAGGTGGGTAAAAACCCATTACGTCATAACCAAAACCTTAACCCTAGTGCATTAGGATTTTTCACCCAATAACTTCCTTCGTGTGGTTGGCCTTCGATCCAATCGTTCGTTGCTTTGACTCTACATTGCTTTTCCATAATTTTCGACGCAATGCTTCCTTGTCTTATGTCGCGCTGCTTTCCCTTATTTCTTGGCACGCTCCCCAGCTGTCCTCCAAACCTGCTATGTTGTTCCCCAAAATAGCCTTCTCCAACAAGATGAAATTTGGAGTACAAGAGGGATTCATCCTGAGTCATGCAAAAGGAGAATGGTGGACAATCTTGGAAAATAATTCCACGGTCACAAAGCTCATTTAATAAGTCTATTGTTATGGACATGCATAGTGCTACAAATTATTAGAATCCATTATTTATTTATCTCATTTTGATTGTTCCATGAGGACAAGAGTTTCATAATGCACCAACATGAAGCTCTAGTGGATTTTTCGAAGAATGAAGGGAAGTTTTGAACAACGTAATAGAAAAATTATTTGCAATTATAGAAGTTGGATTCCATTGCATAAAATCAAAGCTTGCCAAGAGATATTTGTAACTTGTATCAAGCATTGAAAGTGAACTAAAGGAATTATTCACTCTTGTAGCCCTTAATAATGACCAAAGGAGTGACATAAATGGATTTGGGAATGTTTAAGGGTGTAACTAACCGTTTCAATAACTAATGGTAGGATATTCTCTCAAGGAAAAAAATATGTCAGTTTTGACCTAGTGGTTGATGAGGCGGTTGGATCCCCAATGCTCAACAATAGGGATTAAACCTAAGGATGAGACCTAATTAGACTCCTCCCTATTTGGTATAGAATAATCCTCTGGATTATTGGTCCGACAATCTTTTGATGGGCTTTACTAGTTCTTCTTGTCTCTTTTGATGTTTTTCCAATATTATAAAATGACAACGAAAAGTAACTAATCTAATAGATTTAAAGAAGTTGATATTTCTATATAACCTACAAGAACATCTAATGACTAGGAAACATAGCTTTTGATCCCCGTGGATAACTAATAGATCAGTTTACCAAGAACAACATCAATCTATTCGATTACAAAATGATAACTTAACAACAATTGAAATTCTTACTAGATGATTGAGACATGTAAACAATAGTATAAGAATCCACAACAAGGAATAAAGGCACAAGAAAACCTCAATCACTACTACATATTGAAAAATTTGTGACGACCACTTGTGACGAAAGTACTCTTTCGTCGCAACATGCAAGAGAAAAAAAAAAAAATCTAAATCTACCCCGTGTTCATCGCCATCTCGACGCCTACAATTTGATCGAACTGTAATGGTCAATTTTTGTCGCATAAGCGACGACCCTACATTTTTTGTCGCCTATGCGACGAAATTTGACCATAAAAATTTAGTCAAACTTTATCATTGAAAATGACCTAAAATAAATAGCTGTAAAAATATATATATATTTTTAGGTCACTATCATCGCAATTGCGATGATGGTGACCTAAAATTGGCCTATAAATATTTGACGATTTGAAGATGTTGCGACAATCTTTCTATAACAACGATGGTTTCGAAAGGGTATTTTTGTGCGGAAAAATGTCGCAGAATGTTGTTAGAGATGGGAAAAAAGTAAAGCGGGTGAAAAGGGTGATGGTAGATGTTATTGCCCTTGTAAAAAAGGTTGCCTCAAACGTCCCATAATAATTTTAATAGCAACAGCTACAAAACATTGTAGGAAATATGGTCACATTGATGGCGGATCGAATGAATATCGTACCATGGTAATTAGCTATATATTTATTATCTTTTTTTATTTTGTCAATTTTATATAAAATTATATATATGTATATATATTGT
This sequence comes from Picea sitchensis, assembly GCA_010110895.2. Taxonomy (NCBI): domain Eukaryota; kingdom Viridiplantae; phylum Streptophyta; class Pinopsida; order Pinales; family Pinaceae; genus Picea; species Picea sitchensis. The sequence goes on along the minus strand of SNQJ01S0007013.1, from coordinate 89,088 downwards.
TTGAATGTTTGCTATAGTATACAGTAATTTTGCATGATTGTTTGTAATTATAAAGTTAGAGTTTCCCTCTAACTTTCCGCAGAATATTGCACCAAGTATTAGTAGAAATGATGTTGTACAAGCTGAGGAACATCATCATGACCAAGCAAA